>VZQC01013821.1:164459-225596 GCA_009823505.1 Rhizomys pruinosus
ACCTGCCTCTGCCTCCCAAGTGCTAGGATTAAAGGCATGCACCACCACGCCCAGCTTCAATAGTGGTTTAAACAATAAGTTTTTATTATTTTAGATGTATGAGTATATTGCCTGCATGTAGGTATGTGCACCCATGTCATGTAGTGCCTGTGGAGGTTAGAAGATGGCTTTGGATGCTCTGGAACTGGAGTTACAGAGAGTTGTTAGATGGCATGTGGGTGCTGGGATTCCAACTGGGGTACTCTGTAAGAGCAGTCAGTACTCTTGACTGCTGAGCCATCACTCCAGCCCATAAATTAATTTTTTTTTTTTACATTTCAGTAATTCTGGATGTGTGGACTAGGGGATTAATTCTTCAGTAGCAGGAGGGTATAAATTTCTCCACTTTATTTATGTCCATGTAAATTTATGTCAATGTAAATGGTTTATTTTGTGATGATAAGGATGTTTAGTTGTCAGGAATTCCATCAACATTACCTTTTTTTTTTTTTTTTTTTTCTTTTTGGTATTTTCGAGACCGGGTTTCCCTGTAGCCCCAGCTGTCCTGGAACTCGCTCTGTAGACCAGGCTGGCCTTGAACTCACAAAGATCCACCTGCCTCTGCCTCCCGAGTGCTAGGATTAAAGGTGTGTGCCACCACGCCCAGCCAACATTACCTTTTACATCAAAAGTCAACTCTAGCCACTAAGTCCAGACTCAGCAACATTCAAAGAAAGAAGAGAACATCCAGAGAAAGAAGAGATACCATTTTATCCTGAGGCCTGTTCTTAGAAATAACTATAATTTCCCCAGAACTTCTTGCAGACAATTATAACTCTTTGTTTACTATGTATTAATTTTCTATTGATATTGAAACAAATTGTTACACACCTAGCATAAAACAACACTCGTTATCATCTCATTTTGTGGATCAGAAGCACAGGTAGGTTCAGCTGAATTCCTTACATAAGGCTAAGGAAGTGTGGGTTGGGCTGGCCTGGACTTCCATCTGGGAACTGAGGAAGAATCTGCTTTCTAGCTCAACCAGGTAATCATAAAATCCTGTCCCCGTGGTTCTAGACTGGTATTCCTGACCCCCGGCTGGCAGTCAACTGGGAGCTACTGGAGGAAGCTTCATGGAGAGTGACTGTATTACTCAAAAAGTGGTTGCATTTAATCCTTTGTATCGTTGGAGTATACAAGAATACAGATTTCCAGAACTCCTGTGACTAGACTAGTCTCACCTAGTTAGTCTCCCTATTTTAGAATTAACTGTGCCTTATGATTGATGCTAATCTTGGAAATGACCTCTCATCTTAGATTTCAGAGGTTAGAATGGACATCCTGGATATGGGGTTCACATGCCTTTTACTGAACTCATCAGTAGCAAGGCAAATGGATTATTGTAATTTGCTCAGGTAGTTTTCAAAGATGGGATGGAAGCACTGGGGAGTAGGCTACAATGTTCATTATGTTCAATACCTGCATGATAACACTTCTCTTAAAGAATTCTGTCTTCTGAATTAGTACTCTATTTTTCTTTCCTATTGTCCACAAAGCATTATACAAATTGGTTAGGATATTAGTTAAAAATTATTTTAGAAGAGACAAAAAAAAAAAAAGAAACTAGAACAAATTGTTTCCCCATCCCACCATGATAAATTAACTTAGAACTGATTTAACATGTTGAATTGATGGATGTTAGCAGCATTACAAATACAATTTTTGGCAGGTTTTCTAGCCCTTATGTAAAACTTCTAGATGAATTATGGAAGCTATAGAGAGAATGCTGATCCAGCTTTTATAGGCAAGTCATCTTAGCTGTCTGGGGACAACATCTACAGTCTGTCCACGTAACCACTGAGAAGGCACTTGTGGACTCTTCTGCTTTCAGTGGTCTCTAGCACTGCTGTAAGAGTTCTTCTGAGCCGGGTGTGGTGTTGCACGCCTTTAATCCTAGTGCTTGGGAGGCAGAGGCAGGCGGATCTTTGTAAGTTCAAGGCCAGCCTGGTCTACAATGTGAGTTCCAGGACAGCTGGGGCTACAGGGAGATCCTGTCTCGAAAAGACCCCCCCAAAAAAAGAGTTCCTTTGAAGAGTCATGTACACCGCCCCCATCACCTCCCTGCTTGGTCTAATCTGTTGGGGTAAAAGAGAAATCTATCATTTTATTAACACCTAGTGTGGCTTGAGATGTCTAGCTCACAGGGTGATCAGACTGTCCCTATCCCCTTTATCACAGGTAACATTTCAGAAGCTGTTTTCTTGGCCTGAGATGGTGACTTTCCTCAGGAGACGAAAGCTTATTCATGAGGCAAGAGTATCTAAGGAGGGGACTTTCCACTCAGAACTTCATATGCAAGATCTACCACTGGCACAGTACTATCTAACAAGAGTACTTAACCAAAAACAGTTAGCAAGGTTATATTAGGAGCTGGAGCCCGAGGCAAGATTTGGTCCAGATGAGGCTTACATTCTTCTCATTGGTTGATATATTGCCTTACATGCCAAAATGAAGAGTGAAAGCTGTTAAATTTTCTCAACTATAAATAATTTGAGGAAATGAAATGATGGCGAACACAGTAGACAGGTCTGGGACATTTGTTATAAATATGATATTTTTAACAAATCAAAGGTGTACTGGATGTAAAATCCAGCCAACCTTTACAGTTTTCCATTGTTTCTGGACTATTTCTTTTTAAATTTTAAATATACATAAACTTAGGTTCTAATTGGATAGAATTATCTTAAGCAGTGAAGCAAAAATAATTCAGATTTTTGAGCCTCTAGTCTTCTAATACTTCATTTTAAACATTTGTCAATTGAATCACTAGCTCACTTTATAATATTCTTATTATATGTCAATATTATTAAAATGCATATTTGCTATTAATGTCTAATATCTATAAGATTTTAAATTTTAAAGAGAAATGACTATTTTCTTTGGGTTACTTAAATTAGTCATTCATTTTGATAATTGCCAATATTGTATTTAGGAATGAGCACATAAAACATGGTATATTTGAAACATATTGTCAATAACTTTAAAAAATTTAGATTTATCTCATTATTTTTATGAACTTTTTTTACTTTTTTGAGACAGTCTCACATATCTAAACTTCTATAACTTAAAAAATTGTTATCTAAGTCTCTTGTTCAGTTGTTTGGATGCAATTCTTTACAAGACTAAATTATTTTATACAAAATAAGATGAATAGTTTATATCCTAAATGGTGAAATTGTGCCATCTAGTGCCCTTTACTAAAAAAAAAAAATATTGCTTTTAAAGCTTGTTTTAGTTTTCTAGACTACTAGATGTAGCAGATTACAATGAATCTAGCAAATGATTTGTTTGATGCCTAATTTTACAGAAAAGGAGCACAGGTATCCAAAATGTAAATACAATCTAGACACTTTTCTGGAAGAGAATATTTCACTCCCTAGTGTGGCCATTGAAGGTCTTTCCAGGGCTCAGCCTAAATAAGATAACCAACTCTGTGGATTGTATTAGTGTGGAGGAGTCAGAAGGTTAGTATGTGATAGGCTGAAGACTACTACATAAAGAGATTCCTGGGGCTGATGGAAAGGAAGCAGGATATGCAGGAGGGCAAGGTTTCTTGATGCCCTTGACTTCCACTCATCCACCATGTAATATGCCACCACAGGCCTTTTCCTGAGAGCTAGTGGCATTGGTTTTGCTGTGTTTTATGAGGCAGAAAATAATTACTTGGTTATATTAGGACAAACAGAGAATATAAGGAAGGTGACAAAACTTTCATTTTATTGTTTTAGTAGCTGAAACTGATGATATAAAACTTTATTCTTTTAGCCAGGTTTGGGTTTGTGTCTATTTTGAATTGCCTGATTACTTTTGGAAATCCAGTTTTCATGTTAAAGCAAAAGTATCGGTGGAAGAAAAACTGGTGAAATTGGTTATTATAAAATAGTTGTGCAGAAACAACAAATTCTTGTAGCCACAAATATGTTAAAAGTTTGTGCAGCTACTTGGCCATATTCATAAGACATATGAATATTATTTGTTCTAGTTATTATTCCTGTTCTAGCAGGCCTACGTAGGTTATCAAGTAACTTTCACTGACTCATATACTTTTTTGACTATTATTATTTTCTCGACATTGGATTGCTATTTAACTTACATTTTTAGGACTTGGATCAACAACCTTATATCAATGTCTACAGTTCTATGAAGTGTTTTGTATACTTTTCAATGTGTTTTTCATAGTAGATAATTAATCCATACCTGTTATTATGAGTTTCATTAGAATTTTTCATTACCCAGGTAAAGACATGTTGTCAACAAATCCTTTATATTACAGCTGTGAAAATAAAATTTACATCATTACATACACGTGAGAGTTTACAAATCATTCATACATCAAAGGTAGTTATTTCTATTTGTGGTAAAATTATATAACATGACATTTAACACTAAATCATTTGAAGTGTATGGTTCTGTGGTAGTAAGTATATTCATACTACTGTGAAGTAGATTCCCCAGAATTTTTCATCTTACATAGTTGAAACTTTTGAATCCTTAGGCCTAAATTCTCACTTATTTTAGGCTGAATAAAGAAAAAAAATCATAAGCTGAAGATGCTAAACCTATGATATATGTTGCATGCATATATGCATATTTTGGAGTGATGCATATTGGAAGGAGCGACAACAACAACAACAAAAAGACTGGGTCAAAGAACTGACTGAAATGGTGAACTTCCGCTTGAAACAGTAAACTTCTGCATCGAGAATTTTGAGAGAGACTGAGAAAAAGATGAAAAACATGTTTGGCAGAATGCATGAGCTCTGGTGGGGTGGGGAGTAGAGAGGGAGCAGAGGTCTAGACTTAATTTGAAATTTTGTATGAAATGTACAAAGCTTCAATAAAAAATTGGCTTTGAAAAAAAAATCTCATTTATAACATCTTCAGCCCTGGCAACCATATTATACTTCCCTGTTTCCACACATTTAAGCAATATAGAACCCTCATACAGTTGGTACCATACATACAGTGTACATCTTCTGTGACTGGCTTATTTATCACAACACATTCAAGATTCGATCTTGTGCTAAGAATTTTTTCCTTATTAAAACTGAATGACATTTACCACAATTATTTTGTGAAAGTACATAGGTTATAATCAGATTTATTTAATCAGTGAAAATTTTAAATTGAGTAAATATGCTCTACACATGTAACAGAAAAATATAGTTTCCTATATTTAGTAAAACACAGTATAATGCTAAGGTATATTTATAGCCATTGACTATCTTCCTAAGCTATGGCCTTTTGGGACTATTATGCAACAGAGTAGTTTTTAAAAAATGCAGTGAATACTGCAGAGGGGAGTGCAAACTGGTGTAGCTACTATGGAAGTCAGTGTGGAGATCCCTCAAAAGCTAAAGCTAGATCTACCACACGCTTCAGCCATACCACTCTTGGGCATATACCCAGAGGAATCCGTAGCCTACTATAGAGATGCTGGTTCATCTATGTTCATCGTTGTTCTATTCACAAGCCAGAAAATGGAAACATCAGAGAAGCTTCCTTACCCAGCATGTGGTGATTAACAAGAGGCCCACAACTGGCCACTTGTAGAGAATAAGAACTTGAGTGCTTATCCCTGAATAGGACACCTATATTAAACTTCTGCCTTCAAAAGCTCAGGGAACATTGCAGAAGAGGGGGAAGAAAGATTGTAAGGGTTAGAGGAGGTGAGTGACCTCAAGGAAATAGAGTTTTGCAGGAGCTGATTAGTTACTTGTATTAACTTATAGCAATGATGATGGCATGAATAGTTCCACCTAAACTCAAGCCAGACAAAATCCCAGCATAGAGGTGGGGAAGTAGGTAAGAAACCCTAACACTAGCAGAGGATCTATTGGCAACTGATGACTGCTAGGAAGGGAAGAGTCAGTATCATTTAAGGGTGAAACTCTGGGTAAGTTGACCAGGCTCCAGTGGATGTACTCACATTGAAGGGCATTGGCAGATAACAAATTTGATTGGATAGGCCTTAAAATATAGAAAACAGCATAGGACATGAAATTTAATGGGAGAGAGTAAGGAGGGCTGCAGGTAGGGGAGATGGTCTAAATATGATAAAAAGCTATTGTGTTAAATTAGCAAAAATTCAATAAAATTTTTATGTTCTTTTTAAATTAACATTTTGTATATTTCATACATCATTTTTCAGTCCAATTTGGATACATTCCCCCCTCCTTGCCCCTACCCCTACCCCAGTTTATTTCCAGAGGTCATAATTTTGATGTGTTCAAATGCTCTTTTTTTTCACATTTCCCCCTTTAATTTTATATTACTCTAAAATATGAATACATACCTTCCATCCATATACAGTAATTATAGAGTCTGAAAGTAGGTGGTAGGTATATTCTAGAGCCCATTAAGAGATTTATATTACAACAACACAGTTGCTTTCAGATAAAAAAATATAACAATAATATTGTTCAGCTTGCCTTTCAACTGGGGATTTGGTGCCAGAATCCACAAATGAAGGAAACCATTCACCGCTTGTTTTTCTGGGACCGTGTTACTTCACTTAGCATAATGGCTTCGAGTTCCATCCATTTACCTGCAAAGTTCATGATGTCATCTTTCTTTTTATTTATTTATTTATTTATTTATTTATTTATTTATTTATTTATTTATTTATTTTTATATGTGTATGAATGTACTGTCTGCATGCAGGTCTGTGCACCCGGATGACAAAAATGTGGTTCATCTACACAATGGAGTACTATTCAGATGTCATCTTTCTTTACTGCTGAATAGTACTCCATTGTGTAGATGAACCACATTTTTGTCATCCACTCATCTGTTGAGGGACATTTGGGTTGGTTCCAGCTCTTCCCTATTGTGAAGAGTGCTGCAGTAAACATAGATGTGCATGTGGGATGAATCTTGTGCATATATACCCAGGAGTGGTATGGCTGAGTCAGGTGGTAAGCTTACTTTGAGTCTTTTAAGAGTTCTCCAGGAGAACTCCAGTTCCAGGGGAGTCCGGCACCCTCTTCTGACCTCCACAGCATAGCACGACACGGGTGCACAGACCTGCATGCAGACAGTTCATTCATACACATAAATAAAATAAAATAAAATAAAATAAAATAAAATAAAATAAAATAAAATAAAATAAAAAGATTTCTTAAGGGTTCTCCAGGCTGCTTTCCATAATGGTTGTACAAGTTTACATTCCCACCAGCAGTGTATGAGTGTTCCCCTTTCCCTGCAACCTCTCCAGCATTTGGTGTCTTTTGTTTTCTTGATCTTAGCCACTCTTAGAGTGAGATGATATCTGAGAGTGGTTTTAATTTGGATTTTCTTAATTACTAATGATGTTGAACACTTTTTAAGATGTTTCTCAGCCATCTTTACTTCCTCACTGGTGAAGTCTCTGTTCAGCTCTTTACTCAATCTTTTGAGTAGGTCATTTATTTTCTTCTTTGTTTTTTGAGTAGTCTATATATTCTGGATGTTAATGCTCTGTGAGATGTATCACTGGTGAAGATTTTCTCTCACTTTGTGGATTTTCTCTTCACTTCCTTGATTGTTTCTTTTGCTGTACAGAAGCTTTTGAGTTTGATGTGGTCCCATTTGTCAATTGTTGACCTTATTTCCTGTGCAGTTGCTGCCTAATTTAGAAAGCCTTTTCCTACACCTATGTCTTGTAGGTTGTTGCCAACTTTTTCTTCTATCACTTTCAGGGTTTTGGGTTTCACATTGAGATCTTTGATCCACTTGTTGTTAATTTTTGTACAGGGTGACAGATAGGGGTTGAATTTTGTTCTTCTACAAATGCTGATCCAGTTTTGCCAGAACCATTTGCTGAAGATGCTATCCTTCCTCCATTGAGCTTTTTTTTTTTTTTTTGCCCCTGTCTCAAATATGAGGTGGCTGAAATTGTATTAATTCAAGTTTGGATCTTCAATTTTGTTCCATTGGTCAATGGATCTGTTTTTGTGCCAGTACCAGGCTGTATTTGGGACTATAGCCCTGTAAGGTAGCTTGAGGTCTGGTAAAGCAATCCCCTGCATATTGTGCTTTTCGCTCAGGGTTGCTTTAGCTATTTGGGGTCTTTTGTTTTTCCATATGAATTTAAGGAATTTTTCCCCAAGTCTGTGAAGAAACTCATGGGGATTTTGATTGGGATTGCATTGAATCTGTATATCAATTTGCATAAAATGGACATTTTTACTATATTAATTTTCCCAGTCTATGAGCATGGGAGTTCTTTCCATCTTTTGTTGTCATTTTCAATCTCCTTCTTCAGAGGTTTAAATTTTTTGTTGTTGAGATCTTTGGTGTCTTTGGTTAGGTTTGTTCCAGTTTTTTTTTTTTTTTTTTGTGGCTATTGTGAGTGGGAAGATCTTCTTATATTCCTTCTCCACTTGTTTATTTTTGGTGTAAAGAAAGGCTACTGATTTTTCCAGGTTAATTTTGTATCCTGCCACTTTATTGAAATTCTTAATCGTTTTTAGGAGTTTTCTGGTGGAGTTTTTAGCATCCCTTAGGTACACTATCATATAATCTGTAAAAAGGGATAGTTTAACTTCCTCTTTTCTGATTAGTATTCCTTTAATTTCCTTCTCTTGTCTTATTGCCCTAGCAAGCATTTCAAGCACTGTGTTGAAGAAGAGTGGTGGTAAGGGGCAGCCTTGCTGGGTTCCCACCTTTAAGGGGAGTGCTTCAATTTTTCTCCATTTAGGATGATGTTGGCAGTGGGGTTGTATAGGGCTTTGATTGTGTTGAGGAATGTTCCCTCAGTCCAATTCCCTCTAGAACTTTAAACATGAAGGGATGCTGGATGTTGTCAAAGGCTTTTTCTGCATCAATTGAGATGATCATGTGTTTTTTGTCTTTCAGTCCATTTATGTGTTTTATGATATTTATTGATTTATGTATGTTGAACCATCCCTGCATCTGTGGTATGAATCCAACTTGATCATGATGGATGATCTTTTTGATATGGGTCTGTATGTGATTTGCAAATATTTTGTGAGAATTTTTGCATCTATGTTCATTAATGAGATGGATGTATAGTTTTCTTTTTTGGGTTGTACTTTTGCCTTGTTTTGTCATTTGAGTGATGCTGGCTTCATAGGAGCAGTTTGGGAGAATTCCTTCTATTTGTATCCTTCTCAACAGTTTGAGTACTAATGATTGTAGGACCTCTTTATGTATTTTATAGAATTCTGCTATGAAACCATCTGGGCCTGAGCTTTTTTTAGTTGGGTGTTTTTTTTTATTATATCTTCAATTTCCTCAAATATTATGGGTCTGTTTAAACTGTCAGTCTCCTCTTGGTTAAGTTTTGTTGGTTCCCAGGATTTCAGATATTCATCCATTTCTGTTAGGTTTTCAAATTTAGTAGAGTATAGGTTTTTGAAGTATTCCCATATGATTGTTTGGATCTTTTCTTTGTCTGTTGTAAAGTTTCCTCTTTCATCATGAATACTATTGATTTGGAGTTGCTTACTCTTTTGGTTAACTGGGCTAGAGGTCTTTTATAAAAATGAAAAGAATATACTAAATATTTTTGTTAAAAATTCATAGGTTGAGCCGGGCATGGTGGTGCACGCCTTTAATCCTAGCACTTGGGAGTCAGAGGCAGGCGGATCTTTGTGAGTTCAAGGCCAGCCTGGTCTACAGAGTGAGTTCCAGGACAGTTGGGGTTACAGGGAGACCCTGCCTCAAAAAGACCAAAAAAAAAAATTCATAGGTTGAGAAGCATGAGATTTGAATTCGATACTCACACATTTTCTAGTCTGAGCATTTTGAACTTAAGTGTCAGATTGACAAATTTATATTTTTTAAAATATATCACATCTTCAAAAGATATTTTATTTTGGAGCTGGAGAGAATACTCAGTGGTTAAGAGCACTGGCTGCTCTTGCAGAGGACCCAAGTTCAAGTACCACCACCCTCATGGAGGAAAGTAATGTACTGGTATTAATAGTATTGTCACTATACCTGGCAACTTATCACTGTTGATGTTAATCTTGAACAACTTTTGGGTAGTATTGTCTGGTTTTCCTATTATATAATTTTTCTTTGTTAGAAATTCTTTTATAATTGTGTGTGTATGTATGTGTGTGTGTGCATGTGTGTGTATGTATGCATGTATGTGTGTGCACATGTGTGTGTGGGGGGCTATGTGTGCTCACAGTTGCCTGCAGAGTCCAGAAGAGGATGATGAATCCCCTAGAGATGGAGTTATAGGTGGTTATGAGCCACCCGGTATAGTTGTTAGGAGCTGGATTCAGGTCCTGTACAAAACCTCACACATTCCGAACCGCTGAGCCATCTCTCCATCCCCAGTAAAACTTTCTTTTTACATGTTTCAGTACTGGATTCTTTGAGAGGAAATTCCTGTATATAGCCAGACTTCAGCAGTAAAGAGCTATGCTGCCTCCTTTTAGGGGTACTGTGTTTATGTAACTTGGTATTTTGTAGCAATTTCTTTTGGGGGGGGTGTTTTTGACACAGGGTTTCCCTGTAGCCCCAGATGGCCTGGAACTCACTTTGTAGACCAGGCTGGCCTCAAACTCACAGAGGTCTGCCTGTCTCTGCCTCCTGAGTACTGGGATTAAAGACATGCCACCATGCCTGGCATGTAGCAATTTAACATTTAAAAATTTAAGGATTTCTGGGGGCTGGAGAGATGTCTCAGTGGTTGGGAGTGCTGATTGTTCTTGCAGAGGACCCAGGTTCAGATCCCAGTACCCACATGCCAGCTAGCAACTGTCTGTAACTCCATTTCTAGGAGATCTAACACCCTCTTTTGTCCTCTACAGGCATTGCACGACATGGGTACACTTAAACATGTGACATAACACTCATACACATGAAATAAAAATAAAGAAAAGAAAAATGTTTTAAAAAAACCCCTCTATGACTGGGCATGGTTGGCACACATCTTTATTCCCAGTACTCTGGAGATAGAGACAGGAAGATCTCCATGAATTCAGGGCCAGCCTAGTCTGCATAGCAAGTTCCAAGCCAGCCAGAACTACATAGTGAGACCCTCTCTCAAAAAAAAAAAAATAAAAATTAGGCCAGGTGTGGTGTTGCATACCTGAGGCAGGTAGATCTCTATGATATCAGGCCCAACCTGGTCTGTATAGTGAGTTCCAAGTCAGCTGGGGCTAGAGAAGGACTCTGTCTCAAATAAATAAATAAATAAATAAATAAATTAATTAATTAAAAAATTTAAAGATTCGTTTGTGCTTAAAGGAATATTTTGTATGTAAAGTTTAATAATTTTATTATTTACTATTTTGTCTCTATATGATCTATATAAATATATTTGGCATATATTTATATGGAAGTACCCAGTATAATTGCCGTACTAAGTTCTTTAACTTATTTTAGCTTTTCTTGGTGGATATCTATTGTGTAATTTGTTATTGCTGTTTCACTGCTGTACGCTTTGCCTTTATTACCCCTGGCATCTCTCTTTGTCGTTTGGTGCTTTTCTTCTTAAATTTCCCAGTCTGCATCCCTGCTTCAATTTTATTTGCCTTTTTTTGGTGTATCTTGACCAGCTCATTAATTTTTGTTCTTTCTTACTGTGTTTTAGTGACTATTTTTCATATTTATTTATTTTTATTTTATGTGTATGAAGTTTTGCCTGTATGTATGTATATGCACCATATGCATGTAATCACATCCCTTGGAACTGCCTGGAACTGGAGTTATGGACAGTTATTAGCCACCATGTGGGGCCTGGGAACTGAACCTAGGTCCTTTGAAAGAGCAGCACATGCTCTCATCATCTCTCCAGCCCCTTGGTGATTCATAAATGTAACTGGAGATTTTATGAAGTACTCAGTCTGACAATCTTGTAATGGGAGAACTTAATGCTCTTAGTATTATGGAATAACTTATAAGCTTCTTTTCATTTATATAATTTTTATTATTAAATTACCATGCTACTTTTTACTCACTTATATTCCTTTTCCTAGTGGTTTGTCATTCTATTTTCTCGTTAATGAAGAAGTCTTTTTTGGAGGCAGTGTCTTACTATGTGGCCTTGGCTTGCCTAGAACTCATTTCATATGTAGACCAAGCTGGCTTCAAACTCACAGAGATATGCCTGCCTCTGCTTTCCAAGTGCTGAGATTAAAGTTGTGTGAGAAGTCTTACTGTAATGCTTTTATTCTAGTACTAGTCACTTTTTGTTTTCTCATTCTCAAAATTTGACATATATTTATTTGCTAATAATTGAAAATATGACAGTTATTTTTCTCACTAAGACCTTTTTTCTCTCTTTGTCACCCAGCAAGGTAAGACAGTGCCATTAGCACATTGTCATTTTTCTCCATTCTCCTTTCCCCCATTTTCTGCCCTATTACCCATGATGTCTGAGATACTACATGACACCGCTTTTCTGCAACTCCTCTAATGCCTAAATTGTATTTCTGATATTCTTTATTATACTATATTAGTTTTTATCTACTATGAATTTAAGTTTCTATAGCTTTACCTACAGCATATTCACATATTGTTAGTTTGTTGTTATATAAATAGTTAATATGTGTATTAGTCACTTTTCTGTTGCTGTGATAAAACACCATGACCAAAGGAACTTATAAAAGGAAGAGTTTATTTGAGCTTATGATTGGTGGTTCCAGGGAATTAGAGTCCATTGTGGTGGGAGGCGTGGTGGCTGGAGAGGTATGGCGGCTGGAGCAGCAAGATCTCTCAATGAGCACAGGAAGCAAAGAGAGAGCGACTGGAGACCTCGAGGCTTGTTAAACTCACTAAGCCTGCCCCCAGTGACACACTTCCCCCAGCATGGCCACACCTTCTAAGACCTCCAAAAACAGCGCCACCAACTGGAGACAAATGTCTGAATACTTACAGCCTATGGGGGACACTCATGCAAACCACCACAATATGCTTTGTGATATATTTGTGTAAAAAGTTCCTTGACCATCTATCTTCATCTATCTTATCTATTGTATTCTACCCCAAGACTTTCCATGTTATAGCTTTGTTGTTGGTGATGTTGTTATAGCCTGTGATGGTCAGTGTTAAATGCCAACTTGACAGAATCTAGAATCTGGAACATGGGCTCCTGAGCATGCCTGTAGAGGGTTATCTTAAGGCTGCGAAGGCCTGCCTACTCTGGGTGTCACCCTTCCCTGACTGGATTCCTGGACTGTATTAATAGAGAAAGGGAACTGAGTGGGAACATGTATTCATCCCTTTTTGCTTACTGATTGTGGACAATGTGGCCAGATGTGTCAAGCTCCTGCTTCCTTGAGTTCTTTGTCATGATGAACTACAAGGCAGGATAAACCCTTTCTCTCTTAAGTTGCTTTTCTCATGATACTTTCATCACAGCAATAGGAAAATAAATTAAGACCCAGCTTTTTTGAGCGTTTCTTTATTTGGTGTTGTGTGCTATGACTAATATTCTTATATTAGTCTAATATAAGAATATTAGTCATAGCCATATTTTATATATCTTATATATATTTTATATATCTCCTTAAAATATATCTTAGATATATATTTTTATATATCTCCTTAGTTTGTGTTATTAAGATACTGCATGTGGATCCTTTGGTTTCTGATCATTTTTGTAGCAGTCAGGATATGTGTTCCTTTGACTACTGCAATACAGTGTTGCAAGTGAGAACTCTGATTCTATTCTGAGATTTTCTTTTTATAGGTGACTTATTCTATGTGGCACTGTCTACAAGGATTTTGCAGATATGTCTAGACATATTTCAGTTCTCATTAATATCAACCCAACTTTGGTCCCTTTAGAATAAACATACAGGTCTTGTTAGAATTTTTCATCTTTTTTAGCCCTCATGACCTTTTCTGTGTTTAGAATGTTTATTTGCATAGAAATTATTTTGGACTTATTTTCTAAGTTTGTGATTTCTTCCTTCTAGATTTGATATTTTTATATTTATTGATCTCCATTTTGACATATTCCTTTTCAGTTAATCTTTCAAGCTACCTGAAATCTTAACAAAAACTAACTGTTTCCTCCAATTACTCTACATAATTGTGCAGCTGGAAAGTCATATTTAGCTTCAAAATTTCTTGTGCTGCCCTTAAAACTTCTCAAATGCTCTTATTTGGTAGTTGTTATCTATCTCCTTTAGCAATTCCATTTAATATTCTGAATTCCATTTATTTTGACAGTATCTTCCTGTCTTTGAAAGTGTTCTTACATGTATTTTATGTTCATTTGTTAGCAATGATTTCACTCTGATTGTTAGAATACCTACTGGAAGCAGTCTTGACATAATGGAAGCTAAAGTCTATCCCATGTGGAAGAAAGCTCTCTTCTCATTTTACTTATTAGAATGTTTTATAACTTAAGGGTTCACCTTTAAATGACTTCTAAAGGCCTCAGAATTTGTTTAATTGGAAGAGAGTCAGGCACATTGACATTGGTAGAGGAAGGAAGATGTATTAGTCAGGGCTCTCTAAAAAAAAAAGAAGCAACAGGACGAATATATAACTATATACAATTTATTGATTTGCTCACGTGACAGAGCTCAAGTAGTCCAACAGTAGCGCTGAACTGGAGAGGCTGACAATCCAAAGAACTGCTCAGTCCACAAGGATGGATTTCTCAGTAGTCCCAATCTGGTGCTGAAGGCCCGGTGGATTCCAGGAGATCTGTCGGTCTCAGTACATGCTGGGATCCGAAGGGTTGATCACAGTAGCAAGACAAACTCACCAGTGAGAGGCAAGCCTCGGGGGGAAAAAAGGGACCAGCTCCCTCTGCCTTGGCCCTTTATATTGCCTGCCAGCAGAAGGTAACACCCACATTTGGGGTGGGCCATCCGGGTTGAGGGGTCCAATCTGAAGATCCTTTTCTCTTATTTGTTCCTTAGTCCAGTCAAGTTGACACCCAGGATTAACCATCACGGAAGGGAAGCCAGATTTTGATTACTGTATTCCCAAATTCCCTGTGTAAGACTCATTCTTTCAGCTAACTAAATGACTTCACTTGCTTCCAGGATAGTCTATTTTACAAATATTTAAGCATTCTTTTACACTTATTTGTAAGACTTCTAATGATAGCATGTAGGATAAATTGACATCCTCAGCTGATTCTATGTAAGACGCTTTTACTCAGACATGTGACCTCATATAGCTTAATCTTACTGATAGTTAACTACTGCAGACATACTTATTTAATACATTTAATACGATCTAACAAGTTGAAACCTCTGAGTCTTGGTATTGCATGTAGAAAGTTTGTTCCTTTATTCCTCAACTTTGCTTCCTGCTCTCTGTGTCCTTTTAACATATAGAATATTAAAAAAAATGCTCTCACAAACTAACAGTAAACATGGTAAGTATGAAGATTTTTAGTACATGTATTGACTTCTATAACTGTGGTGCATTTTTTTCTTGAAAGAGTGGTTACTGATGTTCAGTTGTTCTATCAATTTTTTAAAATTTTATTTATTTCTGTATGTGTATGAATGTACTGTCTGCATGCAAGTTTGTGCACCCATGTCGTGCAATGCCCCGGAGGTCAGAAGAGGGTTTCGGATTCCCCTGGAACTGGAGTTCTTTCTCCTGGAATTGGAGTTTTAGACGGTTCTCGGCCACCATGTGGGTGCTGGGGATCGAACCCAGGTCCTCTGTAAGAGTGGTCAGCGCCCTTAACCGCTAGGCCATCTCTCCAGCCCTGTTCTATCAAATTTTAAAGAACCAGTTATTTCTCATCAAATAAATTTGTACTAAGCGGGCATCAAAAACAATCTTTCTTGGTTTTATCCCACTAAATATTTTATTTTGCTTCTAATTATGAATTCAATAAACATTAAATTTTACTCTTTAAAATGTGCTATGTTAAATACTGTGGGAATAAAAAGTATTTTCTAGAACTAAATATTCATAGATGAGCAGTGGTGAGAGAACATTTCTAAACTTTGAACAAATGCAGAGGTCTGTGGCCAATATGCAACTGTGTAGGTGGTGAACAGTAGAAGAGGAATGAAGAAAAAGGTCATAATAGGGTTGTTTAAACACACAACTCTATCCTTATTCAGAGGAAGCTGAAGGAAATTTCTAAGTAGGAGAGTGGCATTCTGCAAATTGTACTTAGGAAGATTAGCCTGGGTGTACTGTGTGGGATAAGCTGAAGCAGAGATTGAAGGAAGGAATTCCATTTGAGATATTAGAACAAATCTGTAGGGATGACAGCATCAAAAAAATGACAATGAGAATGGGGTGAGGAGGTGGAATTCAGAAAGATTGCAGAGGCGGAAATAACAGAACTCAGCAGATTTTTTTTTTTTTTTTGATATGGGATAAGTCATCAAAGAAGTTTCCAGTCTTATCTATGGGAAGAAGTTGCTCTTTGCAACAGGAATAGGAAATGAGAGGGAGGAACAGGCTTTCCAGAGAGGAAAATGAATTAAGGTTTGGGTATATTCCACTTGAAGTGGTGTAGAACAGTTATATTAGGTGCTAAACAGACACCTGGACATGTAAAATCTCAAAGAAGATATACGAGTCATAAGAATGGACAGAATATCATGGGAGAACAAAAAAAAAAGGGTGAACAAGGAAAAAGATACAGCAGGAAGTATGAATTCTCCTTGACATGGAGAAGAGCACACTTTTTTTGTTTTTAACTAATTTTTTGAGCATTTGTACATCTCATACAATGGTTCCCATCCAAACCCAGTCCCCTCCATGTCCCAATCTCCCATCAGAACTCATGTATCACAACATCCAAATGAGAAGAACACATTTTTATTCTTCCTGCCTGCTGCCTATAGTATCTGGGACTACAGTGAGTAATTTTTGTACCATGGTATTATTTCAAGAACTGGGGACACCCATCAAGACATATATTACAAGAGTTTCCTGGTACCTGGCCATCAAGAAGTCACCATTCTACACTTGAAGAACTACCTCCAGACACTTTTTTTAGAGGAATAAACAAACATGAAGTAAAGTGCAAATAAGAATTGGAGAAAAGCCTGGTTGTGTGTGAGAGCATAGCACAGGTAGGCTCATGTCCCTTTTAATGCCCATGAAACTAGATTCCATCTGGACTCAAACTGGCTGGCTTTAAACCATTCAGTAACTATGTGACACACTGGAAAATAAATTTAATGTTCCTTAAACTTCAGTATGGAAGGGAGAAATTAATAGAATTTGCCAGATTGGTTGAGCCAGAAATGAATTATGCATGTAAAGTGCTCACACCCTGCCTAGTTCAGTAAGAATTAGTGAAAAAAAGTGTCAGTAATTTATTTTTACTTTTAAAGAGTTATTTATTTTTACATGTATGTGTTTGCCTACATGTATGTATGTGTACCACATGCATACCTGATGTCCACAGAGGCCTGAAGAAGGCATCAGATCCCCAGGAATCAGAGTGACAAACAGTTATAAACCACCATCTGAGCGCTGGGAACTGAACCCAGGTCCTCTGCAAGAGCAGCTAGTGCTCCCAGCCACTGAACCATTTCTCCAGCCCCGCATCAGTAATTTAAAAATGCATTTCCTGCCAGGTGTGGTGGCACCTGCCTTTAATCCTAGCACTTGCGAGGCAGAGGCAGGCAGATCTCTATGAGTTCAAGGCCAGCTTGGTCTACAGAGTGAGTTCCAGGCCAGCTGGCACTAATGGGAAACACTGTCTCAAAAAAAAAAAAAAAAAAAAAGCATTTCCTGAAATCTGACCATTTCATAGTCTATTTAAAGTAATAAAAATTTATATTAAACAAAATAATGTATGTAAAATACGCTGTAACCTTCAAATCATATAATTTTTAGCATCCCGAGTAGATATAAGATATAATTTTACAATATGATCTTCAGTAACACTGATGAACTTTATTTGCCTTGGTCTGATACATGTAAAGTGATCTGCGTCTTTACAGAAAAAAAAAAAAAACAAAAAAACAATGGGAAAACCAAAGTCATAATGAGTTAAATTAGTTTTAATCTGAGTGTGGTAGCACAGGCTTGTAATCCTTGTAGTTGAGAGGCTGAGGCAGAAAGATCCAAAGTCAGAGGCTAGCCTGGGCTACATTGCCAGATCCAGTCTCAGAAAATAAAACAAATAAACAAAAAAGCGATGAAATTAGTTTCAAGATTGGTTTGATTTTATAGTATTTATAAGAAGACATCTATTGGCTATTTGTACATTGTAGATATAGTGTTATTTGGTCAATTATCAAAATGCTGTCAAGAAAAAATGGCATCAATGGAGTTCTTTACTGTGTAGCTACACTGCATATTTGATGAATCATGTTTGATTTCCTGGTTTGTACTTCTCAAAGTTCCATTTTAATGTTTACTTCTTTTTTTTTTTGCCATTTATAATTTATTTAAGAAGTCATAAAATATTTTTATAATATACATAAGAAAAGCTACACTTAAATGAAACATAATGACAGGTGACAGAATTTAGTGTTTACTTCTTAAGGATTCAGTAGGCAGAAATCAAGGTTTTTATAAGAATGTAGAGATGTCAGTAAGAAACTATTACTCTGACTTGGGAGACAAATCAAGGTCAAGTTAATTTTGCTTCCTTCTAACGCGTTTCCTGAGGTTGTTCTGCTCAGTGAAAGCAATCCCAGACAAAACGCAGTGGCCTGGAGACGCTGAGACCGCGCCTGCCCGCTGCTGGGCGCCCCCAGGCCTGACTGGGGGAGGGTGGGGGGCGCATGCTCCGAGGGCTTCCCGGAAATGCACCTCCCTGCCAGGGGACCGCCTCCGCCTTCACCAGGCTTTCGGTGTTAGAGGAATGGGTGGAGCCATGGCGGGAAGCTCTCGGGGCTCATAGCTCTTCCCGGACCAGCACCTGCGTGTTGGCCTAAACCCTCTGGTTGGGAGGGGGTCTGGGGAAGGCTGACGTCCGTGAGCCAGTCAGCACACGGCCCGCCCCGGACTCAGAAAGCTGTACCATTGGTGTAGGTCCCTTGAGCCCCGCCCCTCCCCAGCTTGTATGACCGTGCTCCCCGCCTGCTCAGATTGGTTGAAGGTGGCAGCACTGAGAAGCATGTGGGTCGTACCAGGTACCTTTCCTGAAATGCCAGGTCAAAGGTAAGATGTAAGAGAGGCCAGTTTCCTGTGACAGGCATCCCGCCTGTCTTCTGTGTTCCTGTGAAATAAAGTAAACATCAAGCCAAACGGACCACTTCGTAAGGTTAAGAAAACATGAAGCAGGCAGAGAAAATACCAGAGCTAGGATTTGGATGTACTGGCTTTTTGACCGTATGAAGTCCAAGTCTCGTGTACATCTTAAGAGTCCTGCTCTTTCCAGTTTGTAATTTTATCGTCTTCGCACACCTTCTATCTATCAGATTTACTTACCATGGTGTAACTTTCATTTTTCTATTTTGTGATAGCATTTAAACACAGACCCATCTGTTTTTTTCCCCCAATTAGCTTTTCTGACTTATCCCCATCTTCACTATATACTTTGTGAGAACCTCTTTTTCTACATTCTGTGAAGAAAAGATATTGTTGTCAGGGATTGGGGATGGATAATTTAAGTAGTTATTTGATTTTCTTATTTGCTTGCAATTAGTGACATAGGCCAAACTTTTAATAAATGTAATTTGCTTTCTGCTTTTTTTATTCTGATCATTTTCTGGAATTTAATACCTTATACATTATAGTATTTTCCTTTTTAAACTTGCCTTTACTATAAACATAAAATGTCTTACTATAATCATAAAATGTTTTTTAAAATATTTATTGTTTTTATTTATTTTGGTGAATGTATTGCCTGCATGTATATAGGTGCACTCATGTCATGCAGTGCCCACTGAGGCCAGAAGAGGACATTGGATTCCTCAGAACTGGGGTTACAGACAGTTTTTAGCTGTTATATGGGTGCTGGGATTTGATCCTGGGTCATCTGCAGGAGCAATCTGTGCTCTTACCCACTGGGCCATCTCTCCAGCTCCAAAATGTCTTAAAAAAATGCCGGTATCAGTTATTTTATTTATATCTCTGCTCAGATTATGGTTGGTTTAAGTTTCTCTGGACATGATAAAATTTGTCATCCGCCTATATTTCAAATCTCAAATTTCACTGCTTTGCAGTGTTTCTGGAGCTTGGGATGCCTGCCTTTATTTTACTACAGTTGAGCTGTTATAAGCATTTATTCCCCAACATCTTACTCTTTACCAGTGACCTTACCTAAAATGCTTACCCCTATGATACTTTCCTATCCTTGATTTTATTTTGGTACAATTGACCATTTCGTCATTTCTTAGAAACACTTCTTTTCCACAATACGTTAATGGCACTAGTTTTTGTTGTCGTTATTACCTAACAGATAGGTAAATGCTGAACCAAGGAATAATTGTTTCTCTCCTATCAGTCATGCATAGCTGTAATTTTTTTTTTATTTTTCTACATACATTAAAAGTATCAACTGTACTTTCCACCTTTTGTTTGTCATTTACTCTTTGTACTTTCTTATTCATATCCATAACTTCAATTACTATTCATATTCATTTACTCACAGATGAAAAACTTTAGACACAGAAGTGGCTTATATCTCCAAGATGCATTTTCTACTGTCTTAAGGCATTGACAGTGTCTCCTATGGACGTTTCTATCTGTCAGACTTAAGCTTTAAAATTCTAGTCGCCTTCCTGCCTTTTTTTTTTTTTTTTTTCGAAAAAAAGTTCTCATGGTATAGCACTGATTAGGCCGGAACTGGCTATGCAGATGAGGCTAGACTTGAACTGACAGAGCTCTACCCGTTTTTGCCTGTGCTGGGATTAAAGACATGAATCCCCAGCTCTACCCCCCCACTTCTAAAATGGCTTTTTAAAATTGATTTTTGTGAATTTCATGTGATATATATTTTAAAATTTTATTTATTACTTTTATTTTATATGTATGAGTGATTGCCTGCATGTGTGTAAGTGCACCTGTGTTGTACAACACCCATGGAGTCAGAAGAAGGCATTGGATTCCCCTGGAACTAGAGTTATGAACGATTTTTAGCTGCCATGTGGGTGCTGGGAATTAAACCCAGGTCCTTTTCAAAGCAGCTGGTGCCCTTAACTACTTAGCCATCTCTTCAGCCCTCATACAGGATATTTTGAATTTTGATATATATATATATATATATATATATATATATGCCTATAGAACGAGAGTGAGATTTATGTTTCCAAATTTCCCAAATGCCCTTCAGTGTGGGTTCATCCACTGGAGACTGGTCAAGAGTTTCAACCTTGAATGAGACTGACTGTCCCTCTTCCAGCAACCATAGGTTAACAGTACTTCCTCAGGTAGGGTTGGAGCTTCTTTCCCAGTTACCCCCTTCTGTGCTGGAATTTTGTCTGATTTGAGTTTATGTGGGTCTTGTGTATGCTGTCACCATTGTTGTGAGTTCATATGAGTAACTGATCAGCTGCCTACAAAACTCTCTTTCCTTGTGATCATCTAATTTCTCTGGTTCTTAAAATCTTCTGCCCCATCTTCTGCAATAATCCTTGAGCCTTTGGAGGCAGAAGTTTGACATAGGTATTCTGTTCAGGATGAGCATTTTTCAGTCATTTATTCTTTGCATGTGGCCAGTTGTGCGTCTCTCATTTGCTGCATAAGGAAGCTTCTCTGATGTGAGTTGAGAGATGCATTAATCTGAGGGTAGAAGTCATTAAGAGTTGGTGTAATACTATATTTAACAGAATAACAGTGGTAAGCTCTTCCCTGTGGGTTGTGACCTGTTTATCCACATTCTCCTAGCCCTGATATTACTGTCAGTTATGGACTGCATTGGGTGACACAGACCTTATATCCAATCAGAAAGTGGTTGGTTCCTTGTATAACATTCATGCTACTATTGCACCAGTGGGTGTATCTTGCTAGGCCGCTTGTTGTTATAGCTCCCAGTATTCAGAGCTGGGTAAGGTGATGTTCAGTTTTCTCTTCTGGTTGCATACATAGCATCTTCCAGCACTGTGAAATGTAGCCAGTAGAGATGAGGCTTTGACATCAGCACCAGCTTGATTCCTCCTTGTTTATTTTACAACTCATGCATGTGTCTTTAGAAATAGGGTCTGATGGTGAAATCCTGGTGGGTAAACAAGAGCAGGGACAATCTAGCCTCCCTGTTTTCCTGACCATTCCTCTTGAGATTTAAGACCATTGAGTCTATCTTCGTAATCTCTGAAAGTTGTTGCCCCCCTCCGTAACTACCCCAATTTAATACATCTTTTTTCTGAATCAAGCCAATAAAGTGTTACTTTTGTTTCAGTGTCCAATCCGGCATCTTGTAGATAATCTTTTTAACATGTAATTTTGCTATTGGTAAAACAGAAACAACCCCCACCCCCACCCCCCACCCCTACTTCTGTAACACAAGGCTAAAAATCTGAACTCTTTAATGGCAATAAGTTTGTGTTTTCATCTCTGGTCTGGCTTAATCTGATCTTTCCAAGCACCTGCATGCCCTTCTACACTTGATCTACGTTTCAGCAATTCTAGCTTGGTAGTTTTCTTAAGTTCATGGTTTCTCGCTTCTGTTCCTTTGTGTCTGCTTATACATTTGGCCTGTATGTTGTGTGTTCCCTCTTCACCTGGCTAGTTCTTAGTGATTCTGATATTTAGTGTGAATGAAGTTCTCTGACTATTCTTAGGTTTTTCTTCTGACATTTATAATAATTTTTATATCATTTTGATTCTATATTATAATTACTATTAAAATGCAAACTGTTTGGAGGAAGTAATCGGGGTCTTTACTCCATTATTCCAATTTCAGCCCAATAACACAAAATTCTCAATTTGAAAAATCTTGTAAGCCAAGTGTGATGGTGTACACTTTTAATCCCAGCACGCAGGGGGGCTGGGGCAGATGAATCTCTGTGAGATCGAGGCCAGCCTGGTCTATATAGCAAGTTTCAGACCAGCTGAGGGTACAGGGAGACCCTGTTTCAAAAAACCCCAAACCAAACCGAACCAAACAGAACTGAAACAAAACAAAACAAACAGAAAAAAATCTTAAAGTTAAGCCACATAAAAATTTGCATGGAAAAAGCCCTATCCCTCCTCCTCCACAATGTGTATGGGGTAAGTGAGGTGGCTCAGTGGGTAAGGGCACCTGCTTCCAGCTTGATAACCTGAGTTAGATTCCCAGAACCCACATGGTTAGAAAGAAAACTGATTCCTGAGTATTGTCATCTGACTGCCATGTGTGTGTGAGCATACCTACCACATAGACACAAAGACACTCAGAATAATAATAAACAAAGCAAAACAAAAACTTATGACTTATGCTAACTATTTTTTGTATTTTTGAGACAGGGTCTCCCTGTGGTCCCAGCTATCTTGAAACTCGATATGTAGACTATGCTGGCTTCAGCCTCCCAAAAGGTGGTATAAAAGGAACCCCCCCTCCCCCCGGCAATTTATGCTAACTCTTCTTAGAGGGTTATAAGATGTAGTCAGGTTCTTATACTGATTTAAAACTTATACTTAGTTGACTTAGGAAATAAATTAAGAAGTTCTGTGATTGGGAATTTTGAACAGATATATTGGTTTAATGATATCAGAGACAGCATGCTGGTAAGTGATAGAACAGGTGTCTCTAATCCATTTCTTTGCTGCATTCTTTGACAATGTAATTTGAAATCAACTACTATTGTTTCATGTATCTATAACACTTAGCTCACTGGGTTATGCAGATGTGTGTAAGTTATTTCAACTGAAAATAAGGAACATTTTAAGAGTATGATACACAAGAGCAGATGTTGGGACTTTGCATAACTTACTAGGCACATTGTGCCTTACAAGAGGAGAGTATTTTGTAGCATTAGATGTAGATATTCTCAACCTCTTTCCTTTCTCCTCTTTCTTTCTTCTACTTGGCCTCTAGCATATTTTCCTCTGGAATTTCTTTTTTAATTTGCTAATTTGATTGCCTTGGTCTCAGATTATTTGATCAGGAATAACCTGATTTAGGATTTGCAAGCTAAAGGAACACAACTGAGCTGCTCTGTTTTCCTGCGTGGATTTTTGTATATTCAGATTCTACAGCTGTTAGAACTTGAATTTCTCACTACTAATCTGAGAAGGAAGCATATTTTCTCAAGGCAGAATGTGTCTAGAGACAACCTACCTAGTATAAAGGAGCCTCCATTCTACTTCAGGATAAAAAATTTTGATAGTCCTGCCTTTAGTCCCAGCATTGTGTGATTGAGGATAGCCTGGTCTACATAGCGAGTTCCAGGCCAGCTGGGGCTATCAGAGATACTGTTTCAAGGAAAAAAAAAAGTCTTAATATAGTCTTAGGAGTATTTTGTTGCTTATTAAGTGCACCTACCAAATGAATGGTGCCCATTAGCTGTACATTAGTTGTCTGTGTGGGTTCTGTATTAGCTGTCTAAGCCAAATGACATCATTCCCTAAATATTTTCTTTTGTAGATGTCTTCTTTTCTAGACTTCATGTGGGAACTTTATTTGCTACAAAAGTATTGGGGGTGCATGGTCCTATCCATGTGCCTATGTTTGTAGTCAGTGATAATTTTATCTTATTAGCTGTCAGAATATTGGAAAGTCATGTCAGGGAATGCAGTTGATATATCTGTTTAAATAATTATTTATGTGATGGCTGTACAGATTGATGTCCTTGCAGATCAGCACCTCTTTCAAAGATCTAGTTATTCTTTATGTGTAAAGAATGCTCTTTGTTTTGTGTCTATCATTGTGGATATGAAACTTGTCCTTTAGTCATATACCTTTCACCACTTTTTTTCTGAATGACTTTTATTGCTTCATGACAGTTGGATTTTTTTTTTTTTTTGCTGTCGGCATCTCAGAGTCAGTATATCCCAAACTGAACTCATTTCTTTCCTCTCAGATATTTTCTCCTATGTTCAGAATTTCTCTTCTCTGACAGTTTGATTTATCATCTGTAGTTGGTACTTCATATGCCAATTTTACCTGTGGCCCCAAATCAAACTCTACCATTGTAATTCTTTGCAGCCCTCTTCTGTATTTTATACCTTAGTTATTGGCAGCATAGATAGTAGTATTTATATAATTTCCCTATCATTTGAAGCCAGGTTTTTTCTTATTATTGTACCTTTCACTATCATGCAGGATTATTAAATATGCAATAAGGCATTTAGTATTGTTGATTGAACAACTAACCCTGTAACAGAATATAAATGATCTTTTATTGTTGGTTGTGAAGAATATTATGATAAATCAGCCATCCTGATTTGTCTGGGACTATTGTAGTTCTAGTACTAGAAGTGCCATGTTTTGGAACAACTAGGACATTTGGAAACTCTGAGGAGCAGGTAAACATTAGTGCACAGCTGGAAATAAAACAGGAGTCCCTTTCTGTGTGGAGTACATCCATTTTGGTTTTTTTGTGGTTTTACTTGTACTCATAATTCTATATGTGCTTCAGTTTATTAACAGAAGAGTCTATGTAACTAATTTTAGAAGACTTCAATGGGGATTCTATGAATACCAGATTTATTGATTTTTTTTGTTGTGCATTTTGTTCATGTATGTATTTTAAAACTACATATTTGTTATAATAATATGAAGAGTGGGGCTATTGTGAAACTCCTTTTCCCTTTAAAAATGAATTTAGTAGATGAGCTAAGCTTGTCTAGTATTATGATTTCCATCCAAATGAAATTTATATCTTGGATTTGTAAAATCCAAAAATTGTAAATTTTTATTTTAGAATTAGACAATCAAGAAATACTTATTGAGCACCAACTGTGTGGCAAAGCATTATTAATTATCTGGTCTATCAGTCTGGTTTAAACTCTTTCCATCTTGACTATTTCTAAAATTTGTGTTTGTTGCTGATAGTGCTGAACTCAGGGTCTTGTGCCTACTAGGTAGGTACTCTACCACTGAGTTACATCTTTAGACTTGTCTATAACTATATATGCTATTTTTACAAGTAATATCTATTTTCTTAAGTTATAAAGCAATGTCTTATGTGGATGAAATATTTTATCAGCTAATTATAAATATTAAACATGTTTAGAAGACAAAAAATAGGCTGGAGAGGTTGTTGAGTGGCTGAGGTACTTGCTACATAAATAAAAGCACCTGAGTTAGGATCCTTGGAACCCACGTAAAAGCTGCCCAAGATGGTGTAGGTCTCTATCCCCAGTACAGGGTAGGGGGCTGGAAATGGAGCGAGAGACAATAAAAGTGGGTTTGGGGCTGCACTGGCTAGCCAGTCTAGCTGAAAAATAGAAAACTTCAAATTCAGTGAGAGACGCTGTTTCAAAGGGTAAGATGGAAAGCAGAAGACACTTGATGTTACCCTGTCTTCCATGCATTTATGTAAAAGTGAGCATACCTATGTCTACACACATGCATAACACACACATACACAAGACATGTTTTTTATGTTACTGATTTTTTCCTGTTGATCAGCAAATCAAATTCTATAAGTTCTTATATTTAATGTATATTAATAGGAATTATGATGTTAGATGAGAAATTTTAAAACCTTACAATTTGTGTGGCTAGCTATTCTGAAAACATAGTCTCAGTATTCAGGACACTAAATGATTATATATGTTTTGAATCTTGTTTGAATATTTTCCTCAGAAATCTTTGGAATCATATGTTATGTGTCAGTGGTGTGGCTTTTGTTTTATAGGTGGCTATGCACCATTTCTTTCTTTGAGTTCCAGGAAAACTGCTTACACTGCTGCCTCTGAAGCAAAAGTGGCTCCAGGCCCGGCAGACTATAATGTTTCACCAGCACAGGTCATTTATAATGTTAAATTGTCTGAGTTAATAGAAAAGTCACCGGGCATGGTGGCGCTCGCCTTTAATCCTAGCACTTGGGAGGCAGAGGCAGGCGGATCTTTGTGAGTTCAAAGCCAGCCTGGTCTACAGAGTGAGTTCCAGGACAGCTGGGGCTACAGGGAGACCCTCTCTCGAAATAAAGGCAAAAAATAATAATAAATAAATAAATAAATAAATAAATAAATAAATAAAAAATTAAAAAGTCATTTTCTTTTAGCCAGTTGAAGTAGAACATACATTGCAGGTTCAAGGGTAACTTAGGCTCAAAAACAATTAAACAAAAAACACCAAACAAAAATACCATATTTTCTTCTTTTAATAGTTCAAAATGATACTTGTAATATTTTATTTTTCCTTCATGTATTTTTTCAATATGTATTTTGTAATTCAAATAATAGAAAATAGATTCATTTGGTACTGGTTGCCAAACTGTGTATTCTTCATTATTCTATGTATGCTATATGATACAAAGTATAGGTATGGGGCTGGAGAGGTGGTTCAGCAGTTAAGACCATTTGCTGCTTTTGCAGAGGATTCGTTTAGTTCCCAACACCTGGATAGTGACTCAGCCATCTATAATTCCAGTTCTAGAAGATCCAATGCTCTTTTCAGACCTCTGTGGTCATTGCATGCATGTGGGGCACACAAATACTTGGAGCCAAGTACTCGTACACATAAAATAAAAAATAAATCTTTAAAAAGTTATATGCTTAATGGTCCACAAAAGTGGCAGCATGGGACTCTTGATTGAATTTCGACACCTGAAAATTACACAAAAGGTCAAGATATGCAGGTGGCAGTAGAGTGCGTTGTTTTTGTGCAATATTCTAAGGCCATAACATTACCATGTCCCATCTGACTTCTGTCTCAGTATAGCCTCAAGTTTCTCTCACCAAAATACCTTAAATGGTCCCATTCATGCTCAGAAATAATGTACATTTCTGGAGATACTCCAATATTTTCATTTCATTAATATAACATTTGGAATTTTATTGGAATTGACTGAGCCATGGAAGATTCCTCCCAGTGTGATCTATGAATGAATAATACTTAGATTAATCTGAGCATAAAGCCAAAGTTATCAAGTAAATCTGTAAAGTTCTCTGGGAATGGCAATATGTCATTTATGAAAAGGATCCTAGGCACACTTGGAAGGCTTGTCTTTTTGCTGTAACATGAATGCCAGTATTTTGAAAATTCGTTCTGTAAGTTTTCATTTTCCCAATGACCTTCATAATACACTTAAAAAAAAAAAAACCCTGCTCTATAGCTTTGTGAATTCCAGTCTTTAGTTCTTGTTTTTTTTTTAAATTTTATTTATTTATTTTTTATGTGTATGAATGTACTGTCTGCATGTAAGTTTGCGCACCCGTGTGTGCAATGCCGTGGAGGTCAGAAGAGGGTGTCGGATTCCCCTGGAACTGGAGTTAAAGATGGTTCTCAGCCGCCACGTGGGTGCTGGGGGTCAAACCCAGGTCCTCTGTGAGAGCAGTCAGCGCTCTTAACCGCTAGGACATCTCTCCAGCCCCTTTAGTTCCTGTTTTAAAACTACATTTTCTTGTATTCTCTTAGAGTCCTCTAAAGTGCACTAAATTCTGGTCTCAGTTTAGCATTAAAACTGATACTATAATTGTTATTGTCCTCTTTCAGAAGAGCCTTGTTCTCAGTTGATGGTCTTAACCTTCCTCAGATTCAGTTTTAAAACTGTTTGTTAATAATATATACATTAATTCAATAGGAATTCTAAAGTACTTCTTTAATTACTTTATATGCCTTTTTATCTTCAATTTAGAGTAAAATAAAAGCAGGTGGTAGTCTGCAAAACCGAGAGAAACATTTTAAGAAACTTAGTTCAGATGGTCCAGGACCTGGAAGCTATGATCAGTCTCATCCTGGAATACTAGAGACTGTGTGCAAACAGGTACTGAAAGATAAGGCATGTCTTCAGTCAGTGTGTTAACTATTTTAAGTTTTTCATCTAATGACATTTCTTTTAGGTAAGATAAAAAAGCAAATCTTTAATAGTTTGATTAAAATTCCTTACTGTAAAACTTTGTATAGAGTCTTACCATTCATATTGTAGTTTATAATTAAATGCATATTCAATTTTAAAAATAAACTTTGTGTTTTAACTGTATCGACATCACACATCATTATTTATTCTTTTTATTTTTATGGTCCTAGAGATAGGACCATAAAAACATATGTGCTGGACAAATGTTCTACCATTGGGCTGCACCCTCAGGTTCTCTTTTTATTCTCGATTAATCTGAAATCAGAGTATTTAGTGAGTAGGAAACAAGGGAGATTAAAAAAAACATGTTTATCTATATATAACTTTTTTTATTTATAGAGGCTTTGTTTAAAAAGTACCACTAATAAAACAGTGAAGTTAACCATATGATTCCTGGGCTACAGATGTAGCTCAGTGGTGAAAAGCACTTGCCTAGTATGTGCAAGACCTTAAGTTCTGTCTCTACAGTAACACAAAGCAAGCAAACAAATGTGATACTTGAAGAAAGAAAGCTGAACGTTTAGATGGGAGATGTAGGTAGCTTCTAATTCAAGACAAAATGTGAAAGGTGATAAATAAATGGTCATATAATTAAATGCTTTAGGAATTTCAAATACTACTTTGTTATGGAAGACATAGAGATTAATGGGGGTTAATCCTAGCTAGTTTTTAGATGGGCCTCAAAGAATGAGGTTGGAATATGTATACTAGGCATGGAGTGTTATATAGCTGAAGATATTTATGGGAGGCAGAAGGAAGATTATTGTATTTGGAGTAAAGAATTTGTATAGGAGGGCAGTAGTGATGCATTGATAAATACATTAATGTTATAGAATCAATTTTTTCTTTTTGGTCTTTTTGAGACAGGGTCTCCCTGTAGCTCTGGCTGTCCTGGAACTCGCTTTGTAGACCAGGCTGGCCTTGAACTCATAAAGATCTGCCTGCCTCTGCTTCCCAAGTGCTAGGATTAAAGGCGTGCACCATCACGCCCTGCCCTGGATCAATTATTTTTTAAGTCAAAGGCCCACACTATTGAAATAAATATTATTTAATGTAGATTTGGTCACATTTCATTTAAAGTGGTTCTCTTATTTGTCCTAAATCCTTCATATACACAAAAACACTTTTTAAAAATTTTTATTTATTTATTTTTTAAATTTATTTATTATTTTTTATGTGTATGAGTGTACTGTCTGCATGTAGGTTTACCCAGGTCCTCTGCAAGAGCAGTCAGCGCTCTTAACCACTAGGCCCTCTCTCCAGCCCACAAAAACACATTTTTAAGCAGTTCTCTGCTTAAAGGGGACTTTATATTTTAGGACTAAGTACTTTTTACTTGAATAATGTTTGTTGGCAATGAACTTGTTTTTTAAAAAAATTTGATATTTGAGAACTTCATACTATATTAATTAATTAATGTAATTTTTTGAGACAGGGTCTCCCTGTAGCCCCAGCTGTAGACCAGGCTGGCCTTGAACTCACAAAGATCTGCCTGCTTCTGCCTCCCAAATGCTAGGATAAAAGGCACGTGCCACCATGCCCAGCATATTTTAAATATTTTATTTATCATTTTTTATTTTATATGCATGAGTGTATTGCCTGTATGTATGTAAGTGCACCCATGTCATGCAATGCCTGTGGAGGTCAGAAGAGGGCATTGGATTCCCCTGGAATTGGAGTTACAGATGACTGTCAGGTGCCATATGGGTGCTGGGAATCGAACCTGGTCTTCTGCAAGAGCAGTCAGGGCTTTTAACCACTCTTCCTAGGTCCACCCCTACCTCCTTACCCACCCAACATTTTTTCCTATTGAGTCCAATTTGCGTTGCCCAAATACTTTTGGGTGTGGAACCTGCCCTGGAGTGTTGTTGACCTCCCAGGGCTCACACCTTTGAAAAAGATAGACTCTTCCTCTCCCAGCAGCTCATTAGCTAGAAGTGGGATTTCATATAGCCTCTATGCTGGGATTTTGTTTGGCTTGAGCTTGAGCAGGTCTTGCACATGCTGACACAATTGCTATGAGTTCATATGTGCCACTGCCCTGCTGTCTGGAAAACACTGTTTAGTTGTGTTCATCTGCCACCTATGGCTTGAACAATCTTTCTACCCTCCTACTCTTGAAGATTCCTGAGCCTTGGGATGAGGGTTGTGATATTGATGTCCCATTTAGATTTGAATACTCTGTAGTCTCCTAGTCTCTGTATTTTGACCAGTTGTTAGTCTGTTAAACCAGTTGTTAATCTGTTAATCTGTACTAATTACTTTCTTCTGCAAAAGGCAGGTTCTCTGATGAATATTGAGAGAGACACTACTTTATGTGGATAGAAATAAGTCATTATGAGTCATTTTAATAGTCTGTCAATTTTTTTTGCCTTTTTTTTTTTTTTTGAGACAGGGTCTCCCCATAGCCCCAGCTGTCCTGGAACTGAGGATATAGACCAAGCTGGCCTTGAACTCACAGAGATCTGCCTGCCTCTGCCTCCTGAGTGCACCAACACACCTGGCTGATATTATGTTAATTTAGTAGAATATTAGTGGGTTTCATCATAGGGCCTATGACCTATCTAGCCACAGGTTCTTTGCCCTGCTAACAGTGCCAGCTATGGGTCCTATCTTGTAGAGCAGGCCTTAAATCCAATTGTAACATGTTGGTTACTCCCATAACATTAGTGCCACTATTGCGCTAGTAGGCATATCCCTTCAGGCAAGTCAGTATTGTAACTTGCTGTGTTTGCAGCTGGGTAAGTTTGAGGATTATGTTCCTACTCTAGTAGTAAGCATAGCTCCTTCTAACACTATGGAATATGTCTAGTAGGGATAAAGATTCCAAGACAGTACCTTATTGATTTCTCTGTGTTTTATGATTCAAGTGTATATTGTCTTCACTAATAGGGTCTTACTGTCAAGTTCTAGAGGTTAATCATGAGTAATAGTAATATCCTGTACTGTTTGGGGGTAGTCTATGGGATCCCACTTGCCAACAGCTCCAAGAACGGTAACCTATCCTGGGACTTGCAGTTTTGTTTGCTAGGATGAAGTGTCTAGGTTAAAGGAGTATTGTCCCCTATAGTGAGGGGTACCTCCATTATATAATTTATATATATATATATATATATATTATTATATATATATATATTAGAGAGTTTCTACAGTAGTAGACTTAGATATGGCTTTTTGTTAATATGCCTTTAGTGTTAGTTATTCCTGTTCTTATTCTGCCCCATGCTCCCATCCCCCCACTATTTAATTATTTAAATTACATTATTCTTTTCCCTGCTGTGTATCACTGTATTTGATTTCTTTTCCCTTGAAAGATTCTCACTTCCCCATGGTACCTTACTATTTTTCTAACCTCTAGGTGTATTCAAGATGAAACACAGATATGTAAAGATTCAAGCTAACATCTACATATGCAAGAAATCATGCTATTTGTCTTTCTGAGTCACCTCACTTAGGATGATTGTTTTCAGTTCCATCCATTTGCCAGTAAATTTAATAATTTCATTTTTCTTGGTCACTGAATAATATTCCATTGTTGAAATGTACCACATTTTTCTTATCCATTTATCAGTTGATGGATATCAAGACTGTTTCCATTTCCTGGCTGTTGTGATTAATGCAGCAATGAATATCATTAAGCAAGTATCTGTGTAGTAGGATGTAGAGACCTTTGGATATGTACCCAAGAGTAGAATAGCTGAATCTTGTGATATATCTATTTCTGGCCTTTTGAGGAACATGTACACTGATTTCCATAGTGGGTATACAAGTTTATGTTCCCACAAGCAGTGAATAAATGTTCCCCTTTTCCTAGATTCTTGCCAGCATTTTTTTTTAATCTTAGCTATTCTGAGTAGAGGACAAAATCTCAAAGCAGTTTTAATGTGCATTTCCTTGATGGCTAATGATTCTTAATATTTTTAGCAAAGTGTTTTGTAGCCATTTGTATTTCATCTTTTCTGAACTCTGTTTAGTTCCATGTTCCATTTTTTAAGTCAGGTTTGTTATTTTCTTGATGTTTCATTTTTTTAGTTCTTTGCATATTCAAGGTATTAACTCTCTGTCAGATGTATAGCTGGAAAAGTTTTTTTCCCCATTTTCTAGGCTGTCTCTTCACTCAAATGATGTACAGAAGCTTTTTAGTTTCATGAGGTCCAATTTGTTAATTATTGATCTTAATACCTGTGCTATTAGGGTCCTATTTAAAAAGTCCTTTTCTGTTCCTATAAATTCCAGTGTATTCTCTTTTTTCCCTCCTATTAGATTCTGGGTAGATCTTATGTTAAGGTCCTTGATCCATTTGGATTTAGGTTTTGTGCAGGGAGAGAGATATTAATTCAGCTTCATTCTTCCACATGCAGTTATTCAGTTTGGCTGGCACCATTTGTTGAAGATGCTCTTTCCTTTAGTGTATATTTTTGGCATCTTTTTAAAAAATGAGGTGCCCATAGGTGCATAGACTTATATCTGGTTCTTCAATTGTATTCCATTGATCAGTGTGTCTGTGTTAATGCCAGTATGATGCTGTTTTTATTACTATAGCTCTGTAGTATAACTTCAAATCAGAGATGGTGATACCTCCAGCTCTATTGTTTGGGATTATTTTAGCTATCCTGGGTTATTGGAAACTGTAAGAAATATCAAATCATATATAAAGGCAGGACCATCAGAATAAGTGAATTTTTTTCAGTAGAGACTATGAAAGTTAGAAGGCCTTTAACTGATGTCCTACAAGTCATGAAAAAACACAGATGCCAGGCTAGACCACTATCTCCAGCAAAATTATCAGCTGTAATCAAAGGAGAAAGAAAAACTTTCTATGATAAAAAGAGATCTAAGGAGTTCATGTACAAGCCAGCTCTACTTAAGATACTAGAACTAATAGTTTGGTCTGAGCAGATGATTGAACATACCCAAGAGGGGAGAGAGAATAAATAATTCCAGAACAGTTAACCACCAAAAGGAGGTCTAAGAAAACAAGAAAATGACAGAAAGGAATAAACATTAACAATCTTAATTCCTCAATTAAAAAAAAACACAGACTAACAGATTGGATTAGAAAACAGGATCCATATTTTTGTTGCCTCCAAGACACACACCTCACCAAAGACAGTACCACAGGATACAGAATGGAAAAAGATATTCCAAGAAAATTGAACCAAGAAACAAGCAGGCCCAGCTATTCTAATATCTGAAAAAAAAAAATAGGCTTCAATCTAAAACGAGTCAGAGGAGATAAAGAAGGGTATTTCATACTCATTAAAGGAAAAAAAAAATCCACCAAGAGGATATTATAATCCCAAACATTGTATGCACCAAACACAAGGTTACCCAATTTCATAAAAGAAAATGTATTAGAACTAAAATCACAGATTGACTCCAATACGGTGAAATGGTGACTTCATTGTCTGCCCTACTCTTACCAATAGACAGACAAGACATAGAGAAACCCTGGAATTAAGTGACACTATAAATGAAATGGATCTAACAGACATTTATAGAACATTCCACTAAAACAACAAAGAATACATTTTCTTCTTATGAGCCTGTGAAACTTTCTCCAAAATGGACCTTATATGAGGTTAGGTTTTATAGAACACATTTAGATATCAGGTATATTTTATGTTTATTTAAACAAAATAAAAGTTTATTCATTAGGGGTTTATTTTTTATTTATTTATTTTTATTAATTTTATTTATTTCTGTATGCGTATGAATGTACTGTCTGCATGCAAGTTTGTGCACCTGTGTCGTGCAATGCCGTGGAGGTCAGAAGAGGGTGTCAGATTCCCCTGGAACTGGGATTCTTCTGGAATTGGAGTTTCAGACGGTTCTCAGCCACCATGTGGGTGCTGGGGATCGAACCCAGGTCCTCTGTAAGAGCAGTCGGCCCTCTTAACCGCTAGGCCATCTCTCCAGCCCCAAGGGGTTTATTAAACATTGCTAAGTGACAGTAAGTCTGTGCCAGTTAACATCATGTTAGACACTCCTGATACATACAGGGCAAATCACTGCTCCCTGAGGTTTACAATTTTAACAGTAACTAATAAACGAAAATGATACAATACAGTTGAACCAGTGCTGTTTTAGAGTCATAATGAAATATCCACTTGTGAGGAGATGGGAGAAACAACTGAACTTGGTCTCAGGAAAACAAGACATCTTTTAGGGAAAAAATCCTCCAATTCAGGTGATATGTGTGTGTGTGTGTGTGTGTGTGTGTGTGTGTGTGTAATACAAGTTAGAGAGAACAACAACAAAAGAACTGGAAAAAAACTCTGGAAAGACTCAGAAAAAGATGCAAGACATGTATGGTAGAGTGCAGGGACTCAGGTGGGATGGGGGCATGGAAAGGGAAGTGACTCTAAATTCTATTGAAAAATGATGTATGATTTGTGGGAAAAGTTTAATAACAATAAAAAATAAATTAAAAAATTCATAAAATCGGAGCTGGAGAGATGGCTCAGTGGCTGCTCTTGCAGAGGATCCAGGTTTGATTACCATCCACTCACATGGCAGTTAACAACTGTCCGTAACACTAATTCCAGGGGTCCTATGCCCTCTTCTGACCTCTGCAGGCATTGCATGACACAGGTATACTTACATATATACAGGCAATATACTCATACACATAAAGTAAAAATAACATTTAAAAAAGAATTCACAAAGTAGTCGAAAGAATTGTAGGTATAGAAAACCACGTGATTAGAGATGCTGAGGTGTTTACTGGCATATTGTATTTAGAGAAGAATAGAATTCTGCAGTCTGTTTGCAATACAAGATAAAGGAGAGCAGCATGAGAAGCTTGAAGAGGGAAGGGCTGTTTTGTGGAAACACTTTCTATCATATGTTTTTTTTTGAAATACTGAATAGAAGGAAAGCAATTCACCACTTTCTTTTCTTAATTTTAAGTTAGTCTTATGAGTGCCACTGCACTCATAACTTAATATGCACTCATAACTTAATATGCACTCATAACTTAATAGTTATGGCTAGTGGGAAAAATTAAAATTCTGCCATTGGTAGTTTTTTTTTATTAGCACAATTGTTTATGTACATGGGGATATATAACTATTGCATTCACTTGTCTGTAAAAGACAGGGATCAACACAATCACATTTAGTGTTTCAGATAACTAAATTCTTTAAATGCCAATATTTTATTTGATATATTTGGTTTCTGATATATGGTACTTCCTGTTTATATTTAAGTTATAAAATAGTTTCCACTAAAGTAAATTAAAAAAAAATGTTAGCAAATCTAAAGCTTCCAACTCTTAACATTAATAGTCTGCTAACTTGCCATAGCTTCTTCCAAATTAAGCAGATAGTTAATGAGTACACATTTATCACTAACCATATATTTATAATTCCTTTTTATGTTTCTTCATTCTTTTAGGACTATATCATACATTTTTCTGCTTTGAAGTCTGTCTCAGGTAATACAGAAACAAGTCAAGAGTTGTAGGGAATGAAGCAAGAAAAATATTACAGAAAAACTGAAGATTGCTTTGCATGGCATACACTCTGATAGTGTCTGATCTTGCTGTAGGAATGCCTTTTTAAAAAATTAGTTATATTTACTAAGCAAAATAAGTTGACAAAATAAGAGTGAATCCTTGGTTCTTATGGTGTCTTTAATAGTACGCATCTCTTATATAAGTGTATTAGTCACTTTTCTGTTGCTGTGATAAAACACCACGACCAAGGAACTTATAAAAGGAAGAGTTTATTTGAGCTTACAATTGACGGTTCCAGGGAATTAGAGTCCATTGTGACTGGAGGCATGGCGGCTGGAGACTGGAGCAGCAAACCGAGGGTCACATCTCGCAATGAGCACAGGAAGCAGAGAGAGAGCAACTGTAGACCACAAGGCATGTTAAAACTCACTAAGCCTGCCCACAACAACGTACTTCCTCCAGCATGGCCACACCTTCTAAGACCTCCAAAAACAGTGCCACCAACTGGAGACAAATGTCTGAATACTTACAGCCTATGGGGGGACACTCATTCAAACCACCACATTCCACTCCCTAGCTCCCATAGGCTCCTGACCATATAAAATGCAAAATGCATTTAGTCCAACCTTAAAAGTCCCCACAGTCTTTACCAGTCTCAATGCCATTCAAAATTCCACAGTCCAAAGTCTCCTCTGAGACTCAGGCCAATCTCCCAAACTGTAAGCTCCTGTAAAATCAAAAGACAAATTTCATACTCCCAACATACAGTGGAACTGAATACACATTCCCATCCCAAAAGGGAGGAATAGAGGCATAGTGAAGAAATACTGGACCAAAACAAGACCGAAAACCAGCAGGGCAAACGCCAAGTCCAGTAGCTCCACATGCAACCACATGGACTTGACTTCCAAAGGGCTTAGATGGCTCAGCTCTTCCAGATTTGCTTGCAACATACATCTCTTTCTTAGGCTGGTACCACTCCCTGTATGCAGCTCTTCTTGGCAAATATCTCACAGGTCTGGCATCTCAAAAGTCTTCTTGGGGTCTCTGCTGCCAACCAGACTTCACATTCACAGCTTCATGCAATGGCCTATCAGGGCCTACTTTATGCAGGGGCACCCCTGCTGCGCTCTGCCTGACATTGGCAGCTCTCTGAAACCGTGGAGGAAGAACTGATGACCCCTTCACTCTTGCAAACTTCATGCCTCTAAAGCCAGCACCACGTGAATGAAATTGCCGAATCTGGCTGCAAGTTTGGGATGGAATTTCTCCTACTTTAACCACATTTGCAATTTTTCTCTGCCCTGGACTTGCTGGAGGATTAGCTGGGTGTGGTCTTGCCCTGAAGGCACTGATTCTTTTGTTTACTTGTAAATCTCCAGGCCTCTCCTTAATCTCTTTAGTCTCCTTATGAAAGGGAGCCTCTCCTTCACATGCCTTGGCCCCACCTTTAATCTTCCTAGTGGGGTTTTCAGATCCAAACTGTACATTGCATTTCTTTCTGCCCCACCTGCCCTTCTCCAGATCTGGATATACTCTAGATCTGCACAATATACACCATTAAAAACCAGGCCACCATTTCTACATTAGGCTGTCTTGAAATATCCTCTGCCAAAGACATAGTAGTCCATTGCTTTTGAAATCTTAGCATCAGGCAAGCATTTTGGCTGTTGGGCAAAACTGCTGCCAGACTCTTTTACAAAATATCCCCGGTGTTGCTGCCTAGTCTTTATCCCCCCTCTGGAAACCACATCTTTTGCAGCACATGCTTTCTTCAGGGCTCCTACTATACTGGCTAAGCTCTGCACACGTAGTCAACACTTTTTCTAGCCAGATTCCAAAGTCTTCCACATTTCTCCAAACAGTCCACATGTCAGGTTCTTCACAGGCACATACCAGAACTCTTGGTACCAAATTACTGTATTGGTCACTTTCTCGGATTGCTGTGAAAAAAAATAAAACCTAACACCAAGGAAGTTATAAAAGGAAGAAGTCTATTTTTGAGCTTACGATTGACGTTCCAGGGACTATTAGAGTCTCATTGTGGTTGGGAAGCATGGCGGCTGGAGACTGGAGCAGTCCAACCCGAGTGTCAATCTTTCTCACTGCCACAGGAAGCAAGAGGAGTGACACTGTAGACCACGAGGCTGTTTAAATACTCACTATGCCTGCCCACCAACGCGCACTTCCTCCACCAGCATGGCCACACCTTTAGACCTCAAACCAAAGCTGCCACCCCATACTGGAGCACAAAACGTCCGCTGAATACCCTAGACGAACTAATGGGGGACACTCAAACCACCACAATAAGGCAAGACTAGCATTGGGAGGCAGGCAGGTGGAATCTTTGTGAGTTTCAAGGCCAGCCTGTTCTATACAGATCCAGAGATTAGCCTGGGATACAGGAGACCCGTCTCCAAAAAGACCAAAAAAAAAAAAAAAAAAAAAAAAAACCCAAAAACCAAAAAACAAAAACAAAAACAAATATAAGGCAAGCTAAAATTTGAATTCACTCCTTTAATTTACTTTTGCAATTTTTTACTTATTTTATGAAATTCACTAAATAAATATTTAATGGTTGCCTATAATAAGTTATAATACTTGGTTCTTTATTCTGTGTTCTTGTCTTTGAATAAATAATGCAAATTCTTTCTTCATAATCATCTATGTCTGAAGAAAACTCCAAGAGGACCTACAGTTTCCAGAAGCATTGATGTTCCTTCAATTCCTTCTTGTGGATAGTCACATGGTTACCATCTCAAGGAGGATGGGAGTATTACAAAATGCTCTCCTCCTGCTATTGATAGCACAATAGGTCCAGCATACTACAAACCTCAATTTGTAAGTATAACACACTTAGCAATGGCAGTTGGAAGATTGCTTATGATTATATATACATAAAATATTTTATGTGTGTGAGTGTATTGCCTATATTTATGCAAGCGCACCCATGTCCTGCAGTGCTCACAGATGTCAGAAGAGGGTGTTCAGTCCTGCAGAACTGGAGTTATGGATGGTTCTTAGCCACTATGTGGGTTCTCGGATTCGATCCTAGGTCCTCTGCAAGAGCAGCCAGTGCTTAACTTCTGATCCCTCTCTTCAGCCCAGATTATATGTTTTAATTCACACAATATTAACTATAAGTAACAAATTAGAACACCAGTTTTCAGTGGCTTCATACTGTAAAACCCCTTTTCCTCATGCATATGGGCCTGTGATATGGCTGGCAGAAGAGGATGGAGGATTCTGAATAGGAAATTTTTATCTGGGCTGGGAAGCTAAGTCTTAGTCACATGGCTTTCTTAAGCACCAAGGTTGCTGGACTATGTAGTCTCGCTATGTATCTAGGAAGAAGAAATGGTATAAATTACCAAAAGTTTCACCACCATGTGTAGTAGGAAATGTATATGCTTTTCCTGATTTTGAAGTGCAAAATAAGTTTTTATTTAGAAAGAATTTGATTCTGAGGATATATCAGTTATTCTATGAATTAGCATTAAAAAGGAGCTTCTGATTCATATACCAAACATTGTTTGGCAGTTCCATCTCATTGAGATCTCAAATTTCAGAACAGTCAGTTGTAATTATTTCATCCAGCCAGTTAAAATATCTGAATTATCCATAAATATCATATGATGAATATAGATAGTAAGTCTGGTTGTATTCACAGAAGTATATAATACTTTGATCATACTGCATTTTTATATTTTTATGAGATGTAGGAGAAAGAAGCTTAGTGATAAAAATGGCAGTAATGAAGCATATAATTAATGAAAGCCTGAAGTCATACCTTGGGCAAAGATGCAACATTCTAAGTGCTTTGTTGACTTTTGTTTCTCATATGAAACTGATGCTATTTGTTCATATATGCCTTTGACTTAGGCTAAAGTACCTTCAGAAGCCATTTACTTTGGAACCATTAGCATCACTGGGAGCTTTTGGGGGTTGGGGGGTCTCCTGTTCGGTGTAGAGGTATTTTTCATTGTTACATCTTGTTATAAAAATACTTTATCTAATTATAAATTTATCAAACACATCATACATTGGTAATGATGAATTAAAATATCCACCATCCAGCTCCAACACATGAGTTTTGTCGCGAGAGTTCTGGATAACACAAATAGAAAAATAATTCATTCTTATTACCCATATCTTCTGAATTTTAGTTTCCCTGTGTGAGGGTTTACCGAATGGGTTCCCCTTTTGAATAGATAGGTATTTTGAGGGAGTTACTTTAAGTAATGATCCTATTTCTCTTCAAAGTCTCAGTAGTGTTTTCTTCATCTATTAGGGTTTTTTTTGAGATAGGGCCGCCTTGTAACCGCAAATACCGAGAAATTCCCTTGTAGACCGGCTGCTTTGGAACTTGAAGATTCTCCTGCTTCTGCCTCCCAAGTGCTGGGATTAAAGGCATGCGCCACCATGCCTTTCTTTCATCTACAAGTTTTAATAACTGGTGATATTTGAATCAGTTTTAGTATAATATTTATCAAATGCTGATTTTCTAACTTCTCTAGTCTGTGATGTCTATTTCTTAGCATTTTATTTTAAACAACTTTACCTTCTCTCATTTATATTGGATTCATGATTTCCTGTTTTCCTCAAAAAGGTATAAGTTATTACTTGCATTATTTATTTTGAAGTTTAAATTATCACATTTATTTTTAGGAGTCCATTTAAGCTGATTCTTGTTCATTTTTTGGCATTCCCCTATATCTTTGCATGACCTCCCCACCCACCACTCGCCATTTCTTGGATCATCTGGACTAGAGCAAATGAAGGTTAATTCTTTTTTGTTTTTTTTTTGACTTTTTTCGAGGACAGGGTCTGCCGGTAGAGCCCCAGATGTACTGGAACTCACATTGTAGACCATGCTGGCCTTGAACTCACAAAGATCAAAAGACTGCCTCGGCCCAAGTGCGAGGATTAAAGATGTGTGCCAGCCACTGCCCCGGCTGATTGTATAGTTAATTCTTTCAATAACTTTGAGTTTATAAATGTCTCTAGTTTCAGTCTAACAGCACAAATTTATTCTGATCTTTCCATTTTCATATTTGAGCTTCTGCATAGTAAGGAACCTGGCTCTCATTATTCCCGATATGTTTATTTGTCCTAGTCCCACTATGTAATGAAAGCTATGCATTCCTATCCTTAGGGTAGGCCAAAAGCCCTCATGTACCTCAGATCTAGTTGCAGGGTTTTAGTGAAGCAGTCATTTCTTTGGCAGGTAGGTCAGCTGTAGAGAGAAATCCCCTTTGTCATGATATATAGCTTGGAGGGCAGTGGCTGTGGAACATCTTGAGAATCTATTGTTACAAATGGCTACATCATGAGCCTGAGGTCAGGGAACATCCACTGGTCAAGGAATCTCAATTTGGCCTACCATAGCCCCTGGGTGAAAGAAGGGCTATTCTTTCATCCAGGAGCTATGGTAGGCCAAATTAGAAGTTAGAAAATCAGCATTTGATAAATATTATACTAAAACTGATTCAAATATCACCAGTGGTTGTTTAAAACTGGAGGTGATAGAAGAGAAACTTGCAGCACCACAAGATATAGGTGTAAAGAAAAGACTTTCTTTTTCTTAAATCAGATAGCAGCTGCACAAGAAATAGATCGACAATTGACAAATGGGACATCATTAAACTCAAAGCTTTTGAACATCAAAGGAAACAATAAAGGAAGTGAAGAGAAAAAACCCACAGAAATGGGAGGAAACCTTCACAGCAGATACATCTGACAAAGCATTAATTTTTCCCAGAGTAGAAACTACCAAAAAACAAAGAAGAAAAGAAACCAAAAAATTAATCCACTCAGAAAGAGGGAGCAAAGATCTGAACAAGACTTCACAGAGGAGGAATTAAGAGATGGCTGAGAACCCTTCAGCAGTGTTGCACCCTCGCTAATAATTAATGAAATGCCCATTAAAACCACCTTAAGATACCAAAAAAAAAAAAAAAAAAAGCCTGGCTAGGATCAAGAAAAGCCCTGAGGCCAAGTTTGCGTAAGAGGGTGGGGGAAAGGGGAACACTCATCCATTGGCTGGTGGGAATGTAAACTTGGGCAGCCCACTATGGAAACCAGTGTGGAGAACCCTAGAAAGACTCAAAATGAATCCTGCCATTTGACGCGGCCATCATACCACTCCTCTCCTTGGGTATAGACCCACAAGACTCATCTCGTTACTGCAGGATACATGCACAGCTATATTTATTGCCGCGCTGTGCACAATAGCAAAACGTGGAATCAACCCAAATGCCCCCTCAACTGAGTGAATGATAGAGAAAATGTGGTACAATGTGACAATGGCATTCTATGCAGCTGTAAAGAAAGACAACATCATGAACTTTTGCAGGTAATGGATGGAGCTAGAAGACATCATGGTTTTAAAGGTGAGAACACAGTCCAGAAAAAACAAAAAACGACAAAGGTATCTCTCATTAATGTGGAGCTAGTACAATAAACCCAGTTATAAATATTTCTTGTGGAGAGGATGCATATTAAAAAAGAACAACAACAGAAAGATTGCATCAGAAAAACTGACTGAAATGGTGACNGGCCCAGCAGTTAAGAGTGTATATGCCTGCTATAGGAAACCACAAGGGTTAGGGAAGTGCACTCAGAGTACTTCAGTGCTGGGGTGGGGGTACACTGAGTCCCATTAGTGCTAGATACAGCAGTTCCCCATGGCCCAGACGGGAGGAAATGTGGCGTAAGTGCTATCACCCTGCCTCCTGACAAGTCTCCTGCCCATGACACCACATCCCCAACACTGTCTGGGTGGAAGTGGAAGTAGGTATATAAGAGATGCAAGGGACAGTAGCAATAGAAACGCGGTGCATCCTGGTCACTCTTCTGAGACATGGCAGGAAGAAAGTGTGTGCAGAGTGCATCTGGAAAGCACAGTAAAGACCCTCCACATTCGCTCTGAAGTTGTGAGGTTGGCTAGCACTGTGTGCTCTCTTCTCTTTCCTGCTAGTGGGGAAGAATGAGAGAGTGTGCAGGATTTGGCTTGGGAAACAACTGCATAGCAGAAAGCCAAGTCAAATGGTGAGCTGGTTCCCCAGGAGCCTCTGGGTTATAACTCTATGCAAAAGTCCCTTGAGTTCCTCCACTAACCCCACCTACCGAGGTGCTTTCTTCTATGACAATACTCTTTTTTTTGTCTATGTGTGTACATTTTTGAGACAGGGTCTCCCTTTAGTCCCAGAAGACCTGGAGTTTACTCTGTAGACCAGGCTGGCCTTGAACTCACAGAGATCTGCCTGCCTCTGCCTCCCGAGTGCTGGGATCAAAGGCATGTGCACCACGCCCAATATGTGACAATACTCTTAACAGTGCATTTTGTCTGAATGCTGTGCTAGATACTTAGGACACAGGCTGTATCCTACTTACCTTACATCCCAAAGGATCAGTGAACAGACACCTTAAAGAGAGGGTGCGCTAAGTAACCGGATTTTAAATTTCTTTCACTCTTCCACAGGGTGGCAGCAATCACCAATAGCAGAATTTTTTTAATGCATGGAATTCAGGTGTGATTAAAGCTCTAATAAAAAGAAAATGCTGTATTAAAAAAATTCTTAAATCCAACGTAGAAAAATTCAGATGCAAAAGAAAAGAAACTGAACATTTATTGTCAGTAATATGTAGATATAGCAATAATATATAAATGCAATAGATATAGGACAATAAATATATTTTCCTTTAACAGTTAGAAAACATCTTTCTAAAATTTTTTTTTGACTTTTCGAGACAGGGTCTTCCTGTAGCCCCAGATGTCCTGGAACTCACATTGTAGACCATGCTGGCCTTGAACTCACAAAGATCCGCCTGCCTCTGGCTCCCAAGTGCTAGGATTAAAGACGTGTGCCACCATGCCCGGCTGTGTATAGTTAATTCTTATCAATAACTTTGAGTTTATAAATGTCTCTAGTTTCAGTCTAACAGCACAAATTTATTCTGATCTTTCCATTTTCATATTTGAGCTTCTGCATAGTAAGGAACCTGGCTCTCATTATTCCCGATATGTTTATTTGTCCTAGTCCCACTATGTAATGAAAGCTATGCATTCCTATCCTTAGGGTAGGCCAAAAGCCCTCATGTACCTCAGATCTAGTTGCAGGGTTTTAGTGAAGCAGTCATTTCTTTGGCAGGTAGGTCAGCTGTAGAGAGAAATCCCCTTTGTCATGATATATAGCTTGGAGGGCAGTGGCTGTGGAACATCTTGAGAATCTATTGTTACAAATGGCTACATCATGAGCCTGAGGTCAGGGAACATCCACTGGTCAAGGAATCTCAATTTGGCCTACCATAGCACCTGGGTGAAAGAAGGGCTATTCTTTCAACCAGGAGCTATGGTAGGCCAAATTAGAAGTTAGAAAATCAGCATTCGATAAATATTATACTAAAACTTATTCAAATATCACCAGTGGTTGTTTAAAACTGGAGGTGATAGAAGAGAAACTTGGCAACAGACTACAAGATATAGGTGTAAGAAAAGACTTCTTAAATCAGACAGCAGCTGCACAAGAAATAAGATCGACAATTGACAAATGGGACCTCATTAAACTCAAAAGTTTCTGTACATCAAAGGAAACAATAAAGGAAGTGAAGAGAAAACCCACAGAATGGGAGGAAACCTTCACAGCAGATACATCTGACAAAGCATTAATTCAGAGTATTAACAAACTACTCAAAAAACAAAGAAGAAAGAAACCAAATGGAATCACTCAAAGGATGGAGCAAAGATCTGAACAGAGACTTCACAGAGGAGGAATGAGAGATGCTTGAGAAACACCTTAAGAAGTCAACATCGCTAATAATAATATAATATGCAAATTAAAACCACTTAAGATACCACCTTACTCCAGTAAGACTGGCTAGGATTCAAGAAAAAGAAATGATGCCAAGTGCTGGAGAGGCTGTGGGAAAGGGGGGAACCACTCATCCATTGTGGTGGAATGTAAACTTTGTCACCTATTATGGAAAACAGTGTGGAGTAACCTTAAGAAGACTCAAAATGATCCTGCCATTTCGACCAGTCATACCACTCCTGGGTATATACCCACCAAGACTCATCTTACTGCAAAAAATACATGCACAGCTTTATATTTTATTGCAGCTCTGTTTCACAATAGCAAAAACTTGAATCAACCCAAGATCCCCTCAACTGATTGAATGGATAGAGAAAATGTGGTACATGTGCAGCAATGGAATTTATGCAGCGGTAAAGAAAGCAACATCATGAACTTTGCAGGTAAATGGATGGAGCTAGAAGACATTTCATGTTTAAGGGAAGTAACACAGTCCAGAAAAACAAACGACAAATGGTTATCTCTTCATATTTGGATGCTAGTACCAATAACCAGTTATAAATATTTCTTGTGTGGAAGGGATGCATATTAAAAGAACAAACAACAGAAAGATTGCACAAGAAAACTGAACTGAAATGGGTGACTCGGGAAGGGTGGAGGGTTGGGAGAGGGACACAGGTGTATATTCCATCGGTGCATATTTACTAATTGCGTGAGTTCAACAAGTATCCAGTTTGCCCAGACTCTGTTTTCAGGTTACATGCGTGTTGGGACTTAGTAAAATTAAATATTTGTATATTAACAACATTGGTTTAAAGGCTGATAAAACGGGCAATTGCATTAGAGTTAATGGTAAAATATTTGCTGTTGTCCACATTAGCTTTAATTAAAAACTGTATAACAATTACTTTGGGATTTTGGTTTTATTAAACAAATGTTTCTCTATAATTTTGCTGTCATTATAGTATCACCTGGTAGCAATATCTTCACCCTTATAGGATGATTTAATTAAAAAGTAAAGTTTGTTTCCCAGGTTAATCACATGCGTAACCCAAAACAGTATGGGTGAACTTGATTGAAATCTGTACGTTGATTCCACCCTATAGGTATGTATTAATACAACTGTCTTTTTTGAGATTCATGGATCAAAAATAAAAACCTAAAATAAAAAAGTGGGGATATGAAGATAGATATGAAAACTTTTTGTCAAAAAACCTTGCAACCCAAATTTTAAAAATAACTATGGGGAAAGGATTTGTATGTTCCAACGGCCAGAGTATCACCACTTAATGGCTGGAGAAAGAAATGCAGCTTTGCTTTGAGTAGAATGTACCAGAAGTTGCCAGCAGAGGATTGCTCCTCTGGGCATTGAATGGGAAGATTTCCTCAGAGTTCCTGCAGGACATCAGGCCCCTCTCTGGATCCTACTGTAACAACGATTTTTAATGAATACTAATGAGCTTCTCTTCTAGGTGCCACAAAGGTTTTTAATATAAGAGACTTTCTTAATGCCCCCCCATAGAGATTAAGGAGAAATATATGATGATGATGAGGTCGTTCGTCCAGTTGTAGATTGGAGCCAGCTGTTATAGAGGTTTTTCTCTTGTAAAATCAGTAAAACTCGCCGCTCTTTAATTGACTAATGGACACACAAACTGTGAAAAGGATTATTCTTTATTCAGTACCAAATATAATAATAAAGTACTAGGGCTATGCACTCAGGCAAAAAATATATTAATACAGGAAGCTCTGACTTACTAAATCAATTGGTTATCAGCTAATCTCAAGGTGAGAATGTTGGCGCAGTGGGATCCAAAGCCGCCCACAAGGTAAAGGCTCCCTTATTGCCTCAAACTGGGCCTAACTCTATAGGAAGAGAGGCTGACTAAGGCGCCCTGGCATGTTTGAAGACCTATTATAAACATGGGAAAGATGTATGGATGCACTTGCAAGTACGTATACAGATGGATTTTCTTCTAGGAATGCCAGTAGCAGTGGTTAACTGAAAAGGGCCAACTTAAACGCAAATGAAAGGCACAATATAGGTCTCCATTGAGTCGCAGCAGCAAGAACTCCATCTGAACCAGCAACCAGCCACACCTCATCTGCCTGGATAGATACTGTGCAGGCAGTGGCAGCCATATGTCCCTGTATATCTCAAATCTATCTGGACTATTGCTCTCTCCTTAAGGTAAGCTAACGCAGTGGATGGGATGCCACACAGAAGCTACTCATCCTCTAATGGTTAGGTGATGGTATAAACCACACTACCCCGAAGCCTGTCATCACTTACAGAAAATTGTATTTCATGGATTAACATACATCCAAACATCTGTGTCTAAACCAAAGTAACCTACCATAATATTAGTACTGTTTAATACCTATATATTAATTGCATGTGCTTCATTAGTAAGCGTGATCGAAGGGCTATATATTATACTGTTTAAAATACCTATTATATCTAATTGCATGTGCTTCATTAGTAGGATCGAAAAGGTTAAGCCTGGACATGTCTGTTCTACAGTCCTATCGACAGAAAACCAGCCCAAGAATTTGACTAAGAGACACGAAGACATACAAGCTCACAGAAGAAAGTATGACTGTGTGGGTATTTTGCTTGCTCTATCACCACTGAGTTGCCATTTTATAACGCATAGGGAAATCAACTACATGAGCCTAGAAAGAGGAGGGACACGGTATATAAATGCTAAAGGGCTGCGCCATTGGGAGCGAGATTGGGGTGAATGGTGAAACTACAACAATATAGACTGGACACTCATTTGATCAACTTGATTGAACATACAAGCCCCCCCTGCTGGATGGTGGGACCCATGAGCTGTGTGGGTTTGGGCACAACTGCTTGCAAATTGGTTTTACATGAAGGATGCTTGTACTCACAAATTATCACTTATTGTTAAAAAAATGAAAACAAAACAAAACAAAAAATCAGAAAGATGCAGAAAAGTTACGGCAGAATGCATGATCTGGGATGGGTAGCGGTGGGGTGGGGGGAAGGGAAGGGGATATATACCTGAACTGAATTGGAAAATGATGTATGAAATACACAAAGTATCAATAAAACCTGTAGATGCAAGAAAGGCATGGTGGCACATGCCTTTAATCCCAGCACTTGGGAGGCAGAAGCAGGAGAATCTTTCACCCAGGGGCAGGAGGCACATGATATCAACAAGCAGGACAACAGAAGGGCTGGACACTGCTGGACCAAAGGGTGCAGGTTGCAGGAGGCTCAGCTAAGGCAATAAAAACACTGACCAAAAGCAACTTAGAGAGGAAAGGGCTTATTTTATCTTATATCTCCTGGGTCACAGTTAATCACTGAGGGAAGTCAGGTCAGGAAATCAGGTTAGGAACTTGAAGGTAGAAGCTGAAGCACAGACCATGGAGGAATGCTGCTTACTGGTTTGTTCCTCTGGCCTGTGCTCAGCCTCCTTATATAACACAAGACCACCTGCCCAGCAGCACCACAGTGGGCTGAGCCCTCCCACATCACTCAACAATCAAGAAAATGCCCCACAGACATGACCACACACTATGAATGGAGAAAATTCGTCAGTTGAGATTCTTTCTAGCCAGTGGTGTCAAATTGACAACTAATGCTATTCAGCACAGAAGTGAAAAGACAATGAATCAAATGAAAAATAGTAGAAAAAAGAGAACAAAATGAACCAAATAAAAGCATGACAACAACCCCCAATCCACAGTGAAATAAAACAACAACAAACCAGATCTAACCCAATAGAAGAAAGAGTATAAGGGATTGAGAAGAAGGTTGACAAAATAATCTATTCAGATATAAATAAGGAAAAATATAAACAAGTATGACCCATGATGTTCAAGAACTCCAGAACTGAAGACACTAAACCTAAGGAGCTGAGATAAATACTAAAGCAATATCTGGTCAATGATATTATTGCAGAAAAATTTTCAAATCTAGTGAAAAAATACACACACACCACACACACACACATGCACACACACATATGTATATGTATGTGTTCAAACATATGTGTGTGTGTGTGCATGTGTGTGTGTGTTTAAACACAAGTAACCTGAGAACCCTAGGTAGACATGGCCAGAGAACTACTCCAAACATGATAGCCAAGATGTCAGTATTAACATTAATATTAAAAGGTGTAATGGAAAAATGCCAACTGACCTGTAAAGGTAGAAACATCAGAATAGCACCAGGTCTTTCATCAACATCCTTCAAATCCAGAAAAACATGTGAGTCTTGGGGATCAAACTAAATTCATCAGGTTTGGTGGTAAGCACCTTTACTCACTGAACCAGCTGGCCTGTGGCCCATACTCCTCACACTTCCTCCCCCCTCCTCCCGTCCTCCTCCTCCGTCCCACCTCCTCCTCCCTTCCTCCTCCTTCCTCCTCCTCCTCCTCCTCCTCCTCCGAATTCCTCCACTTCCTCCGCCCTCCTCCCCTCCTCCTCCTCCTTCCGTTTCCGACTCCTCCTCCTCCTCTCCTCCTCCTCCTCCTCCTCCTCCTACTTCCCCTCCTCCTCCTCCTCCTCCTCCTCTCTTCCCACGCTGCCTCCTCCTCCTCCGCTTCCTCTTCTTGTTTGTCCTTTTTTGAGACAGGGTCTTTCCTGGAGCTCTTAACTCCATCTGCCTGCCAATATTACTATATAAAAAATCAGGCTGGCCTTGACCCCTCCCAGATATTTGGCCTGTCGTACTGCCCGCCTCCCGAATTGCTGTGGATTAAAGGTGGTGCCCCCCATTTTCCTGCTCATGAATATGGTTTTTGAATCGACATGGGGGGCCGTGATGAACTGAGTTCTGTCCTCAGATCTCAAGTGGTGGAAAGGGAAAACTAAGTCCTGGAAGTTGGCCTGACTTCCACATGAATGCCATGGAGCATACAAACATGAAATAAATAAATGATTTAAATAAATAACCTAATGATGCCCTCATGGTTCTAAGGAATTATCCAAACACAAAAGCAGTATATAACAAAAATAATAAGCATTGGAGAGGAAATGAATGACATGGCGCATAAAAGAACAGCACATGGACCCAATCAAGCACAAATCCCTAGCCAATCTAACCAAAAGAGAAGACCAAAATTATTAAAATTAGAGATAATATACCTGGAGAGATGGTTTAGTAGTTAAGAGCATTTGCTCTCTTCCAGAGGAGCCAAGTTTGATTCCCAGTACCCACTTCAGGTAGTTCATATACCCGCCTATAACCCCAGCTCCATGGCATCTGACAAAGAAAAAAAAAAAGCAAAGAAACCCTCTTGGCCTCTGTAGGCACCTGCAGACACATGTGATTAACACACACTAGATGTAAAAAATATTTAATAAAATTAGAGATGAAAAAGAATGTTACTGCAGATTACTTTGAAATCCAGAGTCATTAGGGAGTACATTGAAAATCAACATTACAAAGAACTGGAACATAGACTGGATGTTAATAGACACATATGAATTACCAAAATTTAATCAAGAAGATACAAACAAGTTAATCTATAGCAGTCAAGATTGAATAAGTAATAATAAAGACAAAACCTCTCAACAAATGAAAAGTTGATTCCTAGATCTATTAACTGCTGAATTCTAATCTAACATAATCTTGTTTTTAATTAATGAATTTTGAGATATTTATTATTTTATGTGTAGAAGTACCGTCTGCAATGTAGGGTTGTGCACCCTGCGGGCAATGCCGCGCGTGGGCGGATGTCAGAAGAGGGCGTTGATCCCGCTGGAACTGGAGTTTCTCCTGGAATTAGAGTTACGGACATTCTCGCAGCCACCATGTGGATGCTGGGATCAAACCTGGGTCCTCTGCAAGAGCAGTTGGCGCTCTTCAACTGCTTAGGGCCACTCTCCAGCCCAAATTCTACCAAAATTTAAAGAAGATAGAGCATCAATGTTTCTCAAACTGTTCATCAAATAAAATGGAAGAAACATGATTAGACTCATTCCTGGAAGGCAGAATTACAGTGATACAAAGTGAGAGAAGGACACAAGACAGATGGAAATTGTACATCAATTTTCCTGATTAACATAGAAATAAATTTTCCGTAAAATTCTTGCCAATTGAATTCAATAACATATTAATAAAATCTTACATCATGACCTAGTTGGTTTCATTCCTGGAAGACAAAAGATTTTCAACATAGGCAAATCAGTAAATGCAATTCAGTTTATAAATTGAAGACTCAAAGACAGAAGCCATATGATCACCGATGTATAAAGTTCTTTCAGTGAAGTTAAATATCCTTTCATGATAAAAAATATCCTTAAGAAACTATAAGGGACATACTTGTTCTGGCATGCTTTCTATTGCTGGTGACAAAACAGTGACAGGGGACTTGGAGAGATAAGCCTAGTGGTTTAAGAGGCTGACTGCTCTTACAGAGGACCCTGGGTTCAATCCCACTCAACATACCCACAATGACGTGCTGAGACCGTCTCTAAACTCCAAGTTCAGCAGAATCTTGACGCCTCTTCTACCTTGCAGGCATTGCAGACACGGGTGCACTCAACCTGCATGCACGACAGTTCATTCATACACAAGTCCAAAAACAAAAAACACACTTACCAAATGCAACTTGAGGAGGAAAAGGCTTACTTCACCTTCAGCTTATAGTTTGTCATGGAGGGAAGCCAGGGCTGGAGCTCAGGGCAGGAACCTAAACAGAGACCATGGAAGAGTTCCTTTGGCCCATACTCAGCCTGCTTTCTTAAATAACATAGGACCACCTGCCCATGGGTGGCACTATCCACAGTAGGCTGGATCCTCCCATATCACTCAAAAGAAAATGCCTTACAGACATGGCCATAGGCATTCCAATGGAGGAAATTCATCATTTGAGGTTCCCCCTCGAGGTGTGTCAAGCTTCTGACAAACTAAAGGCATATCTATGCACAGTTGACTCTTTTATCAAACTTGACACAAAATTACATCACTGTTAAACAGTAACCTTTTCCAGTTATCTTGTCCAAAAATATGTTATTCACAGTATACAAACAATACAACCGAAAAGTCCCAGACCTTAACAAACTTTATTTTTTTTTCGCCACTGTCCCCCCCATTCTACCAATACAGACCAGGCACAGGACCTTTAAATAGTCAATCTTCTCTTTAAAATGCAGTCTTTTTAACTGTGGGCTCCTTGCAAAAAACAACAAACAACAAAAAAATAAAAAACAAAGTATTATTCTGCCTGGCGTGGTGGCGCATGCCTTTTAATCCTAGCACTTATGGGAGGAGCCAAGGCAGGTGGTTCTTTTGTGAGTTCAAGGGCCAGCCTGGTACAGAGTGAGATTCCAGGAACAGCTGGGGCTAACAGTGGAGACCACTGTCTCAAAGAAATGACCATAAACAAACTAACACCACATAGAAGAACTCAAAATGAGCCTTGCAATTTGACCTCAGTCATACCCATCCTGTGGTATATACCTAAAAGACACATCTTACTGCAAGATCATACATGCACAGCTATGTTTACTTGCACTCTGTTCACAATAGCAAAAGCTGGAACCAGCCTAGTACCCCTCAAAACTGATGAGTGGATAGAGAAAATGTGGTACATGTAGCACAAAATGGAGTTCTAATTGCAGCGGGGGTAAAAGAGGGAAATATCATGAACTTTGCAGGTAAAGTGGAGTGGAGCTAGAAAGACAATTATGTTAAGATGAGTAAACAGTCCCAAGAAAACAAAATACGACGAGATGGTGTCTCCTCATATGTGGATGCTACCTAGTGCAATTTAACACAGATATAAAATATTTCTTTTGTGGAGAGGGATGCGTAGTAAATAGACACAAACAGAAAAACTAGCCATCAGAAAATACTGAACCTGAAATGGTGAAATTGGGAAGGGTGGAGGGGCGGGAGAGGGAAACGGTGTTATGTATATTCAATCAATAGCATTTTAATTGCTACGTGAGTGTTCAACAAGTAATCCATGTTTGCCAGAAGATACTGTCTACAGGTTACATGGTGTTTTAGGTTAGTAAAGTATAATATGTGTTTTAACAACATTGGTTTACTGCTCTGATAAATAAGTGGTAAATCGCATTCTGAGTTAATGGAGATATAAAATTGCCGTTGCCCACATTTAGTTTTTTACTATAAAATCTGGTATAGACAATAACTTTGGGATTGGCACATACAAATGTTTCGTCTATAATTTTACTGTTTATACAGTATCACGCTTGTAGCATTCCTTTCTACGCTATAAGAGGATTAAATGTGAAAATTAAGGTTTGCTTTCCAAGTTAACCACATCATGTCTTCCAAAACACATGGGTGAATTGATGAATCTGTGCCTTTGATTCCACCCTATAAGTGTTAATGTAATATTACAGAACTGCGTTTTGGACTCATGGGTCAAAAAACCTAAAAAAAGGGGGGAATTACAGATATGAAACCCGTTGTTTGTCAAAACTTTGCAATATTCAAATCTTAAAACCTAAACTACGGGAAAAAGAGTTTGTATTTTCCAAAGACAGCGTCAAAAATGTCACCAAATTAAAAGCTGAGGAAGAAATAGATAACAGCTTTGCATTGAAGTGAGGATGTACCAGAAGTGCCACAGAAAGGGTTGGCCCATCTGAAACAACAAGTACTTTCTTATTCCCAAAGGGAAGAACAATAGCCTATGATTCTGGTATTGAATTCTGATATTTGATTCTTTTCTTATGTTTACTTATCTAATATGGTGATAAAAAACACTGCACCAAGCCAAACTTGGGGAGGAAAAGGTGTTTTATCTTACATTCACATTCCAGGTCAAGTTTCATCACTGAAGGAGCAAGGTGAACTAAGGGCAAGAACTGGAGCAGGAGGCTGAACACAGCCATTGGAGGAGTGCTGCTTACTGTCTTTAGCCTCTGGCCCATGATCAGCATGCTTTCTTATACAAAACACAAACAAACCTTTCCCAGGGATACGGAACCACCCAGTGGGCTTGCCTTACACTTCACTCAAATAAGAAAACCGCGACAGGCCATGGCCACAGGCCAGTCTTGAGAAAATTCCTCATTTGAGGTTCCCTCCACCTAGGTGTGTCATTTTGACAACTGAAACTCTCCAGCACAATACTTCAGTATAATAAAGGCCATACACAAGAAACTTAGAGGTAACATATGAATGGTGACAGACTGAGAGCATTTCCTCTCAGGTTTGGAATGACAAGTCTGCCCACTCTCTCCACTCACAATACAGTGCTAAATGTTTGAGAAGAAGTACAGTAAGACAAGTGAAACTAAAAAGTGATACACAATAGGCTAGCCCGGGCGTGGTGGTGCACCTGTTAATGCCTAGCACTTAGTCAGGAGGCAGAGGCAGGTGGATTTTTGTGGATTTACAGAGGCCAGCCTGGTCCTACCAAGAGAGCATTCCAGGACAGATGCTGGGATATGGGAAGAACCTACTGTCTCCAAAAAGAACGCAAAAAAAAAAAAAAAAAAGTGATATAAATAAAGGAAGAAGTTAATATTATCCCTATGTGCAGATCCGTTGGATTCTTTACTTACAAGACCTAGAGGGACCACCTTATTGAAGAGACATGTTAGTAATGTGATTAGAATGCTTTCAATACGTAGGCAAGATACAAACATGCAAAAACCAGTTTTTAACCAACAGGGAATTTTTCCAAGAAAGAATTTAAAGTAAAAATATTACGTAGCTGTAAACACAATAAAGGAAAGCTAGGGGTGCTGGAGCATGCTTTTCATCACAGCACTAGAGATTTTAGGAGACAGAGGTAGCCTGAATCTCTGTGAGATTTTGAGGCACCTGGTCTACATAGCAAGTTCCAGGCCAAGTCCAGGGCTACATAATGAGACCACTTCTCACAACAAAACACAGAAACACAAACAACAACAAAATATCNTTTTGCCTGTCTTCAATTCTTACTGGCAAGTGCATCTACTCTGTGGCTGCCACTGCTTTTGCCATCCTTCAAAGACATGAGACACAGCTTTTTAACACTTCAATATGGACTGAAGATTCATGTCTCTCCAAGAGTCCTCCAAACCTTCAATGCCAGATGGGGACTGCTGAGACATCCAGCTTGTGGACTGAGAAGTGACTGGGGTTTCAGCCTCTTCAGAGTATAGACTGCCATTGTTGTACTACCCAGGCTGTATCATGGAGGCCAGTACAGGAAGATCAAGACAGGACGTTGTGCTTACTGGACCTCATTTGGGTGACCATGGGAAGGAAAGACCCCAGTGTGGAGCACAAGGGCAAGATTGATGGTTGTTGGGCCTTGTGAAGGAGGAGACTTCAAATACTTCCTTAAGGAAAAAAGCCACAAGAAAAGAAAAAAAAGAAAAGAAAAGAAAATTCTCCAATTCAGGTGATATGTGTATAAATGTATGTATGTATATATGTATGTATGTATGTGTATGTATGTATATACTTATACATACATACATACATGTATACTTATATATACATACATAAGTATGTATGTATAAGTATATACATACATACACATACATATATATTTATACATACATACATACACAGGAAGCAATACAAGTTGGAGCGAACAACAACAACAACAAAAGAACTGGGAAAAAAAAGACTGAAACAATGAAATTTTCCCCCAAACAATAAGCCTCTGCTTTGAACAAAAAAAAAACTGGAAAGATTCAGAAAAAGATGCAAGACATGTATGGCAGAGTGCATGAACTCAGGTGGGGTGGGGGGCATTTAAAGGAAAATGATAGCTTGCTCACATGCTAGCGGTAAGGCATGTAGCTGAGGTGGTCTACTGGAGGACTGTTCTCCAGAGAAACAGAACCAACCAATAAAATACATATCGTAGAGATTATAGAGATAGAAAAGCCCCACGATCTACAGGGTGAATTGGTCAGCTAAAGACCCAGGGGACCCAGTAAAATGTAGTTTCAAGCACAAGTGTGAAGGCTTGGGAAGCAGGGGAACTGGTGGGTAGTTTCCATTGAAAGCTGACGGACTCCAGACCTAGTAAGAAAAGGGCCAGTTTTCCAGTAAGTTTGAAGAAGCCAGTGTCTCATCTCAACATCGCAGTGCAGTCAGGAAGGAAGAACTCTTTCTCTTGCCTGGAAGAGAAGAGGGTCAACCTTTGCACTCTTTTTTTTTTTTTTTTTTTTTNTGTTTCTCAGCCATCTCTAATTCCTCCTCTGTGAAGTCTCTGTTCAGATCTTTGCTCCATCTTCTGAGTGATTCATTTGTTTTCTTTCTTCTTTGTTTTTTGAGTAGCTTGTATACTCTGGATATTAATGCTTTGTCAGATGTATATCAAAGCAGGTAACACTTTCTGAGATGTCAAATCTTCCACGGATTCTAAGGTTGAGAGGAGCTACAAAAGACTCTCTGCTATGTAGTTATTTGTGTGTCCTGTGGCTGACCTCCATTTTCACTTGTTCTTCTTGTCACAGTTCTACATACAGCTGCTGAAATTTACAGCTGGCCTGCATGGGGTTCTTCTTTTAGACTCCAATAAGATTATCTTTGAGTTTCAAAAACAAACAACTCTCCTCAAAAACCTGGCTCCATATAAATGGAATTATTGATACACTCAGAGAGGTATCCTAACAGAATCACCCAATAACCATACAGAAGCCAGATAAATTGGAGTACCAGTTCCCTAAATAGCAGTTAAGTTTGCCTCTTCAGAGGGAAAGAATGATGGGAACAGAAGAAACTGGACTGGCACCTCAAGTCAGGGATTCCCCCTGAAAGAAACAGTTCCAATTATGGCCTGGGTTCTCTGGCTAGGAATGACAAAAGTGAGCTCTGATTTAACTCCTCCTGCATGAGCACTCAGGCTGGAGGCTATATGAAAGGCTGGGCTGAATCTCCAGTCCACTTGTTCATCTCTTCTGGTTTATTGCTTTGTAATTCTAGATTCTCACAATAAAATTGGTTTATATCTATTACCCATTTTCAGGCAATTTCTTAAATACTTTTAATGTTACCTCTTCAGAGGGGGTAATGTTACAGTAAAGAATGAAATCCAGGGAACTGAAGTGATATCTCAGTGGTTAAGAGCATTCCCTGATTATCTAGAAGACCCAAGTACAGTTCCCAGTACCCACATTTGAAGGTCACAGCTTCCTCTAATTCCAGGGGATCTGATTGCTTCTTCTGGCCCCATGGACACCTAAACTTACATGCACATATATACCATATGGGAAATCCAGCTTGAATTGCGGGCTGGATTTCGAACTAGTACTGCATGGCCTAGACTGGCTCCACCCCAGGGATGAGCAAGCACCTTGGCTTAGCTGCGCGGTGCTGGGTGGAGCAAGGTGTGCTGTGACAAGGAGTTGGGGGTCTCATGATTGGTCCCAGGAACTGACGTCATTTGATTTATAAAAGCAAGCTGTGGCAACCAGTAAATCGGATTCCAATTAACATCATCACAGAGTTCCCGGCCGATATTTTTATTAATTATTGCGCACATACAGACTAAGGTAGGCCTGAGTTTCGTTCGGGTGGCCAGTGGGTTGGAAAAGGTTCCCTTTGTGGACCACCAACCTGGGTAGCTGAGTGAAATTCCTGTCCTGGCTCCGGGCAGGTGGGAAGTCACAGCCTAGAGTGGAACACGTGTCTCGTGGGTCCAGGCTAAGAGCCTAAATTGGAGTTACCACGTAGGTTGGGCTGCGGGAAGTAGCCAGCTGGCCTCTGCGCCCGAGGGGCCAGCTCCCCACAGAAACTGCGGGCAGGTGCTGTGTCCCCATCCCTCTTAGCAGGGCCACGTGGTCCCTGTTTGGCATACAAAGAGAAGCTTCCTACAATACCACATGAACATAAATAAATAATACAAAAATTAAAAAAATAATGACATCTTCCTCTGGCTGGAGACATGCTATTATCTCCTCCCTTAAAAATTAATCCATTTGAGCTGGTCAATCACCTGGTAAGGGGGCTACATCATAGGAGGGTGGCTTTACATTATACTATACAAAAGATATAGGATGAGTAATCCCCTGATTGAGATAATGTACTTTACTTTCATCCACACCCCCCAAACTCAGAGCAGCTGCTCCAGAGTCGCCATCAGGACCAGGAAAGGCATAACTTTTTGCATTGTCTTTTCTTCCTTCCTTTCTTTTGCTGGTCAGAAACTACATGTGCTTCATCTAATGCGTTGGGTCTTTTCACTTTCTCTAAGTGGATGCTTCTCCACCATGTGGCTGACCTCCATGCTGACTTTAATAGCACCAACATCTTTTCCATTTCCTCATCTCCCTTCTCTAGGCAGCTGCAGAGATTTACAGCTTGCCTACTCTGGAATTCTTCCTTTAAATTCTAATAAAATTATCCTTGAGCTAAAAAACAAACAAACATTCATTAAACTGAGGAAGCAATTTAATTTCCCAAGGGATGTTTAGACACCAGATTGAGAAGTTAAACTCATAGTAATGGGATTACTACACCATATGGTAGATTTTTGTTTAAAATTTGAAGAATTTCTACATTGTTTTCTATAATTAATATATCAGTTTATATTTCCTCAGTGTGGAAGACTTCTCTCATTTTATCCAAACTCTATAAACATCTGTTGCCTTTTGTCGTTTTCAGCATATATCCAAAAAGTTCAAAGAAAAAATTTTTCAGAGATATCTGAACTATCCTGTTCAATGATTTAATCATAAGACCCAAAGCAAACATTCTAAATATCCATCAACTGATAGTTTGATAAAGTACATAATAAACACATGATAGAATGCTATTCATCAATTTTAAAAAATCAAGGAGGGGTAGAGAGATGACCCAGTAGCTAAGACTACTTATTTTTCTTATAGAGGACTTGGGTTCAGTTCCTAGCACCTACAAAGCATCTCATGACTGCCTATAACTCCAGTTCGAGGGGATCTGATGCACTCTTCTAGGCTCTGTGGGTACTGCACATACTTACATGCAAACAAAACACTCATACATGTAAAATGAAAATGAAATTTTAAAAGTTTTTAAATAGTTTCATTGATAAAATAGATGAACCTAAATTACATTATATGAAAAGAAATAAGTCAGGCATAGAAGACAAACACTACAAGATATCACATGAGCTGTCTAGAAAAGGATTTTGTGGCAGTGGAGAATAGAATGGCTGATTATCATGGGCTGGGTTAGCTGGAGTACAAATGGAGAATGGGGGAGATTTTCAAAAAGAAATTAAAATTTCAGTAAGATAATAGACTAAGTTCAAGGGACATAATGTAAAACACGGTTGCTTAGCGTTAATAGCATATTTTTTTAATTTTATTTATTTCTGTATGTGTATGAATGTACTGTCTGCATGTAGGTTTGTGCACACATGTCGTGCAATGCCACAGAGGTCAGAAGAGAGTGTCAGATTCCCCTGGAACTGGAGTTCTCCTGAAATTGGAGTTTCAGATGGTTCTTAGCTGCCATCTGGATGCTGGGGATCGAACCCAGGTCCTCTGTAAGAGTGGTCGGCGCTCTTAACCACTAGACCATCTCTCCAGCCCAGCATATTGTATTCTTGGACAATGCTGACAGTGGATATAATCTGTTTTCATCCCAAGAAGAATAAGCATGTGGGACAATGTTAATTGAATAGAATTAGTCATTCCACAATGTAATCATATTTCAGAGCAGTGTTTACTCAATAAATAAATACAATTTTAGCTATCAATTTTTAGAAATAAATAAAATTAAATAACTCATATTAAATCTTGAGATAGGTCTACCACACATTTACATAGTCTTGATTTACACAGAGCTTTCATTCAGTGGGTCAATGGTGTAAAGCTCCTATAACTGTCTGTCTCAGCCAAATGGGGACATAATAGAATCACAGAATTCCTACATTGGCTTCCAATTTTAAAGACTGCATAGTAGAATGTGGATTCCAACTTCTTTTTCCTTAACTTGATTAAAAGCACATCCATGGCAAGTGAATGTGACTTGATTTTCATTTTAAATATGAAGAATAAAATTATGTCCTCAAATTCCTAAGGTTCTTCCATGAAATCCCTCATTATATATGATATAAATCTTTTTCATTGTAAGTAAAATTATGTCCTTAAATTCCTAAGGTTCTTCCCTGAAATCCCTCATTATATATGATATAAATCTTTATCATTGTAAGTTTCATCAAGAGAGATTATAGGTTCAACCATAAGGCCACAAGGCATAAAATTTTAATCAGTGAGCAGTGAAAGAAGATTCTTCATCCTAACTATATATCAGATACATTTTTCTTGAGCTAAAATGTGGAAAAAATATGAAATTATTACAAAGCTAAGATAAAACATTTAAATAGTATAGTCATATTTTCTTTATAGGCATCAATATTTACCTAAGGATGATATTCTTAAAGCATAATTTCCTCTAACAAATAACAAAGAGTAGTGTAAAAAATGAAAACAATTATAAAGAAAGAAAATTTTAAAGACAGGGATGTTAGGATAAATATATAGTTGAGTTAGCCCAGATAAATATCGAAGAGAAAAGAAATATTCACATGCCTAACTGCTCCTGATGCTGCCTATGACAAAGGCATGGAATCATAGTGAGTGAGCAAACCACAATTGTAACCATATAAGAGGACCTGGGAGTCGAAATAGTAATACTAAAGGCAATTTCGGTACAAGACTGAAGAATTATCAGGGAAACTCCTTTGGTTAATTGAGCACAAACTTTCCTAAAATCTACACATATTTTACCAACATATATTGAGTATCTGTCTATATGTCATTTATTGAGTTTTTAAATAATTATTTTCTCTTTTCTTTTTTATTGAAGTTTTGTGCATTCAATACAAGATTTCTTTTTTTTTAATTTATTTTTATTGATGCTTTGTGTATTTCATATATCATTTTCCAATTCAGTTCAGGCATATATCCCCTTCCCTTCCCCCCCACCCCACCCCTACCCATCGCAGATCGTGCATTCTGCCATAAGTTTTCTGCATCTTTCTCTGCTTTTTTGTTTTGTTTTGTTTTCATTTTTTTTAACAATAGGTGATAATTTGTGAGTACAAGCATCCTTCATGTAAAACCAATTTGCAAGCAGTTGTGCCCAAACCCACACAGCTCATGGGTCCCACCATCC
>VZQC01013821.1:232084-249622 GCA_009823505.1 Rhizomys pruinosus
TGAAGAAGGACTACAAGGAGACCTTCCCACTCACAATAGCCTCAAAAACAATAAAATACCTAGGAACAAACCTAACCAAAGACACCAAGGATCTCTACAACAAAAATTTTAAACCCCTGAAAAAGGAAATTGAGGAAGACATCAGAAGATGGACAAACCTCCCATGCTCATGGATTGGGAAAATAAATATAGTAAAAATGTCCATCCTACCCAAACTAGTGTACAGATTTAATGCGATCCCAATCAGAATCCCCAAGAGTTTCTTCACAGGCCTGGAAAAAAAAATCCTCAATTTCATTTGGAAAAACAAAAGACCCCGAATAGCCAAAGCAACCCTGAGTGAAAAGAGCAATACAGGAGGGATCGCTATACCAGACATCAAACTATACTATAGGGCTATAGTCATAAAGACAGCCTGGTACTGGCACAAAAACAGACCAGCTGTTCTGATTCTTATTGGCGGTGCTGCTATCTGCCTTCTTAACATTAGCACTTTTAATAGACTTTTTACTTTTAGATTTCTGTTTATTTTTTTTTCTTTTTAGGTGTCTTTTTTGGTGGCCACTCCTCTTTACTGTCTTTGTCCTCATCATCTGAAGACTCCCTTATTTTTCTTTTCATCTTCATCACTACCAGATTCATTTCACAGGATTTCAGGACATTTAGTTTGCTTTGACTTCCTTGTTGTTCCAGAGATGCTCTGTTCCTTTTCTATTGCCTTTCCTGGAAGTATTTTTTTAGAGTTTGCCAGAAGGCTTTGGATGCATTAAGAAATTCAAGATCCTCTTCACTAGTTCACTATTTACACGTGATCTCTCCAAATCAAGAACCTCACAGACGCTCTTTAACATGGCAATTCTAAACTTTTTCAATATTTCTTCCTTCTTTTTATACTGGGTACTTCCTTTTTCAAATGGAAAGCCACTAAACTGACCCACACTCTTCTTTAATGAGGACACTGTGTCTAGTCTGTTATAAAACAGACTTTTTTTCTTACTCAGAGATAAATGTCTCTTTTCAATTTCATAAAGGTTCTGAAAGTAGAAAGGTTCACAATGTTCCTGCTTTTTTAATGAAAATTTGTATTGACGTTTTGTGTATTTCATACATTTCTGAGTTCAATTTAGACTCAATCCCTTTTCCAAGTCCCCCACCCCACCAGAGTTCATGTATTCTGCCATACATGTCTTGCATCTTTTTCACACTCTTTAAAGTTTTTCTATGCAGAGGTTTATTGTTTGGGGCAGAAATTTACTGTTTCAGTCAGTTCTTTTGTTTGTTATTGGTCCCTCCAATTTGTATGCTGCAAAATATTCATATATATATATATATATATANTCATATACCAAAATTACAAAGTCTGAAAATAAGCTAATTCTAGAACCCGTTAAAGGATTCACATTATAGCAGCACAGTTGCTTTCAGATAAAAAGAAATATAACATTAACATTGCTCAGTTTGTCTTTAAACTAGGGATTTGGTGCTAGCATACTTGAATCCATTTACCTGTAAAGCTCATTAGGTCTCATCTTTCTTTACTGTTGCATAGAACTGCATCATGTAGATGTATCACATTTTCCTTATCTACTCATCATTTGAGGGAAATTTGGGTTGGTTCCAGCTCTTCCCTATTGGGAAGACAACTTCAATAAACATAGATGTGCATGTATCTCTGTGGTAGGATGAGTCTTGTGAGTATATACCCAGGAATGGTATGACTGGGTCAGGTGGTAGGCTCATTTTGAGAGTTTTAAGGGTTCTCCACATTGTTTTCCATAGGGGTTGTATGAATTTACATTCCCACCAGCAGTGGATGACTAGTCCCCATTCTCCATAATCTCTCCAGCATTTGATATCTTTTGTTTTCTTGATCTTATCCAGTTTTACAGGAGAGAGGTGATATCTTAATTGACATTTCCTTAATTATTAATGATGTTGGACACTTTTTAAGATGTTTCTCAGCCATCTTTACTTCCTCACTTGTGAAATCTCTGTTCAGCTCTTTACTCCATCTTTTGAGTGACTCATATGTTTTTTTACTTCTTTGTTTTTTGAGTGGTTTATATATTCTGGATGTTAATGCTCTGTAGGATGTATCATTAATGAAGGTTTTATCCCACTCTATGGGGATTCTCTTCACTTCCTTGATTGTTTCTTTCCCTGTACCGAAGTTTTTGAGTCAATTGTTGACCTAATGTTCCATGGGGTGCTGAGTATAAAGTATATTCTCTGGTGTTTGGGTGGAATACTCAGTAGATGTTTGTAAGGTCCATTTGGTGTGTTGTATTATTCAATTCAGATGTCTCTCTGTTTATTCTTTATGCAGTTGACCTATCCAAAGGGCTCAATGGGGTATCAAAGTCCCCCACCAATTGTGTGTTGGGATTAATCTGGGCCTTGAGGTCGTGCAGAATTGTGTTTATGAAGGTCAGTGCACCTGAGTTTGGTGCATAAACATTTATGATTGTGAAATTATCATGGTTAATTGTTCCTTTGATAAGGATGTAATGGCCCTCTTTGTCTCCTCTGATTAATTTTACTCTGAGGTCTATTTTGTCTGATATTAGAATAGCATTGTTTTTTAGACCATTTACCTGGAATACTCTTTTCCATCCTTTCACCTTAAGTTGGTGTCTGTCTTTGAGGGTGAGATGGATTTCTTGTAGACAGCATATAGATGGATTCTGTTTCCTAATCCATTCTCCCAGACTATGTGTTTTGATTAGGGAGTTTAGACCATTAATATTTAACATTATTATTGAGAGATGTGCGTTGCTTCACTTCACCTTATTTTATGTTTTTATTCTTGGTCTAGCTTGTATTTCCACCCTTATGCTTGGCTTTCATAGTTTGCACTAAGAAGTGAATTGTAATTCTGATGGGTTCCCCCCTTATATGTAACTTGTTTTCTCTTGTGGCTTTCAGTATTTTTATCTGTTTTGAGCATCTAGCATTTTAACTATGATATGACGTGGGGAATTTCATTTCTGGTCTTGTCTATTTGGTGTTCTATTTGCTTCTTGTATTTCTATGGGTTTGTCTTATTTCAGTTTGGGAAAATTTTTTTCTATTATTCTATTGAAGACCTGATCAATACCATTGTCTTGGGATATTTCTCCTTCATCTATACCTATTATGTGGAGGTTTTGTCTTTTCATAGTGTCCCACATTTCCTGATTGCTCACTTTTGTGTTTTTTTTTTCTTAATTTTGCATAATTTTTACTTGAGCATGCTAATCTTTCCACACTATCTTCCAGGTCTGAGATTTTTTTTTTTCTGATTCATCCATTCTGCAACTGAGGCTTTCTCCCATCCTTTCTTGTTGATTGGATGAGTATTGAATTTCCTTTTTTATTTCATCCTGTGATTTCTTTACTATTTCCACTTACTTTTGGAAATTGTCATTCTCTTCTTGTAGCTTCTTGCTTCTCTGGTCAGTTTCCTTTTTCATTTCTTTTTCAGTTCCTCTAGGTTGGCTGCCCAGCCCAGTGTCCCAGGATTGGAGTTGTGGGAGGTTCACTATCTCTTCTACTGACTTGTGCCCAGAATCACAAACACTGCTCCCACTGAATCATCCACACCACAGCAACACCAATATTCCTGTTGCCTGTCTGCCTAGCTTGGCCTATGCCACTGTGCACACTGGTGCTGGTTAGGCCCTAGGTGGATTTTTCCAACAGTATCCACACTGCTAGGAGCATGGGCCTCCAGGTGACTTCTGCTCAAATGCCTTTCTTTACCACTGCATAGAATTCCATTCTGTACATATTGCACACTTTCTTTATTTACTGGACAGTTGAGTGACACTTGGGTTGCTTCCAGCTCTTCGCTATTGTGAAAAGAGCTGCAATAAATATAGATGTGCATTTATCTCTGCAATAGGATGAGTCTTATGGGTATATACCTAAGAGTGGTATGACTGGGTAAGGTGGTAAGATCGTTTTGAGTCTTTTAAGAGTTCTCCACACTGCTTTCCATAGGAGTTTTAAATTTGTAGCTGCTGTATAAAAGTGGCCAAATATGGGTAATACTTTAATGGAAACTACTTGTAAATTCACAGTGTTAATCTTTGTTTGGGGGGTGTTTGTTTTTGTTTTTGTTTTGTTTTGAGGAACTGTTTTCCTATATGGCCTGGAATTTGAAATGTAGAACAGTTTGGCCTCAATAACACAGAGATGCACTTGCTCTGCATCCCCAGTACTGAGATTAAAGGCATGTACCATCACACTCAATCATAATGTGTTGAGTTTTCAAAACAAGTTACATAAGAAGTATGAGGTGGCTTTCTAAAATGGCAGCTCCCAAGGCAGCTAGTGCTTTCTGAAAAAGCTAAGGGAAAAGTACGGGATGCCCAAGGAGCATTGGGAAGCTTTGGAGGTAGTCCATTGGCATTTGGATCCTTAGGGACTATATTTTGGCGATGTAGATTGACACACCTCTATTGACACAGGAGACATACCAGGAAACGCCGTATGTGGCTGAGCATTCTCCCTACTGGGAAACAGGTTCACAAGCCCCTTGGCACGTTGGCCCTTAGGAACGCGTGGTAGATTAGGGTGGTGTCAGTGATGTTCATGAGGTACATCTACATCAGATGGGTGTTTGGGGTTCAACCCACTGGATGTGGGGACTCTGGCTGACATTGCAGTGAAGGCATTGTGACGCTTCCAGTCCTACAGAGACTCGGGAGTCTCTGGGTGTTCTTGGGGTGTGACTTTCCTCAGAGGCCTGGGGGATTTGGGCCACTCTTGGGTGTTGCTATGGTTTATCATCAATTCGGACAAGCTGTTTGTGTGGTTGAGTGAGGGATGTGGTGTGTAACAGCATGTTACAATTTGAGTTGAGATTTTGGAATCTAAGGTAGACTACACCTGTACATTGCAATTTAAGAAGTGAACAGGGGCTGGAGAGTTTCTCAAGCATGTTAGAGCACTGGCTGGCTCTGCAAGGCCTGGGGTTCATTCCCACAGCAACTGATGGCTAAGAACCGGATCTTAAGGCTGGGTAGCACCAAACCTTCATAATGACTAATTCATTCAGGGATTTTCCAAGGCACAGATTAACCCGGCACACTAATCGTAGTGGATTCGAATACCCCCACTTAGAACTAAATGATTGACTACACGCAAATGGGACCTCAAGAACATCGAATCGACATTTTCACCCAAACCAGAGATACCTTTCTACCAGCAATCGTCTACGGCAATCCTCCAACAATAGGACCATATACTGGGAACAGGAAACAAACTCAACAAAATAAGATAAATTGAAATAATGGCTCTACATTCTATCAGACGCACAGTGCCCTAAAACCTCAATATCAGACAGCCAAGGATAAACCCTACAACTACAAGAACACTGGAGACTAAACAAACTATCCTGAAATGAATGATATGGGTCAAGGAAGAAATTAAAGAAGAAATAAAAATATAGTCCTGGAACTGAAAGACAAAGACAAAAACAAAAAAAAAAAAAAAAAATCTATGGGACACTTTTAAAAGCAGTCCTAAGAGAAGGTTATATCTCTATAGTGCTCTACATTTCAAAAAAAAAATATAAAAATTCGAAAGAGCACCATAGTGAACGATCTATATGACGAGCTAAAAATACTTTGGAGAGACAACAACACTGAATGTGTATCTGTGTGGATGGATCAACTGTTCACAACAGTTGTAATAAACTTTACTGCATATTGGAATTCTATCAGATCACATTGATCAGACAGTAAATGGTGTTTTCTCCAATGTGTGTATGTCGGTGTATGANACACATAAAAAAATAAATAATTTTTAAAAAGACAGATAAATGACCTTGTTGCAGAAATTAATTTCAGAATGATCCAGAGTAAATAATTAGTGAGGTAAACATAACAGAGAGAAGACATGATGGTTTAGAAATAAGGATGCATGTTAGGTATACATATGTAACCCGACATGTAGGTAAAGGCTTCTCAATGGAGATTCCCACTGTAATATCTTTATAATAGCTACTAGACCTCAAGGGAACAACTCGGGTAGCAAATATTATTGATGAGCTACATTTGAACTAATTCTGGTAAGATTAGCTTTGTGTTTGAATGAATACTCCACCAAACTTTGTGCCAGCATCATGCCTATTAGAACTTCCAGTGTCATAAACTGTCCAATTTTTGAGAAATTACTTTTGATTATTGTCATAAATATTGTCTTCTTTTTTATTCTTTTTTTTTCATTTTTCTAATAATAAGTAATGATTTATGAGTACAAGCATCCTTCATGTAAAACCAATTGGTAAGCAGTTGTGCCCAAACCCACACAGCCCATGTGTCCCACATTCCAGTTGGGGGGCTTGTATGTTCAGTCAAGTTGATCAGAGAGTGTCCAGTCTATATTGCTGTAGTTTCACCATTCACCCCAATCACAGCCCTTACATTTTACCATGCCCCCTGTTCCGCAGATTGTTCCCTAGGCTTAGAAGAGGGGCACAGGTGATGAGAAGCAAAACAGTCTACTTTCTCTGGAGCTGTTGTCTTGGACTCTGGTCAATTCTGGCTGTTTCCTTTCATGGGTTGACAGTTTGTCCATGGATAACCTTTCAATTATACTAATGAAGCACAGTAATTAGATATATAGGTATTTAAACAGTACTAATTGTTATGGTAGGTTACTTTGGTATAGACACAGATGTTTGGATGGTATGTTAATCCATGAATTGTGTTTTTGCTGTAAAATATGACAGGGTCTTACTGTGGCTTATAACATCTCCTAACCACTAGAGGATGTAAGCTTGTGGCATCAGCCATGGGTTACTCCTCCAAGGAGAGAGCTAATAGCCAATTAGATTTGGGATATACAGGCATGTGGCTGCCACTGCTGCACAGTATATACAGGCAGGTGAAGTGTAACTGGTGCTGACAGAGGAGTCTTGCTTGACTCAGGGAGACCTATATTTGCTTTATTGGTTTAGTAGCCTTTGAAAACACTCTCTGGTATTCCAGAAACCAACTGTACACTTGCAAGTGCGGTCTCAATGCATCTTTCCCATGCTTACATCCGGTCTTTGACAGCAGGGCCTTATTGCCTCTCTTCTTGCAGGTATCCCAGTTTACAGGCAAGAAGACTTTACCTTTTGGCGGAGGGGGGGGGCTTGGATCCCCTGGCCAACATCTCCTTGGTAGAAAAATCCATTGCTGATATCAGAGCTCTCCTGTATTAATATATTTTGCTTAAGTGCATAGCTTAAGGAGACTTTAGTATTCTTTTTGGATTTGAATAGAGAATAATCTTTTTCACAGTTCCTATCTATTAGTCAAGGCAGTTTTACCAGTTTTATAAGAGATTACCTCTATAACAGTTGGCTCCAATTTACAGTTAGAGAATGACTTCATCATCATCATATTTCTCCTTGTTCTATGGGGGGGAGGTAAGAAAGTCTCTTGTATTAAAACCTTGTGGCACCTAGAAGGTAAGTTTCATTAGGACACATTATAAATAGTTGTTACAAGTAGGATCCACCAAGGGGTTTGATGTCTGTAGCAATCTGAGGCTTTTCTTCCTTTCAATGTTCAGATGGGCCAACTTTTCTGCTGGCACTTCCTGGTACATCCTACACAATGCAAAGCTGTATCTTTTCTTTCTCAGCCGTTAAGTTGGTGGCATTTTGACCTTTTGGAACATGCAAATCTTTTCCTGTAGTTAGTTTTAAGATTTGAATAGCAAGTTTTTTGACAAAAAAGTTTTCATATCTATCTGTATCTCCCTTTTTTATTTTATGTTTTTGTTTTTTTGACCCATGAGTCTCCAAAGGGCAGTTGTATTACACGTACCTATAGGCTGGAATCAAGGCACAGATTTCATCAAACTCACCCATGCTGTTTTGGGTGGCAGTACGTGATTAACTTGGGAAGCAAACTTAATATTTTTAAGTTAAATCATCCTATAGGTAAAAGAGAATGCCACAAGGTGATACTGTACAACAGAAAAATTATAGAGAACATTTGTATGTGCCAATCCCAAAGTTATTGTTGTACAGATTTTAAATAAAACAAATGTGGACAACAACAATTTATATTTCCAATTAACTCAGGTGTATTACTGTTTTTATCAGAACCTTTAAATCAATGTTGTTTAATATACACCTATTTACTTTTGTTAAGTCCTAAAACACCATGTACCCTGTAGTCAGAGTCTGGGAAAAATTGGATACTTGTTGAACTCATGTCAGTTAAATATGCATTAATTGAATATAGACCCGTGTCCCTCTCCTGCCCCTCCCACCCTTCCCGATTCACCATTTCAGTCAGTTTTCTGATGCAGTCGTTCTGTTGTTTTTCTTTTAATATGCATCCCTCTCCACAGGAAATATTTACAACTGGGTTGTTGGTGCTAACATCCACATATGAGGGATACCATTCATCATTTGTTTTTCTAGGACTGTGTTACTTCACTTAATATAATGTCTTCTAGCTCCATCCATTTACCTGCAAAGTTCATGATGTTGTCTTTCTTTACCGCTGCATAGAACTCCATTGTGTACATGTACCACATTTTCTCTATCCACTCGTCAGTTGAGGGGCATTTGGGTTGGTTCCAGCTTTTTGCTATTGTGAACAGAGCTGCAATAAATATAGCTGTGCATGTATTTCTGCAGTAAGATGAGTCTTGTGGGTATATACCCAGGAGTGGTATGACTGGGTCAAATGGCAAGCTCATTTTGAGTCTTCCAAGGGTTCTCCACACTGCTTTCCATAGTGGCTGTACAAGTTTACATTCCCACCAGCAATGGATGAGTGTTCCCCTTTCCCCACAACCTCTCCAGCACTTGGTATCATTTGTTTTCTTGATCCTAGCCAGTCTTATCGGGGTGAGGTGATATCTTAGAGTGGTCTTAATTTGCATTTCCCTAATTATTAGTGACGTTGAACAGTTTTTAAGATGTTTCTCAGCCATCTCTAGTTCCTCCTCTGTGAAGTCTCTATTCAGCTCTTTGCTCCATCTTTTGAGTGATTCATTTGTTTTCTTTTTTCTTTGTTTTTTGAGTAGTTTGTATACTCTGGAAATTAATGCTTTGTCAGATGTATCTGCAGTAAAGGTTTCCTCCCACTCAGTGGGTTTTCTCTTTACTTCCTTTATTGTTTCTTTTGATGTACAGAAGCTTTTGAGTTTAATGAGGTCCCATTTGTCAATTGTCGATCTTATTTCTTGTGCAGCTGCTGTCTGATTTAGGAAGTCTTTTCCTACACCTATGTCTTGTAGTCTGCTGCCAAGTTTCTCTTCTATCACCTCCAGAGTTTGGGGTTTCACGTTGAGGTCTTTGGTCCATCTGGAGTTGACTTTTGTACAAGGTGAGAGGTAGGGGTTTAATTTCATTCTTCTACAAGTGGTGATCCAGTTTTGCCAGCACCACTTGCTGAAGATGCTGTCTTTCCTCCATTGTGTCTTCTTGGCCCCCTTGTCAAATATGAGGTGGCTGAAATTGTATGAGCTCAGGTTTGGATCTTCAGTTTTATTCCATTGGTCAACTGGTCTGTTTTTGTGCCAGTACCAGGCTGTTTTTATGACTATAGCCCTGTAGTATAGTTTGATGTCTGGTATAGCGATCCCCCCTGTATTGCTCTTTTCACTCAGGGTTGCTTTGGCTATTCGGGGTCTTTTGTTTTTCCAAATGAAATTGAGGATTTTTTTTTCCAAGCCTGTGAAGAAACTCTTGGGGATTTTGATTGGGATTGCATTAAATCTGTACACTAGTTTGGGTAGGATGGACATTTTTACTATATTTATTTTCCCAATCCATGAGCATGGGAGGTTTGTCCATCTTCTGATGTCTTCCTCAATTTCCTTTTTCAGGCGTTTAAAATTTTTGTTGTAGAAAGCCTTGGTGTCTTTAGTTAGGTTTGTTCCTAGGTATTTTATTGTTTTTGAGGCTATTGTGAGTGGGAAGGTCTCCTTGTTTTGGGTTGAGTGTATGTTTTGACTTAATGTTTATGTATTTGTGTCCTCATTATTATTATTAAGAGATGTCTTTGTCAGGTCTTCCACTTCAAAGTACAAGCATAAGAAAGTATTCCACTATAACATCTCATTTTCTGAACCACAGGATTACTGGTGGAACATGTCACAATATCTAGAGAAATTGTGTTATTTAAAACTGGTATGATGTACTCACTTAACAGTTTACAACAAATATTTGACAAAATATCAATAGTGCCAAGCTGAGCAACTTATATCAATGAGGATATAGGTGAAAGAATACCCACCAGTTTCTTTATGTGTGAATCATAGTTCTAATATAATAGGGAAATCATCTTATTTAATTAATAAAATAACATAATTTGGTACCACCTCATTATTTTATTTTATTATTTTAGTATCATTATGGGAATGATCTTACAATCTTATGTATGCAACACAAGACTAATCAGCCAAAACCAACCTAATTTTTAAATAATTTATTTGTATGTTATGTATAAGAGTATTTCACCTGCATGTGTGTAAATGCTTCGCATGTGTGCAGTACCTGTGGGGGCAGGAGGAGGGCATCAGAGTTCTGGGAACTAGGTTTATGGAGGTTCTTAGTTGCCATGTTGGTGCGCTGGGAAGTAAATCTAGACCTCTGCAAAAGCAGCCAGTTCTCTTAAGCATCTCTCCATCCTACAAGTTCACTTTTATGAGCATTGTTTTAGACATGTACACAGGAATACCCAGATATAAATTAAATGAACAGAGGTTAGAGTATATCACTTGCCATTTTTCAGTTTGAAGGTGAAAGTGTGGGGTATGACTGACATGTGAATACCCCTATTCTTCCAACCAATTTGTTATAAAATCTCTTCATTAGAGTGTTAATAGACAATTATGGATGCAATACCAGAGGCTTGTAGAAAAATACTTAAACTTATCAGGGATTGTGTGTGTACAGTTGTGAAGGGCATAATGAGGAGACTGATAAAGATGACCCACAATTCTGCCCTAGGGACTAAATATACTTCTTGGGATCTCATCAGAGAACTTTCCTTATGAATCCAATGGTGATTAACCCAGAAACACAAAATTTTCCAAAGTGCAGAGAACAAGAGGCTGCAGAGTGTTTATCCCTTACTAGACACATATTTCAAATTTCTGCCTCCCAAGACTCAGGGATAATTGTGGAAGAAGTGGAAGAAAGATTGTAAGAGTCAAAGGGGAAGGCTGACCACAAGGAAACAGAGTCTTCCAGACAACTGGTCATTTACTAATGAACTCAAAGCAATTGCATGCATTTCTTAATCTTCACTCATTTTTCAAATTTCACATAAGGCCCTCCTAATGTTCCTGCTCTGGTGACAAGGTACCCTCTTGAGAAATTATAAATCGAGCTGAACTCAGATTCTGAAAAGATGCAGTGTTAGATGCCTAATACATGATGTAAACATAGGGCAGCAATGTCCACTCTCAAGAGGCACATGCCATTGGGGAGGCAATCATACCAGAGAATAATTTCCTGTGCTTTTAAGGGATTATCTCAGGTCTCTGGACAATAAAATAAATTCTTATTTGAGTAAAGATTTAGAACTTCATATTAGATCACTATTTTGTGCATATGAAAAGAACCTTCTGAAGAAATATTCAAATAGAAATAATTTTATATTGTTCTTCAAGTTAACATCTTATGTAGCAGAACATAGACATACCTATCTACTTATACCTCTTATCTGCATCATTATCAGTTATCTTGATCTCTCAAGATAGAGAGAAGGAAGCGCCTGTGGTCTTCAATAGCAATGCAGGCTCCAGGGTAACAGAGGTGAGCTCTTAGTCATCTTTGTCTTGTCTGATAATTTTCTTTCATTCAAAGTCAGAATTAAATAATCCTGTACTCTGGTAGACCTCATCCTGAATGATAACTAAGGAAAAGATCTTAAGAAACACTGGGAGCTCTGTCAGCATTGTGTTTGAACAGACACACATAATGGGTGGGGGAAGGAGGAACTGAGGATTCTGTGGGAATCAATATGCAAAGTTCTGCTCTTTGAATGCCTTTCTGTGTTCACACCACCCTGAGATTCTTAATCAGCAGGCTGATTTCTCCCTCTGGAATCAAGGATGCAGCATTGTGTGATAATGCCAATTCCTGCCTTTTCCTACAGATCCACCAGTGAAACACATGGCTATGGAGAATTATTCTGCAGTGACTGAGTTTATTCTTGTTGGATTAACAGAACAATCGCAGCTCCAGCTGCCCCTGTTTGTCCTGATCTTGGTGAACTACACAGCCACTGTGTTAGGAAATTTGAGCTTAATGAATCTCATTTTCCTGAATTCACATCTCCACACCCCCATGTACTTTTTTCTCTTCAATTTGTCCTTCATTGATTTCTGTTACTCATTTGTTTGTACCCCCAAATTGCTGATGAGTTTTGTTTTAGAGAAGAACACCATCTCCTTCAAAGGATGCATGACTCAGCTGTTTTTCTTCTCCTTTTTTGTCAGCTCTGAGTGCTATGTGCTGACAGCCATGGCCTATGATCGCTATGTGGCCATCTGCCAGCCTCTGATGTACCTGGTTGTCATGTGCCCTAGGTTCTGCTGCCTGTTAATGTGTACAACATATTTGATGGGGTTTGCTGGTGCAATGTTTCACACAGGTTTTATGATCAGGCTTAGCTTTTGTGACAAGAATATCATCAACCACTACATGTGTGACATTTCCCCTCTCCTCCAGCTCTCCTGCAGCAGCACCTATGCCAATGAGCTTGTGAGTTCTGTTATGGTGGGAACATTTCTTATTTTATCTAGCTTGATTATCTTAACCTCCTATGCTATGATCCTTTTAAATATCATTCAGATGTCTTCAAGTAAAGATTGGTCTAAAGCCATGGGCACTTGTGGGTCTCACATCATCACTGTTAGTTTATTCTATGGTTCTGGCCTGCTAGCTTATGTCAAGCCATCATCTGCTATGTCTATGGATCAAGGGAAAATTTTCTCAGTGTTTTATACTCTTGTGGTGCCCATGTTGAATCCATTCATCTACAGCCACAGGAATAAAGATGTTAAACTTGCTGCGAAGAAAACCTTGAAGAGAATCACAGGCTGATGGAAGGAGAGGAGCTTCTCTTAGTCCCTGTTCCCTTTGAGTCATTTTCTCCTCTTCCCCCTTTTCTTTGTTATCTTTCTTCCATTTTTCCTCTTCAGTACTTTTCATTGGGTGAGATCTCCACTCTAATATATCTTCTCCTGCTATTGTGCAGCATATCTGTTGGCTCATGCTTGCACTTTAGACTTCTTTGTCCTCGGTAATGGTGACCTGTTTTTTGTTTCTTATACAGTATAGAGTCCCCTTTACTGACATCCTCCCTTACCTAAGGAAACACAATAACTACTCTTTTTCTTGTTTTTCTTCTATTTACATGGTAAGCCAAAGAGTTGGGCTTGTTCTGTGAAGTTTGTTTTCTTTACTGAGAAAACAGCATCAATTCTGTATCTATTTTATTTGCCTTAATACCTATACTTCATTTAAAAAATGAGACAACAGCCTCTTCAGAGTATTGATGCCATTGTTGGACTACCCAGGCTGTATCACAGTGAGCAGTACAGGACGATCAAGACAGGACATGGTGCTTACTGGACTTCATCTGGTGACCATGGGGAGGGAAAATCCCAGTGTGGAGCACAAGGGCAGGACTGATGATTGTTTGGGTTTGCCAAGGAGGAGACTTCAAACATGATATCTTTCAGCCTAATAAAAAAAGAAAAGAAATAATAAGTTGAAGATGCTAAAAGATATATGTGGCATGAATATATGCATGTTTTGTAGTGATGCAGACTGGAAGGAACAAAAACAACAAAAGACTGGGTCAAAGAACTGACTGAAATGGTGAACTTCTGCTCAAAACAGTAAACTTCTGCATCGAAAATTTTAAAAGAGACTAAGAAAAAGATGAAAAACATGTTTGGCACAATGCATGAGCTCTGGTGGGTGTAGACTTGATTGGAAATTTTGTATGAAATGCACAAAGCTTCAATAAAAATTGGCTTTGAAAACAAATGAAACAACAAGGCTTTGGGTATAGTAAATTGTTAAAACTGGTAGAATTATTTAGGGTTCATTTAAAAATGTTTCTTTATTTTAAAATGCTTAATTTTAGTAGAACTCTATTGGAGTAATATTTTGTTATTATAAATATGTGAGAAAGTATTTGATAACTTCTCCAGTAATGAGAATACATTTGCAACATAATGTTTATTAATATATAAATGGAATTGTGACTGGCTTCTCTCTGATTTGTGAATAGTGCCTATTCACTAAATAACAATAACATATGTAATATTCATAATTCTTTATTTCTTTAATTACATAAAAAGATTCTCTTTTTAAAGAAAGGGTCATTTAATTTTAAAACATCAACACAGCCCAGCTAAAGGCTTAGTGGGATAGTTTATTTGTGGACTTGTTCCTGGGCTCAACCTTGGCAACAAAAATTAATATATGTATTATGCAATTGAGTAAAAAATTATATGTACTAATATACGTATATGTGTTTAATCTAGAAGGAGAAATGGTTAGGTGGCTTGATTCGTGTCACATAACTACGATCTAGAGTCTAATTTTGAAATCTTTGTTCCTCCTGCAAAGAAATGGAGGAAAAGAATGTAACTAGTGACAAACCAGAGAAAAATTCTGAAAAATAATTTGAGTATGATTAAAAAAGTGGAACATGAACCCAGCCAGGAATCTATTAGAGAGCTTATCTATAGGCTTTGGTGTCCAAGTAGAAAAATGTACATGTCTCCCCAAAAGCCTTATCTTAATGTGGTGCAACTACAAAGTGAATTTCATCTTCTGTTTTGGGGTGTTGAGGCTGAGGAGTTTTGTCAAAACTTTTGGGTGAGTAACGACATTATTCACATAGCTAAATATATGCTTTAGGAGGTCTAGTGGAATTTATGTCTGTATATAGAGACAAAACTATTTATAATAAAATCAATAGAAAACTTTATTGTAGATATTTTTATACTATGTATACAGAAGATACATTTTTTTCTGCTGTCCATCACTATCTTGAATGAGTTCAGAACACATGGCTCCTTTTTACATTTTTCTTTATTTTTTTCTTTTCACAGGAAAACAGAAATAATACAAAATGACAACAACAAAACAAAGCAATAAGAATGAAAATAAAATGGGGGGTGGAGATTTCCATTTCCTATTCTGGTGAAACAAAGAATCAATCTGTGGGGCTTGGTATTCACTTCTCTTTTTTTTCTTCTCTCTTTTCTTTCTTCTTTTCCTGCTCTTTCAGGGCTACCAGAAGGATATGTATTTACTGGCTGGTCCAGGAAGCCTTGTGTTCTCAGCTGAGAAAGAGTCTGGTTAATTTGGAGGGTCTCATTCCTAAACTGCCTAATCAATTTCTAGTTCCAGTTTAGTTACGTTGCCCTCTGAAAAGGGTCACCCCAATCAATAGAAGAGAATCAGGATGCTGACAGCTCTGACTTCTTCCATGCTGAAAAAGGTCATTGGGTATGGCAACTGTGTTATCCCCCATTCAGAGGGTCTATCTAAAGGATAACTATACAGGGAAAAACGTCCTTGACTAGTTCCCTTGAAAGTGAAATGAAGCCTGGAGTAGTTAGGTACGTGATCTAGGCAGGGGACCAGGAGAAGTAAGAACAGAGTAAATTCCAATGTCCAACCTAAAAGTCAGTTAAAATTTCTTGACCAGGGGTTTCAAAGCATCTTATAAGTGGATGTAGCATGAGTTTTCATGGAAAGACAAAAATAAATATCTAGTACCCCAGTAAATGTCTTATTACTCTAGATCAACATCAATACAGGAATAACAGGAGTCCATCAGAGTCTAACTTGGTAAATCAATGAGTTTATTTAGTTACTTATATGATTGTCAGGGTCTCAGAGGGGCAGATTGATAACCTACTCTAGCATGGTCCATGACTCACTGAAACTGCTTTTCTAGAGATCCTTGCTGAACTTTTAGGCAATCTATAAAACAGATTCACTCCTTCCAATATTCCTTTCTGCTCATCCTAGGGAGGAAGTGTCATTGACTAATGCAACAATACTTTTTACAATGTTTTATTTCACTTTGTCTTTTTAAACTTTTTATTGAACTTTGGTATATTTATATAACAGTTCTTTTTTTTTCTTTTTTTAATTTATTTCTGTATGTGTATCAATGTACTGTCTCCATGCAGGTTTGTGCACCCGTGTCATGCAATGCCGCAGAGGTCAGAAGAGGGTGTTGGATTCCCCTGGAACTGGAGTTCTCCTGGAATTGGAGTTTCAGACAGTTCTCGGCCGCCATGTGGGTGCTGGGATTGAACCCAGGTCCTCTGTAAGAGCGGTCGGCACTCTTAACCGCTAGGCCATCTCTCCAGCCCAATATAACAGTTCTTAATCAAATTTAGACACCCTCCATCACCCTGCCCCGCCCCCAACCAGACCCCATGTATTACACCATATGTGGTAAGTCCTATCAGGTCAATCATTTTTACTCACATTCCTATGATGCATCTTCACCCACTAAAGTCTAGTCAGCCTACTTGAAAATCTTTTTTTTTAGCTCAAAACAATTTAATCAAAACTGTTACTTCACAATTTTTTACTGAGCTCTGATACACTTCACACAACCATTCCCAATCAAATCTAGACCTACTCATCTAATCATGCCCCCCAAACACCATTGGACCCCATGCCCTCTCCCATACATGCCAAGTCACATCAAGTCAAGCATTTGGACCTAACATATCTAGGTATAGGAGTACTATCCAAGAACACACACTCCACAGCTAGTTGTGGCCTTCTGTGTACATGACACTCTGCTGTATAAGGAAACTTCACTGATAAGAGTTGAGAGATCCACTAGCTATCCTCTATCCCAGTATGTTTCATGAGCCTTAGGAGTAGAGGTTCAACTGGAGTATGACACTTAGGCATCTCTCAGATGTGTATTCTTTGTAGCCTCCAACTGTGGCAAAGAGAAGCTTCTTTGATGAGTTGGGTATGGTAATTTTGTCAGAGTTCTAGGTAGTTCCGACTGTAAGGATGATCAGGACCCAGGAGAAGCCTATCTAGAGATCTTAAGGAAGGACTACTCCCCATCACTCAGCAATAATCACTCTCCGACAATTCCCAGGTTAGAGCTGGACTGCCACTCATCTCCGTCCCGCCACTCTGAGACCTTCTTTAATTGAGTTGGCATGGGTCTTGTGCTCATCACTACGATGCCTCAAGTTCACATGAGCAAGATCCCAGTGGACTGACAACCTCTGTTTCCCTGTGTTCAAGGACCAACCCTGGCTCTTACAATCTTTCTGCTGTCAATTGAGCAAAGGCGCTGAAATATGGGTGGTTGAGATTAAATATAAAATCATACAAGCCCCCCCTGCTGGATGGTGGGACCCATGAGCTGTGTGGGTTTGGGCACAACTTCTCGCAAACTGGTTTTACATGAAGGATGCTTGTACTCACAAATTATCACTTATTGTTAAAAGAAATGAAAAAAAAAAAAAAAAACAGAGAAAGATGCAGAAAAGTTATGGCAGAATGCATGATCTGGG
>VZQC01013821.1:250144-274671 GCA_009823505.1 Rhizomys pruinosus
CGAGATTGAGGCCAGTCTGCTCTATATCGCAAGTTCCAAGCCATCTGGGGCTATAGGAAGACCCTGTCGCAAAACAAAATGCCCAAATAAGCCATCAATTAAATTTTTTGAACATACATTTAAGTATGGAAAAGTTTCTTACCTTTGGAGATTTAATAGTTTTACCTAGCTTTGACAATGATTACTATTTTGCTATATTTATGTGTTTTAGATATAATCAGCTCCAATGTCCATCATCCAACCCCAGCTCATCCAAGCTTCTATCTCCAGTTTTCCCATTCCCTTTTTTGCCCCCATGCCAGGGGATATTTAAAAGCAAATCCCAGGGGCTGGAGAGATGGCTCAGTGGTTAAGAGAACTAAGAGAACCAACTGCTCTTGCAGAGGACTGGGGTTTGATTCCCAGCACCCATATGGTGGCTAAGAATTGTCTTTAAGTCCAGTTCCAGGGGAATCCGACACCCTCTTCTGACCTCCGTGGCACAACAGGGGTGCACAGACCTACACGAAAACAGCATATTCATACACATACAAAAATAAATTTATAAAATAGCCAATCCCAACCTGACATGGCGGTGTAAGCCTTTAATCCTAGCACTTGGGAAGCAGAGAGGAAGGTGGGGCTCTGTGAGTTCAAGGCCTGTGTGGTCTACATAGTGAGCTCCAGGCCAACTGGGACTAAAGGGAGACCCTGTCTCAAAAAGACATACACAAAAAGCGAATCCCAAGCATAGTCTTTTAAATAAAGATTTCAGTCTGCACTGTAAATTGATAAAGGAATCTTTTATAAAACCTAACCATGATGATTCACACCTAATAAATCTAACAATAATTTTATATATGTTAAAAGAATCAGTTCAGATTCTATATAATCTGTATTTTTATTTATTTTTATCTTTTATTGAAGTTTTGTGTGTTTCATGCCTCACTTCTAAGTTCAATCCAGACTCATTTCCCCTTCTGTGTCCCCTGCCCCTCCCAAGTTCATGTAGTCTGCCATACATGTCTTGGTTCCCCTTCTGAGTCTTTTCAAAGTTTTTCAAAGCAGAAGATTATATTATTTTTTGGGTGGGGGAGTGGGGAAACTCTACTGCTTCAGTTAGTTCCCTGTCCCAGTTCTTTTGTTGCTGTTCCCTCCAATCCATATTTTTTCACCATAGGCATTTATGTATGTCACTCGTGTACTAAAATCATGTCATCTGAAAATAAAATATATGTTATTTTCAAATCATATTTCAGGATCCAAATTTTCCCTTTTAATTTTATATTGCTCTAAAATATGCAAACATATCCTCCACCCTTATATCATAATTATAAAGTCTGAAAATAGGTATTAGGTTAATTCTAGAGTCCATTAAGGGATTCACATTCTAAGAGCACAGTTGCTTTTAGTTAGAGAGAAATATAACAATAATGTTACTCAGTTTGCCTTACTTGATACTGTCATCCAGAAATGAGGAATACCATTTGTCATTTGTTTTTCTGGGATTGTGTTACCTCACTTAGCAAAATGTATTCTAGTTCCATTTACCTTCAAAGTCCATGATGTCATCTTTCTTTACTGCTGCATAGAACTCCATTGTGTAGATGTACCACATTTTCTCTGTCCACTCATTGGTTGAGGGGCACTTAGGTTGGTTCCAACTCTGCTATTGTGAAGAGAGCTGCAATGAACACGGCTGTGCATGTCTGTCTATGTATCTCTTTGTAGGATTAGTCTATATATATATATATATATATATATATATATTTAGTTGATCTAGGCTCTAGGCTTCAGGTTCTCATTTTTTATTTTTTTTTAATTGAAGGAACTGGATGGTTCCTGGCTGCTTAGTCCAGAGTGCTCCAACAGGATGAAGTGGCCTAGGTCCAAGGCAAACAGAAAGGGAGAAGTTTGGCTGGTTCTAACTAGCTAAGCTGAGTTGATAGGAGCCCTGGAGTGTATGAAAGGCCCTGATTCCAAAACAGGAGGATGTTGACCTGGTAGGGGGCATCTGTCTCACCCAGTGCACTGAGTCAGTCACTTTGGCAGTAGCAGCTGGAAGGGGTCCAAGTCATAGGAGGGGGGAGATGGGAACAGGCGGGCAAGTTCTAAGTAGCTAAGAAGGGTCATTGTGAGCCCTGGAGCTCTACCCATGAAATATTTTTACATGAAGGAAAATGAAAATAATCCTAAAATACAGAAAAGAGAACTATGTCAAATACCCAACATAAGAGAGAGAGAGAGAAAGAAAGAAAGAAAGAAAGAAAGAAAGAAAGAAAGAAAGAAAGAAGAGAAAGAAGAGAAAGATGAGGAAGGAGAGAGAATAGAAGAGAAAGAAAACTAGTGAGAAAAGAAAATGTAAGGTAATGCCTTTTTTCTAGGACATCAGAAACTATGGTCTCTCAAGTGCTGGGGGTCATCACTTGAGGTTGGAGTTTCTTCTTTTCTGATTGAAGTTGCTGTTGAAACCAGAGTTTTCATGAATTTGTTTTCTGTCAGGGCCGTATTCAGTTCTCTGTAGAGCAGGGATCAGTGTCACTATTGGTCTCATATATATTTGGAGCCTATGGATCTGTGGATTATTCACTTGTACTTTCAGGTAAACAATATAAAGCGGCATCCTTGAGTATATTGATGAGTGTGGACAGTGAACTGACCACTGAGGAATGTACTAGAGGACCCATCTCCATACTATAAAATAAAGCTCTGCATTAATCACTCTGAAGGAGGCTGCAAGAATCAAGTGCTCCATTAGCTTTAGAGTTCTCATCACTGACAGGCAGATTTGGAGGCTGGCCAAGGTTACTGATGTTGGGCTCAGGGATTTATTTTGCATTTATTTGCATCACATCCTTCATGTGATGGACGTAGTTCTTCTACAAAGGCTTCAATTTAAACCTTCAGTTTAAACCTCCTGCTGTTTGAGCTTCTCATTGTATCCAAATCTCACCCTCTCCTTCTCCATGAATGCCTCACACACCCATCCTATTACTGAGAAGTTGTAGCAAAATATCTCCAGGCTTCTTGACTTAAGATTGTTTCTTATTTCCAGATCCACACAGCAGCATACCCACAAATAATTGCTAATCCCTGAAGACAGTGACTGGCTATCATCTTCTAAAATACTGGACTGAGAAAGTAGATTTCTTTTCCCATGCTCATGGGTTCCTGTAAACAATGGTAATAGTGCTCAGTCATTTCATACTCAAGGAAATACTCAGAGATAGATACAATTGTCTTGAGTCTAGGTTAGTGCTAGGCATAGTAAGCCCTAAGTACAATTTTTTCATGGTACTGTAATATTACCACACTGCCTGTCTGCTGGTATAGAACTATTCCTCATAAAAGTGCTTCTGTGAAGGCAGTTTCTACTGTCCAATTTAGACTCATTTCCCTTTCCATGCCCCCCACCCCACCTGAGTTCATGCATTCTGCCATACATGTCTTGAATCTTTTTCTGAGTCTTTCCAGATATTTTTTTTTCAAAGCAGAGGATTATTGTTTGGGGAAGAACTTCACCATTTCAGTCTAACCCCCACCTGATTCTTTTGTTGTTCTTCCCTCCAACTTGTAAGATATATATATATTTATATACGTATATACATTTGTTATCTGAAAACTAACTGTAAATTGTTATTTTCCCTAAATAATATTTCAAAGATTCACATTTTTCCAATTTTGAATCTTATACTTACTTCTAATATATGCATACATATCTTCCAACCAATCCATAATGCCAAAATTGCAAAGTGTGAAAATAAACGATAGGTTAATTCTAAGAACCTGTTAAGGGATTCGAATTTCCACAATATAAGAGCACATTTGTTTCAGATCACAAGAAATATAAATTAATGTTGCTCATTTTGCCTTACTACTCGGTACTTTGTGCTAGTAGCTCCACTCTTATATAGGCAGACCATTAGGTTAAATTGAGTCCTTTTTTGAAAAGTTTATCTATTTATTTTATGGGTAAGTCCACCAGTATTATGCAATGCCCACAGAGGTCAGAAGAAGGTGTTGGAACGCTGGACTTATAGTTACATTTGGTTATTATCTGCTATGCATATAAACTACAATAAAAGATTGGTTTCCTCCCTGCTATTAATCTCTGAGCCATCTTTTATATCCCTTTAAAAGCTATTTTCACGGTTGGTGAATGCTTTAGACCCAAAGAAAGCAAAAGAGAAAGAGAGAGATGAGAGAGAGAGAGAAGAGAGAAGAGAATTGAGAGAGACAGAAGAGAGAACATTAGACCAAAGGGAGCCATGAAGAAGAGAGACCATGAGAGAGAGAGAAACCATTAGAGAGAAACCAAGAGAGAGGAACCTAGAGTGATCTCAACCTGACAGCAATTTCAAATCAGTGTAATAATTGAATACACTGACTAAATTGTTCCTAAATTAAATGGGATATAAAATACACATAATGTGTAATTTCACTGAGCACTTTGCATATCTGTAAGGAGACAACTAAAAATATTCAGTCATTTTACTTATGTAGAGATTTCTTGAGCATTCAGGGGAAACAATAAGAGACAGGCATCTGCCTTTTGTACTGATTATCTTCCAATTTATATTTAAGACATATATGTTCTGGATCTAATTTTGGACTTGCAAACTATCAAAAAATGTGATATCAGCAATGGAGATGTGTGTATATCCATCTTGAGAACAGAAAGCAAAATATATAATCTGCAATAAAACACTATAATTTTACTATGAAAATGTTAACTTAAATCATTATATCCTGATGTTTGTAACTTTCACAATATTCCATTATGTACATTGCTATACTGGCCTTCATTTTGGGATTTCTGAAGTTTATTTACACTTCTGAGTACTTGTGACCTGTGATCTTAGAAATTAACTTCATAGTTTCATGATCTTCACTTACAAAATTCTAAGCAAGTGACTTATCTACAAATTTATATTAGCTGTAAAATTTAAGGAAAGATTTAGGTATAAAAACAAAATTCTAGTGTTAGATAATCTAAGCTACTATACCCAGGGGACTCTATGAGTGCAAACACATATTGACTTGAGAGGTTATTCCTGCACTTTCATCACCTAGGTGAAACTTCTTTGTACAATGTTAAGTCTGTTGCTCATTACAGCAATCAAAGAGACCTGTGAGAAATTTAAAAATGGTAAAAGAGAATGTCTCTGAAATTGCACTTCTGAGCTTTGCAAAGCATAGAGGAGAAGAACAAAGACCAACTCTCACAATTCTACATGGAGACTAGATATTCCTGGTGGTAAACTACAAATTGAGTATAAGTTTGAATCTCAGAAGACTCAGTGATAGTTGTATTTCACTGGATGTAAACATTACCTGACTAATTAATACTCTCATAGGGACACATCCTACAGGGAGGAAGTCCTAAAGAAGAGAACAATTTTCTGTGAGTATAATAATGAATTTTCTCAGAGATCTTGGCCTTGAAATAGCAATTGTCATTTGAGTGAAGTAATGCTTTAGGAATTCATTTTAAAATTTATGTTATATTATATCCATGAAAAGAACTTTTGGAGAAAATCTCAAACAAAAATAACATGCAACTCCCCCATGTACATCTTCTAGCATGCTATAAACATGTTTGTACTGATGTGCATAACTTGTTTCATTATTAGAAACTTTGGTCTTCAGAATGAGAAAGAAGGCAATGAGTGCTCCAGCTGAATGAAGGTGAGCATTGAATCACCTTTGTCTTGAGCATTTCCCAAGCACTCAAAGATATATAAATCTTGACTCCTTGAGAAAATCCTTTATAACTTTCTCTTTTCAGCCTTAATTATTACTAAAGTCTAAGGGGTGAAAGGAAAGTGTGTTCAGAGTATATGAGATGTCTATTTGTATAATTTCTGGACAAATAGAAAACATGGATAGGGCAAGGAAGTATGGATTCCTTAAGCATATCATGACCACTTAGCACTGTTTGAATGCCTTGTTCTATTTTTTTCAGCCCAAGTTTAGAAACAAATAATTCTAGCTATCTCTTTGGAGGCAAAGATGCCTTACTTGCAAGTGTCACACTCAGTGCTTTTTCTTACAGAATCTACTCATGAAGCAAGTGGTTATGGAGAACCACAGTTCCGTGTCTGAGTTCATTCTTATGGGACTAACAGATGATCCTGAGCTCCAGTTGCCCCTGTTCGTGCTGTTCCTGATGAACTATGCAGCCATCGTGCTGGGAAACGTGAGCTTGATGAGTCTCATTTTTCTGAATTCTCACCTTCACACTCCCATGTACTTTTTCCTCTTCAATCTGTCCTTCATTGATTTCTGCTATTCCTGTGTCTTTACCCCAAAAATGCTGATGACTTTTATTTCAGAGAAGAACACCATCTCCTTCACAGGATGCATGACTCAGCTGTTTTTCTTCTGCTTTTTTGTCAATTCTGAGAGTTATGTGCTGACCGCCATGGCCTATGATCGCTATGTAGCCATCTGTAAGCCTTTGCTTTACAATGTTGTCATGTCCCCTAAGATCTGCTGTCTGATGATATCTGGTTCATATTTTATGGGATTTTCTATCGCTGTGATCCTCACAGGATTTATGTTTAGGCTCAGCTTTTGTGATTCCAACATCATCAACCACTACATGTGTGACATCTTCCCTGTCCTTCGGCTATCCTGCAGCAGCACCTATGTGAATGAGCTCATGAGTACTGCTGTGGTGGGTACAGCTATCATTTCATGTAGCCTCATAATCTTAGGATCATATGCTATGATCCTTCTAAATATCACTCAGATGTCTTCAGATAAGGGTTGGTCCAAAGCCATGGGCACTTGTGGGTCTCACATAATAACAGTCAGTCTGTTCTACGGATCTGGGCTCCTTGCTTATGTCAAGCCACCATCTGCTGAAACTGTGGGCCAGGGGAAAATCTTCTCAGTGTTTTACACTTTTTTGGTGCCTATGTTGAATCCACTCATCTACAGCCTCAGGAACAAGGATGTTAAACTTGCTGTGAAGAGAACCATGAGTAGAATCACAAACTGATTGAATGAGTACTGACCTAACTTAAGGTCAATACTACCTACTACTTTTTCTTTTGTCCCTTAATTTTTTCATTTAAAAAAAATTTCTCTTTGACAGGTAGTAAGGGTTAGACTAATTTTGTTAAATTGTGAATCAATGAAGAACAAGTGGGAAGATGGCAGTTTATGTGATTAATATAGGTAGAATCCACAACTATTTTCATAACTTGAGTAAACTATGAGTTCTTTGAGAAGCAGGGATATATATAATCTCCATATATATATATATATATATTACCCACAGACTCTACCTAAGGCCTAGAATATTGAATACTAATGTATATTTGTGTAAAGAATGAACATTGGAAATATTGTTCTTATACTGTTTAAAGGCTGTGACTTATTTAGATTTTAGTTAGGAAATCAGCAAATAAAATTCTTCCATCTAAACAATATTTTAGTCAATTATGGTTACTAAACTAATTATATAAAACGATTTCTAGCCATGTTCTTAGAATAGCATCCTTCTGGGCTGAAGAGATGGCTCAGTGTATAAGAACATTGCCTGCTCTTGCAAAGAACCTTGGTTTGATTCCTAGCATCCACATGGGCAATCAATAATCTGTACCTCTAGTTCCAGGGGACCCACACTGTCTTCTGACTTCCAAGGAAATTTCATGATATGGGTAAAATTACATACATGCAGGAATAATACACATGCACATAAAATTATATATTCACATTACATATATGTGTATATATACATATGTACATATATGTGTATAGCTAGACAGACAGTCAGATGGATAGATAGATAGATAGATAGATAGATAGATAGATAGATAGATAGATAGATAGATAGATAGATAGAGCATCCTTGTTTACACTGACACTGCACTATTAAGCGCTGGCACATTTGGCTGTTTGCAGACATATGGTAGCAAGAATATGTAGGGCAGGAAGGTACAATTCACAACACACATCACCCTAATTTTTAAAATAGTTCTTTGAGAATCTAATACAATGCATTTTATGATATCTAACCCTCTTCCACAACTCCTCCTAGGTCAACTTCCCCTTTCTCTACCCACTCAACTTTATGTCCCATGTTTAAAAATGGAGTCCTATCTTTTCTACCCAAATACTATTTTATATGTGGTCATCTACTGGAGGTCGTCGACCTAAAAGGGACCACACTCTTAAGGAAAATTGGCTCACTCTCTCTCCTTCCCATAAGCTACTAAGTGCCAATAGATCCTCTGCTTAGGAAGGGGCATTGTGTCCACCTCCCCATCCATGCTTAGGATGGGGCATTGTGTCCACCTCCCCCTCCATGCTTAGGACAGGGCGTTGTGTCCACCTCCCATCTCCATGCTTAGGACGGGGCATTGTGTCCACCTCCCCCTCCATGCTTAGGATGGGGCATTGTGTCCACCTCCCATCTCCATGCTTAGGATGGGGCATTGTGTCCACCTCCCCCTCCATGCTTAGGACGGGCATTGTGTCCACCTCCCTCTCCATGCTTAGGACAGGGCATTGTGTCCACCTCCCTCTCCATGCTTAGGAAGGGGCATTGTGTCCACCTCCCCCTCCATGCTTAGGATGGGGCATTGTGTCCACCTCCCCCTCCATGCTTAGGACGGGCATTGTGTCCACCTCCCTCTCCATGCTTAGGACAGGGCATTGTGTCCACCTCCCTCTCCATGCTTAGGAAGGGGCATTGTGTCCACCTCCCCCTCCATGCTTAGGATGGGGCATTGTGTCCACCTCCCTCTCCATGCTTAGGACGGGACATTGTGTCCACCTCCCTCTCCATGCTTAGGAAGGGGCATTGTGTCCACCTCCCCCTCCATGTTTAGGATGGGGCATTGTGTCCACCTCCCTCTCCATGCTTAGAACGGGGCATTGTGTCCACCTCCCCTTTCCATGCTGGGATTTTGTCTGGTTTGAAATTGCCAAGTCTTGTGCACGCTGTCACAAACACTATGCGTTCATATGTGCCTCTTCACCATTATGTCTGGGAAAAAAATTCCCTGTTGTCATACATTGTTACTCACTCGTACATTCTTCCTGATCTTTTTTCCATAATGATTCCTGGGCCTTAGGAAGAGAGAATATGATACAGGCTCTCCATTTAGGAATTATAATTCTGAAAGATTTTTTTTCTCTCCCCATTTGGACAGTTGTGAATCTCCAGTTAATTGCCATCTACTGCATGAAGAAGCTCCTCCTATGAGTTTTGAGATTGCCCTAATCTGGGACAATAAATCACTAAGTGGCAGTTATATGTTATTACCGTATAATGGACCAACAATGTCCCCATTAAACACAACAGACTTGGAAATAAAAAGCCCAGTGCTGGCAAAGTGTAACCTCGTTTGGAGTTATAGGTCAACATGTTTCTATAAATCCAAAATATTGCAAGCTATTGCTGATGCTTTTAGTTATCCTCCAGAATTTGACAGGACACTATTGCTGAAGACACACATACTCGATACAGAGAAAATAAAGAAATCAAGCTGGTACTGGCTAGCTTTTTATGGTGCTAGACTAGGCTCTGCATGTCACCAGTTGCATTCACTGAGAGCTAAAATAATGACCAACCTGACATGACATTCCCATTGATGGAATAGTGGCATGGATGTATTGAAATAACCAAGCACTTCCTCACTGGATTTAAGGCTCAGTGCACAAGACAATACCTGAATGTACCAGGACCAAGAACCTGTGAATAGACTGGTCATAAGCCCTAGGGGAGAAGCTGCTAGTGCTACTCTGCCACTGCCTTATCTTGCATGTGTTCTCTCTAAAAACATCCATGTACCTTTATGCTCTATTCCTAATACCTTTATGCTCTATTCCCAATAACTTTATGCTTTATTCCTAATAACTTTATGCTTTATTCCTAATATCTTTATGCTTTAATCCTAATACCTTTATGCTTTATTCCTAATACCTTTATGCTTTATTCCTAATAAGTTTATGCTTTATTCCTAATACCTTTGCTGTTTTTATAAAAATATTTTGTGTATCTATTTATAGGTTTTATGGTTCTATTATGAACAAATATATTATTCAAAGAGATAAACAATGCCAACAGTTGTACACATGGCATAACTGTTAAAATTACTACAATTATTCAGGGTCTTAATGAGAACATCTCTTTTCTAGGCTTTTATCTTCAAATCTGTAATGGAAATTTGTAAATTGTGGGGATAAAGTTTTGAGCAAGTGTTAGTTCTACTGCTATGAACAGTTTTCTCAAACCCCTCAAGTATGATAACACACTGGCAAATTATATTATGTTATAAATAAAATCAAGCTATTTTCCCTGATATATAGATTTTATTTGTGATTGATTTTAAAAGTTACATACATTACTAGATATATAATATAGTATTAAAATAATGTTTAGGCTACTTCCCTGTTGTGTTAAATATATACTCTTTTGCAAAAATAAATAACTAGGAATCAAAAGGTTAGTTTACTTCTGAAAAACTACAATATTTTGTGTTAGGCTTAAGACTTAATAATAAAGGGAATACATGCTTTTTGTGAGTTTGATTTCAAAGACTGAAATGAAGCTCTCTTTATTTCTATATTTATCTCTATCTATCTCTAAATCTTTCATGGAATTGAGAAAATGTCTGACTGTTGTAAGGCAGCACAACTATGTAGAACTGTTTCATATACACTGTGCATCTGATGAAGAAATGCATGGAATGGAAAAAAACAATGTGAAGAAACAGGGAAATTCAGAATAGTTGTTTCCATTTATTGCAAAATTTGAGATTCTATGAAGATATGTGCTCAGCCCTGCTGCTTGTAGTAGAGAGCTTATCTACAGGGCTTTCAAGTCCGTATCAAATGCACACATGCCTGTAGAAATCTCAGATTAAAGTGGGACAGGCAGGATGAGATACAGAGTGGCATTTCATCTTGTTCTTTTCAATAGTGATTGCTTTATTAGATGAAAGTCCTGAGGAGTTTGGTTAAGCCTTTCTGGTGAGTCGTTAGTATTCCCATAGTTCATTATTTATTATCTGTTAGATGTTATATTTTATTTGTACATAAAAGTTAATTATTCATATTATAATCAAATATTAATTTGTATTATATAACATGCTCTTTTAAAAGTTTTGTTTATAGATTTATTTTATGTGTACGAATGTTTTGCTTGCATGTCTGTAAGTTCACCTGTGCATACAATGCCCATGAAAGCCAGAAAATGGTGTTAGATACCCTTGAATCAGAATTTAGGACAGTTGTTAGCAACAAAGTGTGTTCTGGGAACAAACCTGTACTTCCAAAACTGAAGAGTCAACACTGTGGCTGAACATGATGGTCCTTGGGCACCTGAAACACAAACTCCACAAGCAACCATGGGGCCTCTTGCTCACATAGACACCTACCTCCTTTTTCTGTGCAGACCACAGCTCTGTCTAGATGTTGAATGAGGTTTTTCTACAACTCACATAATGGACCAGATATGGCACATCAGACCTGCTTACTTTTGGCCCAGCAGAAACCTTAGGCAAGAGTCTCTCAAGGTAGCCAGAGTGAAACTCCAACTGTGGAATACAATCCATGTCTGACCTGGATACAATAACTACATCTGAAAGGCACACTGTTGTAGGAACATTCTGTCTTGATTTTTAATCATGAAAGAGAAAGGATCAGAGCTTCAGAGAGCAATGTTTCAAACCTTTGCTTAGGCTGCTAGGCATGAGCTCGAGCATCTCTATGAGAATAGAATACTGACTTCACAAGCAGCAACAACTGGATGGACAAGCCCACGATGAAAGTGCAGTAATAGTCAATTAAAAATAAATATCCATTTAATTATTTTATTTTCATTGAATAACGAAAGGAGCATATCATATGTGCACTACAATATTAGTGATAGTAATGGAAATAAAATAGGCTAAGTAAGGCAAGGAATTAGTATAACAGAAACAGAAGAAAGAAGGATCAATAGAACATAATACAGGAATGATTTACAACAGGGACAGAATCTGAACTAATTAATTTTACTTTATTTTGTACCAAAAAGCCATTGTTATAATGCAAACAAGCTCACTGAGACATGTCTTCTTGTCAGCTGAGCATTAGACTCCGATCTCAGTGGACTCCATTCTGCCTTCCACCCAAGACAGTGAATGAATGTGGGTGTGCTTGAATCAACAGAACAAAGTATTGAAAGCAGTGTTGTCATATTTGTAATCTCATTGAAAGCACAGAGAATTGAGAAGCATGCATGACATTGTGTGTATGAGATATTTTAGGCCTAGGGATATTTTAGGCTTCCCTTCAATGCTGTGGGTTAGAATCCATATTGTTTCTTCATAAAAGTCACTGTCATAGTTCACTTCAGTTGCCAATTTGACACACTTGGGAGAGGAAATCGGAATTTAGGAATTTCCTATATTGGATTGGCCTGTGGGTGAGTATGTGAGGAATTTTTTCTCTTTTTTTTTAGTGGGGTTTTTTGGAACACTTAACCCAGTTTGTCCATTTTTGGAAAAAGAAAATATGGAATTAATTTTTTTATTTTACAACCTGCTGAGGGAGTTAACAGTTAACATTTTGGACAGTATTTTTTTAAATATTTATGTTGAGCTTTCTGTATTTTGTAAAAAAAAAAAAAAGTTCTTAATGAAATTTAGGTCCTCTCCCTTATCCATAAACCCTGCCCACCCCACCTGCCCTCACGCACTCTGCCATACATGCTAAACCCATTCAGTCAAGCATTTTTGTCCAGAAGTACTTTGGTGCAAATTCATCTAGAGATCTTAAGGAAGGTCTTCTCTCCATCATTCAGCCATATAAGTTTCTCACTGTTCTCAGACTAAGGCTGCCCACCAGTCATTTCCCATATGACCATTGCCAAAAGTTCACTTGAGCAGATTTCTAGTGCCCTGAAGGCCTCTGTTTCCCTATGTTCATGAACCAACCCTGGGTCTTACAATCTTTCTGCTCCCCTCTTCCACAACAGGTCCTGAACCTTGGGTGAGTGAAGATTAATATAGGAGCCCTATCCAGGGACACACACTCTACAGTCTCTTATTGTCTAAAACTTAGACTGCTGTGAACTTTTGTGTGCATCACACTCTGTTTTACAAGGAAGCTCCATTGGTGAGAGTTGAAGGATGCCTTAGTATCCTCTACAGCTCCTGTTCCACTCTGTTCTGTGAGCCTTGACTATAGAGGTCCCACAGTAGATGTCACCTAGGGGTGGGCATCTCTCAAATGTGTATGTTCTATGTCTGATCAGTTGTGGAACTCTGCAGTAGCCTTCAAATGATGCAAAAAGAAGCTTCTTTGATGAGTGGTGTACAGTATGTTTGTTTGTAAATATGAAAATAAACATTTAGTATATGGTACAAGCTTTCATTTTTCTAGGTATATGACACATATATTGTTTTCTCCAGGATCTATGCTCTCTCCAGCCATGTATATGTGGCTGTTATTAGATTGCCACTGATGAGTTCATTCCCATTGGGAGGGCTTTCATTCCAATTAGATAGCTATTGATTACCCCCGGATAACAGCAACACTACTGCAACAATGGAGGTAGCTTGCTGTGCCAGTTTTTATGGTTATTTGACTTTAGAACTGCATTGGACTACTGACTGATTTTCTCTCTTAGTGGCTCCTCCCTTAGTGGCCTGCATTTTATCCTCTAGAACTATGACAACTAGTCTTCAGGGAAAAGTATTCCAGGTCATTTCCTGCACCATTCGTCCAGTTCTTCTCTCTGAATTATTTCTGTCTTCATCAGTAGGGTCATAACAAGTTCTGGGAGGTAACCAATGACTCTGGCTATAGCCTGTATTATTTGGGGAGACTCTTAGATGACTCTGACCAAGAAAACACATTTCTCTCTGTCTTCCCATGTCACCCACTTTGCATTCATCTCTCTGGTTTCCCTCCCTGTACAACCTTCCCCCATCCCTCCCTAGTCAAAGCGCCCCCATCATCCCCACCCTTCCCCATTCCCCCTCTCCTAAGTTCCCTCCTTCATCACCCCCATGGTCTTTGGCATATCCACGCTCCCTGTCCCAAATACTCCCGTTTCCCCCACCTCCTCTCCAATAGACTGTTCCCTACTCTCCCCTCACCCCTTTCATGCATTTTCTTTCTCTTTACCTCCATATTTCCTTTCCATTTTCCTCGCTCCTGATGACACATCAGAATATATACTCACATATAAGGGTTTGACATTATGATCCACAAATGAAGGAGAATATATATATATATATATATATATATATATATATATTCCCACAACATCTGAGGAGTCTGATATTCATAGAGAAGGTGAGATTTAGGCATAATGAGAAATTGAGGCAGCAGAAGGCACAAACTGTAAAGCATGGTGGCCTTGGAGATGAGCATGATCCATCACATATGGGCAACTATGTAGACTAAAGGCCTGAGCCAAAGTTTAGCCACTTGACCAGCCTCCGAAGCTGCCTCTTGTGATGAGAACTCTAAAATTAACTTCTTAAGGAGGACTTGATTCCTGAAACCTGTTCCCACCACCAGAATGATTAATGTGGCACTCTATATGAAAGTATTGAGATGGATCCTCCAGTACATACTTTAGTGCTCAGGTAAGTGCCCTCACTTGCCAACATACTGGAGGGATGCCACTTTGCATTAACTGTCCCAAGGTGCATGCAAATAATCCCCAGATCCATAGACTGCAGATATGTGAGGCCAGCAGCGACACTGGCCCCTGCTATACAAAGGGAAACTCCTCATGTGAATATGGCCCTAAGAGAAAACAGAGCCATGAACAAGAAGAAACACCAACCTCAAGTGATGGCCCCCAGCACTCTCCAGACTTGTGTTTCTGAGGACACAGAGAACCAAAAAGCCATTATGTCACACTCTCATCTCTCTATCCTTATTTTATCAATTTTATCTCTCTTCTGATTCTCTCTCTCTCCCTCCCTCCCTCCCTCTCCCTCTCCCTCTCTTGTACTTGATATTTTACATAGTTCTTTTTTCTGTTTTAGAATTATTTTATTTTCTTTCATTAGAAAGTGCACAGCTCCAGGGCTCACATTTACCTACACAGATACTTTTAAGACCAGCCCACACCATCCTATCCACCCTCCTGGGGCATAGGTCCCTTCCAGCTGCTGTTGCCAGAGTTTCTGGCTAGGCCTACATGGGCATTGTACCATATGGGTGTAGTTATATACATACAGAAAATACACCAATACACAGTAAATAAAAATGATAAATATTTTTTAGAAAAAAATGAAAAGTGAAGAACTGAAGCCCAGATCAACTAAGTATTCACATCTGATTGGAAGGCAAGTAAGCTACATCAATAATATAAACAGAACCAAATTTCAACTCATCAAAGATGACCAAGTATTTCATATCAGACTGTTCTAGTTTCTCTTCAATTGCTATGACAAAACATTCTGACCAATACCAAAATGGGGTTTATTTAGCTTACATAACCGAGGTCATAGTTTATCACTTAGGGAGCCCAAGGTAGGTACTCAGGGCAAGAACCTGGAAGCAGGAGTTGAAGCACAGACATGGAGTAACACTGCTTACTGGCTTGCTCCTGAGGCACTTGCCCAGATTGCTTTCTTATACAGTATAGAACAACCTGCCTGGGGGTTACACCACCCCCAAAGGGCTAGGCCTTCCCACATCATCCAATAATCAAGAAAATAGCCACAGACATGGCTAAAGACCAATCCAATGGAAATTCCCCAATTGAGGCTCCCTCAATCCAGATATGTCAAGTTGGCACTAAAGCTACCCAGAAAACAGACATGTAACCAGCAAAAGAAATCAATGCTTAGGTCACAACACAGAAACAAAAGTAATATGGAAAAATCAAAATACTATGTCCCAAAAAAACCCCACTAGTCAAATATAAATGTTCTACAATTAGAATTACCCGGATTAATGCGAGGAACCAGAATATAAAGGAAAAATTATAAACATGATCAAATAATTCAAGGACGTAAACAACACACAGACAGCTTGAAAAACTCAGAGGATAATAATAAATTCCTGACTGGCAAGAAAAATACAAATATGAAATGGCAAATACAATAGAGGATTTGAAAATTGAATTCATGAAAAAGATATTTTGAAGATCACTCTGGCTGAAATAAAGATGGAATTGAAAAACTCAGTAAGCCAGTTTGAAAAGACCAGCAGATTGAATCAAATAGAAAACAGAAGCAAGATTTTATGATAAAGATGAAGAATTCGGACTGCTCAAGCAAAGAAAATTAAAAAATTTAAAACAAAATAAAAGGAATATAATATGCAGGTAATGTGGAACACAATGACTCGACCAAATATATGCATCATAGACATTGAGCAAGGAGAAAGATCTCAGGGTAATGACATTGACCAGAACTCAACGGGATATGGGAAAAAACTTCCACAAATTAAGAAAAGACATAGCTATGCAGATAAAAGAACTACATATAAAATCAAACAGACAGGAACAGAATAGAAACTTCCCTTGGCATATCATTTAGAAACACTAAATGTACAGAAAAACACAGAGGGTACTGCAAACTGCAAGAGAAAAAAAAACTATATATAAAGGGAAACCCATCAGGATTACAGTGGACTTTTCAATGCAAACTATAAAAGCCAGAAGAACATGGACCAAATATTCCAAGTTCTAAATGATCATATATACTAAACAAGAATACTTTACCCACAAAAACACTTTGTCATATTCAAAATAAAATGAAAAATCACCTATGATCCAAATAGGCTGATAGAATTTATGTCCACCAAATCAGCCCTACAAAGAATATTCAAAGCAATAGAAAGGACCGAAGAAAGGAATGACCATACCAATGAGGCTACCAAAAGAAAATAAAAGAAGGTAAAATTACTGAATTAGGCAAAGAACATAAGCAGAAATAAAACAAGAGCCACCAATACAAATATTTTAGTAATAACTTTAAATATTAATCCCCTCAACATTCCAGAAAAAAAGACACAGACTATTTGAATTGACTAAGAGACAAATCCATACTTTTGTTGTCTACGAGAAGCTTATTTTACCTTCAGCCATAAGCACAACATTAGAGTGAAAGATGTAAAACGCCAAGCTAATGACATTAAGAAACAAGCAGGGGTTGCAATTCTAATATCTGAAAAAAATAGACCAAATTAAAATTAAACAAAAGATATAAGGAAAGCCACCTCATTCTGCTTAAGGAAGCAATTGACAAATATGACATTAAAATCATGGACTCTGGTGTGCCCAATATAATATATATATAAATGTTACTACTGAACTTTCAGACACAGATTAACCCCAACTCAGTAATAGTAGGTGAGTTTAATCCCCAATCTCTCCAATAAACAGGTCAACTAGACAAAGAATAAACAGAGAAATCCCTAATTAAATGATATCATGCATCAAATGGATCTAACAGACATCTACACAATATTCCACCCAAACTCAAAAGAATACACAGTTTATTCAGTAGCCCACATAGATTTCTCTAATTTAGCACTCATACTAGAATATATAACACACCTAAACAAGTATGAAAAATACAAAGAAATACAATGCCTCAAGCCTAAAATAAAAAGACTAGATCCAGAGAGATCCACAGCAAAATTCTACCAGACATTCAAAGATTTACAATGAGTACTACTAAAGTTATTCAATGAGAAAATCAGAAAGAGAACTCTCAAATGCCTTCTATGAATCCAGTATTATTCTAATACAAGGCAGAAATACAGCAAAAAGAAAATTCTAAGCACATTATCTCCAACGAATATAGATGCAAAAGGTCTCAACAAAATTCAAATCACATAGAGACACATACCAAAAAAATCATCCACCATGAGCAAGTTGGCTTTATTACAGAGGCACAGTAATGATTCAGTTTATGTAAATCAATAAATGAAATGTTATATAAATGACTTAAAGACAAAACTCACTTGACCATTTGAACACACACAGAAAATGTTTTTGGACAAAATACAACATGCAGTTATGAAAAAAAGTCTTAGATGTAATTGGACTCCATATAATTAAAGTTATATACAACAAACACACAGCCAGTATCATTCTAAATGCACAAAAAAGATAGAAGCATTCCCATTAAAATCTGTAACCAGACAAGGCTGCCTGAGATTTCAACTCCTTTTCAATACAGTGCTAAAAATTCTAACTAGAGCAATAAGATAAAAGAAGGCAATTAAATGAGTACTAATTAGAAAAGAAGAGGTTAAATTATCCCCATTTGCTGAAGATATGATATTATACATAAAAGTTCCCAAGACTTCTACCAGAAATTTCTAGAAATTATCAACACTTTCAACAAAGTGGAAGGTTACAAAACCAGTTCACAAAAATCAGTAGCCTTTCTACATGCTGATAACAATTAATCAGAGAAAGTGTTCATAGAAACCCTATCATTTGTAATAGCCTCAAAAAAAAAATCTAGGAATAAACCTAAGAAAAACTTTAAAGACCTCTAAAATGGCTTGGCCCCATCTGCTGAGGATTCTTGAAAGTGCCTGACTAGCTGGAGCAAGTTATCCAAATCCTGTCATGCTCTTCTCCTGCTTTTGTGACCATCTCATGCCCTGCTGTTCTGCCCTGAGGATTCTCCCCTGCCTTTTAAGAGCAAGCACATTCTGTTATGAGCAGCTCTTCTTGGGCCTTGGCCCAGACCTCCTAAGGCATAGTAAAACAGTAAAATGTACAGAACAGATCTTTGCTACAGTAACCCAAAACAGCATGGGTGAACTTGATGAAATCTGTGCCTTGATTCCACCCTATAGGTACGTATAAAACAACTGCTTTTTTGAGACTCATGGATCAAAAATAAAAACCTTAAATAAAAAAGGGGGATATAGATAGATATGAAAACTTTTTGTCAAAATCCTTGCAACCCAAATCTTAAAACTAACTATGGGAAAGGATTTATTTGTTCCAACAGGCCAGAGTATCACCAACTTAATGGCTGAGAAAGAAAATGCAGCTTTGCAGTGAGTAGGATGTACCAGAAAGTGCCAGCAGAAGGATGGACTCCTCTGGGCATTGAAGGGAAGAAATGCCTCAGATTGCTGCAGACATCAGGCCCCTCTGTTGATCCTACTAGTAACAACTATTTTTAATGATTCCTAATGAAGCTTACCTTCTAGGTGCCGCAAAGGTTTTAATACAAGAGACTTTCTTAACCCCCACCCCCATAGAATAAGGAGAAATAAGATGATGGTGAGGTCGTTCTCCAGCTGTAGATTGGAGCCAGCTGTTATAGAAGTATTCTCTTGTAAAATCAGTAAACTGCCTTCTTTAATTGACTAATGGACATAGAAACTGAAAAGGATTATTCTCTATTCAGAACCAAATATAATGCTAAAGTCTCCTTAAGCTATGCACTTAAACAAAATATATTAATACAGGAGCTCTGACATCAACAATGGATTATTCTACCAAGGAGATGTTGGCCAGGGGGTCCAAGCCCCCACAAATGGTAAAGGCTCCTTGCCCCGATAACTGGGATAATTCTGCATAAGAAGAGTGATAAGGCCCGGACTGTTGAAGCCTATATAATACATTGGGAAATGGAATGTATGGATGACCCTTGGCACTTGCATATACCAGAGGTTGTATTTGGGATGCCTGATGTTACCAAAGAGCCACATAAACACAAATAAGCAATATAGGTCTCCTAGAGTCAAGCAAGACTCCTCATGTCAGCACCAGTACACCTCATCTGCTGGGAAATACTGGACAGATGGCCAGCCATATGACTTGTATATTCCAAATCTAATTGGCTATAAAGCTCCTCCTTGGAGGATAACCACTGCTGATGCAACAAGCTTACATCCTCTAATGGTTATGGAGAACATGTATTAACCACAGAAGACCCTGCCATACTTAAAAGAAGAAAATGTAAATCATGAATAACATTACACATCCAAAAACATCCTGTGTCTTACCAAGAATAACTACCATAAAAATTGAGGACTGTTAGAATACCTATATATCTATGTGTAGGGCCTTCTACAATTCGTTAAGGATCGAAAGCGCATACTTTAATATCAGTGTATTATACTAAATATGCTAATGTTCATTTGTGCTTCATTAGTAGGACGAAGTTATGCCTGAGACAAAACTGAGAAGCCCATGAAAACGAAAACAGCCAGAACTGACTAGAGACCAAAGCAATCAGCTCCAGAGAAAGTTAGAGTGTTTTGCTTCTTCATCCACTCTGCTGCCCCTTTTCTAACCTGTGAGAGGGGGGCGTAGGTAGAATGTAAGGGCTCGATTGGGGTTATAGGTAGAAACATACAAACATATTAGACTGGACACTCATATTTGATCAACTTGATTAAACATACAACCCCCTGACTGATGGTGGACCCATGAGCTGTGTGGGTTTTTGGCACATACTTGCTTCAATTGTTTTTACATATGTAGGATGTTCTGTACTCATCATATTATTACTTATGTTAAAAGAAGAAATTATAGAACAATAAATAAACAAAAAAGCATGAGAAAGATGCAGAAAACTTAACGGCAGAATGCATGATCCGGGATGGTAGGGTGGGGTGGGGGGGAAAGGAAGGGGATATATGCCTGAACTGAATTGGAAAATGATGTATGAAATACACAAAGCATCAATAAAAAAAATGTACAGAACAAAGAAAGAATACTGAAAACTGTAAAAGGGAAAATACAAGTTAAATACAAAGAAAACTCAACAGAATTAGAGCTGTCTTTTGAATGAAAACTACTGAAAAAGTACACATACAATATACAATGACTGGAGTTGGAGAGATGGCTCAGCAGTCAGGAGCACTAGCTATTCATGAAGAGGACCCAGGTTTGATTCCCAGCATCCACATAGCAGAAAACAACTATATACCATATTTAACTCTAGCTCAAAAGGATCCAGCTCCTCTTCTGACTTCCAAGGGCATTCCATTACATTGATTCACTTACATGCATGCAGGCAACACATGCATACACATAAAATAAAATAAAATAAAATAAAATAAAATAAAATAAAATAAAATAAAATAAAATAAGGAAAAGAAAGAACCCAAAAGAGGAGGATAGTAGTGAACAGATGTTACCAGGGGGAGGTGGAGGAAAGTGGGAGTGTTGGGCTGGGAGGGGAGGAGGGAGGGACATGCAGGGTGAAATGGTGGGGGTTAAGGGAACTCAGGAGAGGGGGGCGGTGAGGGTAGGGATAATAGGTGTACTAGGGCTGAGGAGGAGGAGGGAGTTTGGAAGGGAAGAAGAAAGAGTAGAGATGGGTGGCTAAGGAACCCAGAGTGTAATTTGTTGACCCTGAGACCCCATGAGAAATGCACATACATTGTCTGAACCTTAGTGCACAGGTACACCTGGGGGCTGTGTATGGCAAGGACCAGAGTGCCAGACAGAAGACACAACACCTCCCTTTGAGTAGTTGATGAAAGTGATTCAACGGGCTTTCAAAATAACACAGGCTATTATCACCAAAGCTCTGGATTATCTCCCAGAACTAGAAAATAAAACTATACTGTACAAGACAGGACATACTTCAGAAACAGGACTTGGCGTAAAGGAGCAGGAACCGACCTGGAAGCCATCTACCTGAAGTTTAGTGCTCACAATGCTACTTAATAAGCATAATGCTAAGGGAGAAAAATCAATCAATGGTCCAACCCAGCCTTAAAGCCTAATAACCATAATGACCTACATAGAAATTTACATCTATTGGCGCAATGGTGACACTGTTATCTGGGGGCTGATTAACAGCTATCTAATTGGACTTAGAACCCTCTCAATGGGAGTGAACTCATGGGTGGCACTGTAAACACAACCAAACGCACATGACTGCAGAAAAAAACATCCTAGAGAAAACACTGTCTCTATCATATCTCTAGACAAATAAGATGTATTATTATGTGCTAAATATGGAATCTTGTATTTACAGACAAACGTACTAAACACCACTCATCAAAGAAGCTTCTCTTTGCAACAGTTAATGGCTACTGCAGAATCCCACAACTGGTCAGACACAGAAAATATACATCTGAAAGATGCCCAATCCTGGGAGACGCATCTGTAGTTAAACCTCTTTATCTAAGACTCATGGAACATTGTAGAAGGAGCGCCAGAAAGAAAATGAGTGCATCACTAAATTCACACCAACGAAGCTTTCTTATAGAATAAAGTGCAATGCACACAGAAGGCCACAACTGGGCAGGTTTCAAACAATGAGAGCATCCAGAATGTGTGTCCCTGAACAGGACTCCTATATTAAACCACTCCCACCCATGGCCCAGGATACATTGGGTAAGAGGGGGCAAAAAGATTGTAAGAGCCAGGGGGTGGTTCATGAATGTAGGGAAGCAGAGGCTTTCAGAATACTGGAAGCTTGCACATGTGAACTTGTGGGATATTGGCATCAAGCACAGGACCCATGCCAACTCAGACAGGGCCTCAGAATGGAGCAAGAGAAATGGGTGGTGGCTAGGCCCTGGACTGAGAACTACTAGAGACTGATTACTGCTGAGTGAGAGTATGCCTTACTTGAGATTTCTAAATGTTCTGACTTGACTCTAGTGGATGAATTTTCACAGAAAGACATCTGGGTTCAAAAGCTTAACTGCAAAGGACTTAGCATGAATGACGTAATGCATGAGTTCTAATGGGGCATTGGGGGCATGGAGGGGAGGCCTACATTTGATTATGAACAAAAGCATCTGTGGACATTTTGACTACAATCTCTTGCACACTCCACCCTTTGTTTATAAGCTCAACTGTACAGATTAAAGCTCTATGTAATCACACATGTTGAATCCAAAAAATTGAATTTCAAATATTGATTAGCAACCTTTAAAATACTGAAGTTGAATTATATTTAATGAAAGATGTCTTCTCTTTCATTGCATGAATGGACTTGGAAAAATTTGGAATCAGTTTCACTTTTCGAACTCATGTATTTCTAAACCCAAATAGAAAAAGAACATAATTAGCATAGAGTTTGTAACCCTTGGAGTAATCACTGTGTAACTAATTCAGGGGCCATTGAAAGACTGGGACAGCTGCAAATGAACATGAGTATATGTCCTGACTGGGGAGAGGGGTAGGCCTCCTGCCTAGAGGGGAAACATTAGGGAATCCTTGACTCATCTACCACCACCATAGAGACAACACATTAAGCAAAAATTCCAACAGTAGCCCATGGGGTCTCTTGCTCACAAAGGTCACCAGCCTCCTCTACCTGTGACTGCCACAACTTGGTCTAGATGATGGGTGAATCCTTTCTAGAGCTAACATAACACACAGTATATTTTATCCTAATGTTTCATCTCCTGAAAAAAAAAACATGAAGGGCTAGAATATCAGATCTGTTTAGTCTTGGCCCAACAGAGTCCTTCCTAGGCAACAATCTCTCAAATAGCTAGCCTGAAATTTCAACCATGCATTGTAGTACATGACTAACCTGAACATAATACTTAGACACATGATGTGATTCAAATGTTCTGCACTTATTCATTAAAGAGAAAGGGCAAGAACTGTAGAGAGAAAGACCTAAAGACTTTAATGAATCATAAACAAGAATATAAGAACATCATAGTTACTTGAGGATGTAGAATGATTTATTTCAATAAACAGACACCATTCAATAGCAAGAAAATGTTGTTTCTGAGATGTGTAATTATATATTTTCTTTCACAGTCAAATACAGAGACATTTCTCTCTTTATGCAGATGACACATAGTTTTCATAAATCAACATAATTCAGTCATTACTTTAAAATCTTAATTATACTTTGTGAGTTCAAGGCCAGCCTGGTCTACAGAGCGAGTTCCAGAGCAGCTAGGGCTACAGGGAGACCCTGTCTCAAAAAGACAAAAAATAAAATAAAATAAAATCTTAATTATAAGATTTTAATTTCTGTTTATGGCTCAAAGTGTTCAGCTATAATTATATGTATGAAGAAACAATGGTACACAAATGGGATGATAAATATGTATAGACTCTACATATTACTAGTGAATGCAATACACCACCACCATACATTCATTGTTTAACAAAAATCAATACCTAGCATGTGTTCTATATTACTATTCATGATATTTCTAAAAACATATATATTTTACATATTTATATATATTGGATATATATAGCATATATGCATTTATTGTCATATATATACATATATATGCAATATCAAGTTTGTGAGAGAACAAAACAAAAAAGAGTGGGTGGAAAAGACCTAGACAATAGTGATAGTTCTCTCCTTAAAAACAATAAAGTTCTCTTGCTTTGAAAAAAAAAAAAGCTCTGTAAAATATCTAGGAATAAAAGATGTTTCAGACAGTTTGTTGTCTAAATTCCAGATCTGCAGGAACTCAGATTGGCTGGTGTGTGGTAGTTATGGAATATGTAATGTGACTTAAATTTTGATTGAGATAAATGATGGTATGTTGTGTGGAAGATAGTTTGCGTAAACAATAATATTTTTAAAATAATTAATAATAAAAGAAATGTCCATAAATAAGAATAAATAAGATTTTAAAAAATCCTC
>VZQC01013821.1:275898-291396 GCA_009823505.1 Rhizomys pruinosus
AGATTTAAATGGAAAAAATTGGAGATTCTATGAGAATATAGGTCCAGTCCTGATGCTTGTATCAAAGTGTATATTTATATATACATGGAAGGGAAAACAAAATGCACATTTCACTACAGGAGATGCATATGAAAATGGGAGGAGCAGGGTGAGTTTCATAATGACACTTCATCATGTTTTTTCATTGGAGATGGGTTTTCTGAGATTAAGGGACTGATGTGTTGTTAAGGGCTTTTCACAATGGTCATACCTCCAACGACCCTTTAATACCACAACAGCATAAGCAGACATTATGAAGCCTGTGAGATTTATATTTTATTTAAACAGAAAAGTGATTATTGTCAAAAAGTTGAAATTGAACAGCTTTCATATACTGGGCAGTAGATATATTTCAGGGAAAGTTAGAAATATGGGTGAGTTCAAAGTAGATGCTTCTCAGTGAATGTTGTAATGTTTCTGGGAAGACAATAATGAAATTCTGTTTACTCCAGACAGAGAACCAACAATAGTCTGAAAAACGTTTTGACCTAAGACTGGCTTTGTGAAACAATGAATTTATTACAAACAGCAGCCTAGAAAGGGGCTACTAGCAAATGTTTTGGTAAATTCTAAGGCAGGTGTATCACTGAAAAACCCAAAGAAAGTCACACTATGAAGATGTATCTCAGAAACAACCTGTCTAACTTGCAGTCAGCTAAACCTTATGGTTCACTTTTCCTTATTGTTTATTGCTAACATATTCTTGGAAAAATACATAATGAATTTTGTAGTTTATGGGCCTTCTATGATTATTTCTTAATTTTTATTATTATTTTTATGTGTAAATGAGTGTACTAGTCTGGCATGTCAGGTGGTTGCAACCACTGTGTAGTAAAATGCTGGCATCGAAGATAGAAGTAGGACAGTCGGATTCCCCCTGGACTGGAAAGTCAAAAGATCGGTTCTTAGTCCGTCATAGTGGATGGATGGAGAATTGAAACCGCGGGTCCTCTGCAGAGCAGTTGGTGCTCTTAAACTGCTGAGACCGCTTCTCCAAGCCCCAAGGGTCTTAACTTTGAATATTAAGAATATCTCTCTTACCTACAGGAAATAGCACGCATAATATTTGTGCACACCTACATCTGATGATGGTCAATAATGGATGGAACAGTAGAGTAGGAAGGACCAGCCCTCACTGAGACTCTAATGGCAACTGATTGATTCTGGGAGAGGGGGAAACAGTCATTTTTTTCTTAATGGTATGAACACCCAGGCTCCAGGTGTAGACCAACATTCAGGAAGACACACATTAGACACATCCGGAGACAGATTAGAATCAACAGGGTTTTATAAAACAAAACTTTGATTAATTAATGGATTAAATGGATAGATAATAATGCAGGGCATTAAATTGAGATGAAATAGATAAGAGGGGTTTTAAAGTGGAAGTCTTAATGTGATCAAAATAAATTCTATGAAATCAGTAAAGATTATTAAAAATCCACATACAAGGAGCAAAATATTGAGAGAGAAATTATAATTCATGCTGTATGTGGTGATGCATGCTTTTAATCTCAGTATTTGGGAGGCAGAGGAAGGTAAATCTCCATGAGTTCAAGGTGAGTCTGGTCTACATAGTGAGTCCCAGGCCAGCTGGGGCTACAGGGAGATGTTATCTCAAAAAATGTAATTCATAGCACAATATTAAATTTCTTGATATATTATAAGTGAGGAATTGAAAAACTGGACAGAAGAATAGACTTAATAGAGTTTCAGACAACTATAAAAATAAACTTTTATTCTAATATGTTAGAGACTTCCATTACAGATTTGAAGTTAAAAGCCTAGAAAAAAATGCATTTGTAAAAGGACCCTAAATGATGTCTGTTCTTCCTGACAATCATGGCATGCTCAGTTTCCATAATCTCTTATCTCTTAGAATGAATTTGTAGGAATAAAACCATCAAATCAGGAATTAAATCTATAAAGTACTCTCTGAAAAGTAGTAAAGAATTGAAAAAATAAATAAAGCCAACTACATCATGGATTCCCTTACATGAAGAAGATAAACAAGAAAAGTGTGTAGGGGGTGATAGAGTACTTAGACATGATCTTAGAATGGTGTCTCAACCTGGTAGTATCAGTGAACATCTAGGAATGGCATACAATCTAAAATCCAAAAATGGAAGCATGCAGAGATACAGTGTATCTTGGAGAGAAAATGTGTTATGTATAGTAGAAATCAGGCTGACAGTGTGGATATATGAAGACATCAAAATGAATAGAATAGGTAACAAAAAAGATGAGTACACAGAAAAAAGCACAGCAAACCAGTAGGGAAAGGGCCATAGGAACGGTAAAATCAGTTTGTGATTCTGTTCATGGCTTTCTTCACAGCAAGTTTAATATCCTTATTCCTAAGGCTGTAAATGAGAGGATTCAACAAGGGTACCAAAGAAGTATAAATCATGGAGAAAAATTTCACCTGGCCCACAGTTTCAGCAGATGGTGGCTTGATATAAGCAAGGAGCCCAGATCCATAGAACAGACTGACAGTTATTATGTGAGACCCACAAGTGCCCATGGCTTTGGACAAACCCTTAGCTGATGACATCTGAATAATATTTAGAAGGATCATGATGTATGATCCTAAGATTACGAGGCTACAAGAAATGATAGCTGTACACACCACAACAGTACTCACAAGCTCATTGACATAGGTGCTACTGCAAGAGAGCTGAAGGATAGGGAAAATGTCACACATGTAATGGTTAATGATGCTGGAATCACAAAAGTGAAGCCTCAACATAAACCCTGTGAGGACAATGGCATTAGAAAACCCTAAGAGGTATGAAGCAGACATCATCAGACAGCAGATGCTAGGTACCATGACAGATTTATACATCAGAGGCTTACATATGGCCACATACCGATCATAGGCCATACCGATCATAGGCCATGGCTGTCAACACATAACTTTCAGAGTTGACAAAAAAAAAACAGAAGAAAAACAGCTGAATCATGCATCCTGTGAAGGAGATGGTGTTCCTCTCTAAAACAAAATTCATCAGCATTTTGGGGGTAAAGACACAGGAATAGCAGAAATCAATGAAGGACAGATTGCAGAGAAAAAAGTACATGGGAGTGTGAAGATGAGAATTCAGAAAAATGAGACTCATCAAGCTCCCGTTTCCCAGCACGATGGCTGCATAGTTCATCAGGAACAGCACAAATAGGGGCAACTGGAGCTCAGGATCATCTGTTAGTCCCATAAGAATGAACTCAGACACTGAACTGCGGTTCTCCATAACTGCTTGCTTCATGAGTAGACTCTGTAACAATAAGAATAGAAGGTAAAACTAGTTAAGAAATCCATCATTGACTCTAGAGGGATTGCTAGAAGTACAGGCTTATTATCTTGGGTTGCATTTTCATTAATCTTTATTAATAATTATGGATGAAAGATTAATTTATAAGGCATTTTATCCAGAACCCAAATTTTAATAATGTATATCTTATTGATTTTTGTGCATTTCATAGAATATATCTTAATCATATTTAGAATCCCTCAGAACCCACAAATTTTATACCTTAGAGTTTGTAAGGAAAAATAGAAATCTGACTTGATTCTCAGCCTCCTTCGTTCCCTACCTTTTGGTCCGTTCATCCTTTTGTTCTTCTGAGGGACAAAGTTTCTTTTAATAAAACAGTTTATGGATCTCAGCTCAAACAAGGTTTTTACCTGGTGGAAAAAGTGCAGGGGGTAGTTTTGATGAGATTTTTATTTGAGAATTTCTCCACAAGGTTTTTCATGCATGTAAAATAAAATAGCAATCTTATATGAGTCTCCAGTGCATGACCTCACTTGAATCATATCTATTCAAGGCCATCATTTCTGAGAATCTTTATTAGAACCAGACAAAATTATACTCTTCTTTATGATTTCTTCCCTGTAGGGTGGGTCCCATGAGAGTATAAATTGCTGAGCGTGTTCTTACATCCAGTAGCATAAAACTAACATTGGATCTTTTGAGATTCAAGTTTCTATGCAATATTTAATTTTCCACCAAGAGAAGCTAGTCTTTGTGAATTGTGAATATTCCCATTTTACCTTCTCTGCTGTACTTTGCAAAACTCTAAAAGAATGTCCAATGCTCACATGTCATTTGTAGATTTCCTAAGCATTTTTAATTGCTATAACACTTACACACTCAGACACACACACAGACACAGACACAGACACACACACACACACACACACACATACACACACAGGCACACACATACATGTTAGACCACAAGAATAAGAGCAGCCTACAACAAATTTCTGCAAAGATGTTGAAAAGATTGGAATAATCTCTCTTGAATTCTATACTATAAATATCCCTGAAACTTTGTTATATTTAATTATGACTTCATATTCTATTTTCTATTTTCTTTTCTTTTTGAAATGGTTTTATTTTTTATTTTTTGTCTTTATTTTTTTTCTTTACACAGGAAAACAGAAACAATACAAAATGACAAAAACAAAACAAAGCAACAAGGACAAAAAAAAGAGGGTAGGAAATTCCATTTCTTATTCTGTTGAAATAGAGAATCAATCTGCGGGGCTTGGTATGTACTTCTCTTTTTTCCCCTTCTTTTTCTCTTTTCGTTCTTCTTTTCCTGCTCTTTCAGGGCTACCAAAAGGATATGTGTTTACTGGCTAGTCCAGGAAGACTTGAGCTCTCACCTGAGAAAAAGTCTGGTTAATTTGCGGGGAGGGGGTCCTCATCTCTAAACTATCTCATCAGTTTCTAACTCCTGTTTAGTTATGTTACCCTCTGAAAAGGATCACCCCAATTGCCAGAAGGGAATCAGCATGCTGACCATTCTAACTTCTTCCATGCTGAGAAGGGACGTTGGATGTGGCAACTGGGTTATTCCCCATTTAGAGGGTCAATCTAAAAGACCCCCAAGGGCTGGAGAGATGGTCTAGCAGTTAAGGATGCCGACTGCTCTTGCAGAGGATCCAGGTTCGATCCCCACCACCCACATGGTGGCTGAGAACCATCTTTAACTCCACTTCCAGGGGAATCTGACACCCTGGAATTTTGACCTCCGCGGCTTTGCACGACACGGGTGTACAAAACTACAAACTACATGCAGACAGTACATTCATGCACATAAAATAAAATAAAATAAAATAATTAAAAAATAAAAGACCCCCAAGCATAACTATAAAGGGAAAAAAATCCTTGACTGGTACCCGTGAAAGTGAAATGGAAGCAGGAGTTGTTAGGTGCATGATCTAAGCAGGGGACCAGGAGAAGTAAGAACAGGGTGAATTCCAATGTCCAACCTAAAATTCCATTAGAATTTCTTGACCAGGGGTTTCAAAGCATTCATTTATTAGGTTTCTCCTTCTGTTCATTTGGCCATGATGTCTGGACTCATGATCTTCCTTTCAGGCTTTATTAGTCAGGAAATGCATTTCCATTACATAGTTGCTAGAATGAGGAAATTTTATTATTGAGCATTAATTAACAATAGTGGACTTCCCTTGTGGCTGCAGGTGACCCTACTTTGTTAAACAAGGCCAAGATCTAAGGTTTTTATGACTGCTTAACATTATTTCATATAACTTTATGCCCAATATGTGGAGGCACAATTTTTCAGACTTTAAAGGAGATGTATTGGCTATTTTTTTGGTTATACATTTGGGGGAGTTATTAAGTCCATACAATCAGCCCAAATTAACCAACTTTGTTTTCTCAAGGTCATTTAATGTTCTGGTCTTCAGGAGACACTTGGGTTTTCAGGGGGTGGGGAGGAGCGCCTGGCTCCTTCTGGCCATTTTTAACCAGTTCCATCTACCCAGGACAAGGTCAGGTCTTGCTAGACCAGGCTTCCCTTTGGAGCATGGGGTGACTTTTCTCTATATTGAACTTCCTCTTTATAGACTGGACACTGGCAGGGGTTCTGTTAGTGGCTCTCCAAGATCTCCCTGCACAGGAAGCCTGGTGACTCACGACTGAAGAACATTTTAAGAGTGCCCCTGGGCTGGAGAAATGGCCTAGCGGTTAAGAGCGCCGACCGCTCTTGCAGACGACCCGGGTTCGATCCCCAGCACCCACATGGTGGCCAAGAACCGTCTGAAACTCCAATTCCAGGAGAACTCCAGTTCCAGGGGAATCCGACACCCTCTTCTGACCTCCGCGGCATTGCACGACATGGGTGCACACACTTGCATGCAGACAGTACATTCATACACACACAGAAATAAAAAAAAATGCCTTTAAAAAAGAAAAAAGAGTGCCCCTGTACAAAATCCCCTGGGACCAATTGACCTCAGATGACAAGGAACAAAATTGTCCCTTAAATCCCTTGGCTGAATTGGTATGGGCCTTAGGTATGGGCATTAAGCATTCAAAAAAGTTGTTACACCAATCTGGTACTTTAATTACTGTATCATATTTAGACAAACCTTCAAGAAAAGCCTAAGAAGGCTTGCATAAACATTGACTGGAAGAAATTTAACACCAAAGGATAAACAGGAAAATCTGATAAGAGAAACGTAAACAATTTTAGTCATATCTTAAATATAAATTATTTACTACAAACATAAGTAGTCTCTTTACTTTCTCAAACCCCTATCCTGGTTTGTAGTTTTCCAATAACAAGGAACATGCCCGTTGACTAGAATTAAGCTGAAAAAAATTTACCAGGTCCGTCCAAACTGTCTCCTTCTGGGGTGCATGCCACTACTTCAGGGAAGTAAATGTAGCTTTTCTTGAGACAAGTTATCTTGAAATAAGCAGATATCAAAAGTAACACTTGCATAATGGACAGAGACCAAAAATATCTTTCAGTAGCAAAGGTAACCATTACTTGTCTGTGCCCTTTTAATCCAAATCTACAACTGGAATTCCAGTACAAGCCAGGAATGCACCAAAAACCAACCACAGCCCTGTGTGGTTATAATCCCATTTAGACCATTAGTAAACTGGCTATAATGTTTATATCATTCCACTCTAGAAACATTTAACCACTTCAATCCAGTACAAGTATCTTATTTTCTACTAAACTTTGCAATATTTATGCCCGTCCAGCTGAATGGGGCAGCCCCCCCCCCCAAACACATCACCACAAAATAAAAACCTTAAAGTGATCCTAAAAGTCCAGAGGCCAGCTCCAGCCAACCAAATCTTTCCAGATATTCAGAAATGCACCACATAGGCCTGGTAAAAAGCCTGTCTATCTGCCCCAAAGATATTCCACCCAGTGATCAAATATCCCACACACAAAACACAACCAAAGACCTTGAATTCTATTTTATCTAGTATTAACTTAACAACTCCTCCTTTCTTAATGCCATTTACTTGTATTATTTTTTTACTCTCCTTTGACCTTAAGATAATATCTATCTTTACTCTCCTTTCACCTTGGGATAATATCTATCATTCACCTTGGGATAATATCAACTCTTCCTTTTTTTTTTTAATTTCTTTATGTATATGAATGTACTGTCTGCATGCAGGTTTGTGCACCCGTGTCATGCAACGCCGCGGAGGTCAGAAGAGGGTGTCAGAGTCCCCTGGAACTGGAGTTCTCCTGGAATTGGAGTTTCACACGGTTCTAGGCCGCCATGTGGGTGCTGGGGATCGAACCTGAGTCCTCTGTAAGAGCTGTTGGCGCTCTTAACCGCTAGGCCATCTCTCCAGCCCCAACTCTTCCTTTCTTAGTGCCATTTACTTGCATTCTTTTTTACTCTCCTTTCACCTTGGGGTAATAGCTATCTTTCACTTTGGGATAATATCAACTCCTCCTTTCTTAGTGTCATCTACTTGTATTATTTTTACTCTCCTTTCACCTTGGGATATCTATCTTTAAGTTTCTTGGATACAAGAAAAAAAAAGATGAGTTTTTTTCTTAATCCATTCTACTAGTCTCTGTCTCTTAATTGGAGAATTCATTTCATTGATATTTAAGCTGTTGTTGAGAGAATTAAATTGCTTCCAATCATTTTGCTATCTAGTACAATCTTACCCTAGGTTTTTATTTCCATAGTAGCAGTTTTCTGGTATTGATTGGTTATAGTCATCCCTGTTCTCCATTCTTTGTAATGCTTGAAGTAGTCTCTGTAGGCATGGCTTATTGGAGAGGAATTCTTTCAACTTATTCATACCATGGAACATTTTCCTTTCTCCTTCAATTATAATAGACATTTTTCTGGGCAGAATACTTTGGATTGGTGTCTATAGTCTTTTAGAATTGGGTATATTTTAGACCAGGCTCTTCTGCCTTTGCTCATCTGAATTGAGAAATCAGCTGCAATTCTGATAGGTTTCCCTTTGTGGGTAACTTGTTGTTTTTCTTTTGCAGCCCTCGGTAACCTTTCTTTGCTTTGAAAATCTAGTGTTTTTACTATAATATGGTGTGAGAATTTCTTTTCGGGTTCTGACTGTTTGGAGTTCTATATGCTTCTAATATTTGTATAAGTATCTCTTTCTTTAATTTGTGAAAATTTTCCTCTAAAATTTTGTTGAAGACCTGGGCCATATCATCATCCTGTGAGTCTTCTTCCTCTTCTATCCCTATAATTCATAGGTTTAGTCTTTTCGTAGTATCCCACAGTTCCTGGTTGTTCCATTCTTGTGGGTTTTTTTAATTCATAATCTTTACTTGATTTATCCAATTCTTCCATACTGTCTTCCAATCTTAATATTCTATTTTCTACTTCATCCATTCTATTATGAAAAGTTTCTCCCATCCTTTCCAAGTTGTTTGTGAAATGTTGCATTTCTTCAATGTTTCTATATATTTCATAATTTCATTCTGCAATTTATCATATTCATCCTTCAATTTATCCCAATCTTATTTTAGATCCTGGACTTCTTTCTTTATAAGGTCCTTAAATCCCCTCAACTCCTTAATTTCTCTAATCATATTCATGATTGTTCTTTTGTGATCTGTATACTGAGTTATATCCAAGGGGTCTTCATTATGGGGTACTTGAATAGGGATATTAGTGTTTGGTGGAGATCCACCTGAGTCTTTCTTTCTTTGAGCTTTAGGCATTTGGGTATCCTCTATTGGGAGTGGTTCCAATGTGAAGCCTACATGCTTATTTAGCTGACACTAATGTTGATAATACTCTTCAGGTGTTTGTTGACTTCCTAATCATGCTCAGGAATGGATTCTCTAGGCTTCAAAACCTCAACTCTATCCTAACACCCCTCACCCAACCAGCAAACAGTTCATCCAATGGACTAAGCCATGCAACAACCAAGCCAGCCTGAACCTCCTCAGGCCTGTGAAACCATGCACCACAAGGGCCCCAAGCACTCCTGGTCCCGTGGGTTGGAAGGTCACAACACTTCTGCTGCAATGCAGCTGGAGTCCCCCACATCTAAGTGGGGTGAACCACAATCACCCACCCGGTGAGATGTATTCACAGAACCACTGTACACCACCCTTAATCTACCATCCATCCTCCAGGGACAGGCACCAGGGTCTGTACCTGGGTTCAGTAGGAGAAAGGTTCAGCTGACATCAGGGCTTTCCCTGTGGTTTCCTGATGCCCCCAGGTGATATATATAGTGCCAAATTGTAGTCCCTAAGGATCCAAATTCCCTTGGACCACCTCCACACCTTCCCAACACTCTTGAGGGTCCCTAAGTCCCCCTCCTCACCTTTGCCCTTAGCTGCTCAGAATGTACCTTCCTCCACCTAGAAAAACCTCCTGACTTTATATTCTTATGTTTACCTATAAAATGAACTCAGGAAGGGCCTAAATTGTAAGCCAATGGTAAAGTTCATGGTTATAAAAGCCTGTGTGGCCGGGCTGGTGGTGCGCACCTTTAATCCTAGCACTTGGGAGGCAGAGGCAGGTGGATCTTTGTGACTTCAAGGACAACCTGGTCTACAAAGAAAGTTCCAGGACAGCTAGGGCTACAGAGAGACCCTGTCTTGAAAAAGAGCCCCCCCAATAAAAAAGCCTCTGTGGGTTCAATTTGCAAAAAGAGTGATAAAATTACTAAATATAATAGAAGAAATAACTGCTTGCAGATGGATACAAATAAATATGATTCATATACTGTATCAGAACTATATTAAACAAATACAAAGAGAATGATAAATATTAGTTCCTCTTATTCTGTTGCATATCTTACAGAGATAAGTTAAATTTCTATCTTCCCATTGGAGTGAATTAACTTTGCACTGTGGTACTGTCATATGTCATAGCAAATAAATAGGATGCCTGGTCCCTTTGTACTGTGTTGAACTCTAAACCCATCATAGAACACAAATCATTTGAAGCCAATAAAATTTCTCTATACATTTCCAAATGTTCCATTCTTACAAATGGGGTCAGAAAATGAATCACCAATATGTGGTATTTTGACATGGTGAATTATTTGAACTAAAGAACATTGGATGGGTAGAAAAAGAAGTGTTTTGGGGCATGGTGGTGCACGCCTTAATCCCAGCACTCGAGAGGCAGAGATAGGTGGATCTCTGTGGGTTCAAGGCCAGCCTGGTCTACAGAGCAAGCTCCAGGACACCTGGTACTAAAAGGGAGACCCTGTCTCAAAAATACCAAAAAAAAGTGTAAAACCAATAGAAGTGTCAATATTAATAAGTGTATTTACATACCAGACATTATGAAAAATACTATTAATATGTGTATATAGACTGAAACAAAACTATTCCTTGAATCTATCTTATTATTTTTGTTCCAGTATGACACTGTTTTTATTAGTATGACTATAATACAGTTTCAAATCAGGTACAGTGAGCCCTCCCACCGAATTTTGTTACTGATGTTCAAGATTGCTCTAGCTGTCCTTAGTTTTTCTGTATCACCATATAAAATTTGAGAATGCTTTTTTCTCTGTATCTGGAACTAAGGCTTCAAGCATTTCATTGAATTGGAGAGAATGGAAACCTTTGTTTTGTTATTAATTTTATTGGAACTGTTCTGAGTTTTCTTCACTTAGCATGATACTGGGTATGTTTATTAGACGTAGTTTAAATTCTGGTGACATATGCTCCCTGTATCCTTAATCTCCCCGAGACTTTTATGAGGAAGGGATGTTGTTGTTTGTCAAAGACCTTTTCTACAGCTACTGAGGAGATCATAGGATTTATGTGATATATAAATATTATTGATTTACATTTGTGGAACCATTCTTGCATCTCTGGAACAAACCCAACATGGTTGTAGATACTGAATAGTCTTTAATAAATAATATTTTTGTGTATTTCAGGGAATGTATTACATGATATTTTATCATATTTATCCTTCATCTCCTTACTATTCCCAGATTTCCTCATTTTCCTGCCCACCTTACTAAATACAAGGGTATTTTAAAACATGTAGAGTCTAATTTATGCTCCCCATATATTCTTGGGCCAGCCATTGGAGTCCTAAATGGGACATCTAAGTAACTCCCTCTCCTACCAAGCCCCAGGCTTCACTGAAAGAGATAGGGAATAAAAATTTTAAGAGCCAAAGTCAGTGGATAGCTATAATAAATGGTATTTTTCATGTGATGTTGAAGCCAGTTTGCCAGTATTTTATTGAGAATTTTGGCCTATGTGTTCTTCAATTAGATTGATATGTAGTTTTCTGGCTGTGTATTTATCTACTTTTGGCATCAGAATAATTCTGGATTTATAAATAATCAAATGCCTTGCTGCCAGAGTCCAGCTCCAGTAGGTTCACTTCCTGAAGTGGTTTGTCGCAAAGGCGGTGAAGAAATTAATCAAGGGGGATTTCCATGGACCACCTGAAGCACAGCTGGTTGCTTCAGCCAGGTGGATTGTTTGGTTTGACCCATTCATCTTTGTCTCCATTGACTTGTGTGGCTGTGGGGGCAGAGCTGTCTTCCTAGCTGCTATAAAAGGTGGGCCTGTGTGAGACTTGAGATTGGAGATTTCCCAGGACCACCTGAAGCACAGGTACCAAGGCATGGGCTAAACAGCAACCCCCCCCCCAGGGAGTGTCCAAGTGGATTCTTTGGAAAACCTTCAGAACAGAAAGGGAAAAGTGAGTTAGACTTCCATTAGAAAGCCTAAAACTTGGGTCAACACTCCATAAGCAAGGAGAAAAAGAGAAAAGCAAATCAATCAAACAAAGAAGCAGGCATCTAAAGAAGGCAAGCAAAGCAAGCATTCAACACAGTGTTAGCATTGGAATACAGGCAAAGACAAACCCACTTGTCAGGGACAGGAAGAAGAGACAACATGGGAAAGGTGCAGAATAATTCCGCACCAAACTCGTCAAACCCTATGAAAGTTTCCTACGGTGGGATCACCTTGGGGATGGCCCAGGACACAGACATTAGAAGAACAATTATGAACATATTCAAAGAAATCAAAAACTACAAAGAGCAAGTCAGAGAGCTAAAATCAGAGAATGAAAAACTCAAGAAGGACCTAGAAACAGAGAATGACAAACTCCAGAAGGAAGTGGAAACACTGAAAAGATCCCATGTTGAACAAGATAAGGAAACCAACCAGTGAAGCAAAGAGTTACAGGAAGAGATTGAGAAGCTCCAAAAGGAAGTGGAAATACTAAAGAAATCAAAAGACGAAATGAAAAAGGAAATCAAACACTCATCCAATCAAGAGGAAATGAATGGAAAAAGCCTTGGAAGTAGAATGGAGGAAGCAGAACAAAGAATATGAGACCTGGAAAATAACACAGAACAACTAAAAACCTCGAGAAAAGACTGAAAAATTTTAAAATACACAAAAGTGGAACAACCAGGAACTGTGGGACACTATGAAATGACCAAACCATCATAGGAATAGAGGAAGGAGAGGAATCCCTAGAGAATGGTACTGATCAGATCTTCAACAGAATAATAGATGAAAATTTCCCCAAACTTAAAAAAGAAAAACCAATACAATAAGCACATAGAACTCCAAATAGACAATATCAGAAAACAAACTCTCCATGCCATATCATATAGTTAAAATGCTAGATGCCCAAAACAAAGACAAAATTCTGAAAGCCACAACAGAAAAACAACAAGTTACTTATAAGGGGAAACCTATCAGAATTACAACTGACCTCTCAGTACAAACTATGAAAGCAAGAATAACGTGAAGCAAAGCATTCCCAGTGTTAAAGGACTATAGATGCTAACCCAGGTTACTATACCCAGCAAAAATGTCCATTACAGTTGAAGGAGAGAAAAAAAATCTTCCATGGCATAAACAAGATAAAAGAATACATGTCTGGAAAACCAACTCTTCAGAGAATACTTGAAGCAATTCAAAGGACAGAAGAAAGGAGCAACTATCCCCACACACCTAAAAAGAGAAATTAATAAAAGCATAACTGCAGAAGTAGAAACCTAGACCAAAACCACAAATGGATAATAAGGTGTGGGAAAACTTAGTAAAGATGGGTAGCATTGTAAACCAATGGGACATCCCTGGCTACACACATGGTGTGGGATATAGTGATGAAAAGGTTTAGGATTTGGTTCTGAGAATTGAGCCATGATCTCTATATTATCAGACATTTTGCAATAAAATCTCTCTCTGCATTTGGACCCCAACATGTGTCGATGTGGTGTGCTTTCCTGTATGTGTTTCCCACATGGATCATCCTGGGATTAAATGGGCCCCACCACAAACTTCGATGGGTGACCCACAATAAGGAGAAATGAAGCAACACAAATCTATCAGTTATAATCGTAAATATTAATGGATTAAACTCTCCAATCAAAAGACATAGACTGGGAGATTGGATTAGGAAACAGAGCCCGGATATGCTGTCTACAAGAAACACATCTTAACTTCAAGGATAGGCACCATCTTAAAGTAAAAGGATGGAAAAAATATTCCAAGAAAATGGTACCAAAAAGAAAGCAGGTGTTGCTATTTTAATATCAGACAAAATAGACTTCAAAGTAAAAGAAATCAGAAGAGACAAAGAAGGCCATTACATTTTATGAAAGGAATAATTCACCATGAAGATTTCACAATTATAAATATATAAGCTCCAAACTCTGGTGCAACAAAATTTACAAAGACAATTCTCCAGGAACACAAGGCACATATTATCCCCAGTACACTCATAGTAGTGGACTTCAATACCCCACTGAGCCCATTGGACAGGTCAATGGGACAAAGAATAAACAGAGACATCTGAACTGAATGATACATACACCAAATAGACCTCACAGATATCTACCGAATATACCACTTTAATACCAGAGAAAACACTTTCTACTCAGCACCCCATGGAACATTCTCCAAAATCGACCACATACTGGGACACAGAAGAAACCTCCACAAATGCAAAAAGATTGAAATAATTTCATGCATTCTATCAGACCACAATGCAATAAAGCTCACTATCAACAAAGCCTTACTATCTACAAGAATACATGGAGACTGAACAACACACTCCTGAATAATGAATGGATCAAGGAAGAGATAAAGAAAGAAATAAAAGCATTCCTGGAACTGAATGACAATGATAATACAACACAACAAAACCTATTGGATACCTTAAAAGCAGTCCTAAGAGGGAAGTTTATAGCCCTGGTGCCTACATTAGAAAAATAGAAAGAACACAAGTGAACGATCTAACACTTCAGCTAAAAGTACTTGAGAGACAACAAATGAACCCTAAATGCAACAGACGGAAGAAATAACAAAAATCAGGGCAGAAATCAATGAAATAGAAACAAAGAAAACAATACAAAAAAATCAATGAATCCAAAAGTTGATTATTTGAAAGAATAAACAAGATAGACAGACCTCTAGTCCAGTTAACTAAAAGAAAGAAGGAACAACTCCAAACCAATACATTCCATGATGAAAGGGGAAATACCACAACAGACAAGGAATAGATCCAGAAAATCATATGGGAATACTTCAAAAAACTTTAAAGTTTGAAAACCTAGAAGAAATGGATGAATATCTGAAATCCTGGGAATCACCAAAGCTCAACCAAGAAGAGATCAACAGCTTAAATATACCCATAATATATGAAGAAATTGAAGATGTAATAAGAAACCTCCCAACTAAAATAGCCCAGGCCCAGACGGGTTCATGGCAGAATTCTATAAAACATTTCAAAAAGATTTACAACTGTTATTACTCGAATTGTTTAGAAGGATATAAATAGAGGGAATTCTCTCAAATTCCTTCTATGAAAACAGCATCACTCTACTACCAAAACCAGGCAAAGATACAACCAAAAACGAGAACTACAGGCCCATCTCATTAATGAGCACAAATGCCAAAATTCTAACCAGGATACTGGCAAATCACATACAGACGCACATCAAGAAGATCATCCATCATGACCAAGATGGATTCATACCAGAATTTTTATTCATACCATTCATGCAGGGATGGTTCAACATATGAAAATCAATAAATATCATTAAGCATATAAATGGACTGAAAGACAAAAACCACACCATCATCTCAATTGATGTGGAAAAAGCCTTTGACAAAATCTAGCATCTCTTCATGCTTAAAGTCCTAGAGGGAATTGGATTGGAG
>VZQC01013826.1:14925-351508 GCA_009823505.1 Rhizomys pruinosus
CTGTAACTCCAAAACCAGGAGAACTCCAGTTCCAGGGGAATCTGAGACCCTCTTCTGACCTCCGCGGCAATGCACGACACAGGTGCACAGAACTGCATGCAGACAGTACATTCATACACATACAAAGATAAATAATAATAAAAAAATTTAAAAAAATTAAAAAAAAAAGAAAATTCTAGCACTTGGGAGGCAGAGGCAGGCAGATCTTTGTGAGTTCAAGGCCACCCTGGTCTACAGAGTGAGTTCCAGGATGGCTGTGGCTACAGGGAGACCCTGTCTTGAAAAGACCAAAAATAGGGGCTAGAGAAATGGTTTGGCAGTTAGGAGTGCTTGCTGCTCTTGTAGAAAACCTGAGTTCATCCCCAGCACTCACACAGGGTGGGCGACAACTGCCTGTAATTAATTCTAGGGGAACTGATGCCCTCTTCTGGCCTCTGCAGTTACTACATGCACACATTCAGACAGACACACAAACACACAAACCCGTCCACACACACATATGAATAAAAATAAAATCTTTTATAAAAAAGAAAGAATCCTTAATCCACTGAACAGCTGGATTTCTGGTATGAGGCCCAGCTTCAAGGTTCTTGAAAATATTATTAAGAATGATGTGAGGTTCCATCCTCTGCCACTTAAAGAATGCTGTAAAGAATATTTGACATTGTATTTATACAAGAAATCCAGACTAGAAGTAAGCATTTCCAAAGGTGTGAGGGCTGGAAAGATGGTGCAGCTCTTCCAGAGGACCTGAGTTTGGTTCCCAGCACCCACATCATTCAGCTCATGACTGCCCATAGCTCCAACTCAAGAGGGATCCAGTGCCTGTGGGCATGCACATACACATACCCCCCCATACACACTAAAATAAAATAAAATTAAGTACACAGGGGCGAGGGAGATGGCTCAGTTACATAAATTGCTTGCCAGAGGAGCTGAGTTTGACCCCCGGAACCCATGCTATTAAAGGGGTGGAGGGAGCTCGTATATTCCCTGTATTGCAGAGGTGGAGAACTGTGGATCCCTGGAGCTTATCGTCAGCCACCCTCACCTACTTGGTGAGTTCTAAGCCAGCGAGAAGCCATGTCTCACAGAGCTTGAGAAAAGACACTAGAGGTCATCCTCTGGCAGAACTTAAACATTATATGATGCTGGGGCCATTTTGCTTGCTGCCAAGTCTGACATTTTGAGTTTGTTTCCCAGAACCCACATAGTAGGAGAGGACCAACTCCTGCAAGTTGTCCTCTGATCTCTACAGATGTGTACGTACATGTTCACTGCATGCACACACAAATACAAAAGGGAATAAAGTCTAAAAATAAATAAAAAATTATACCATGAATATATGCATTGAAACATCACACAGAGCCCTACAAATACCCACAATTTTATACTTTTAGTCATATGTTAAAATGAATTTTATCTATCTATCTATCTATCTATCTATCTCTATATATCTATATATCTAAATATCTCAGAGCCCTTGAGGTTTTTTAAGACCAATTTTTTTTGAAAGAGGGAAAGAAGTAAATTTTAACGAGGAAAATATGCACCCAATTACCAAGAAAGTTTCTCAAGGGTGTAAAGAAGTGGTGGTGTTGGGTGCTGTCTCAACTCAGAAGTGTCTTAAATGGCAGTTAAGTGGCTGCCCTTGAGAGTTAATCTACCCTCATTGCAGCACAGAGGGGGAATGAAAAACAGTATACATTCTTACCTTCTGAGTCATCTCTTCAGCCCCATGATCATCGCTTTTATACTGAAGATTCCTGTACATGTTGTGAGCCTGAGTCTCAGCTATTGCCTGCATTTAGTTTAGTGACTGTCTTTTAGGTCTGCACAGCTGTTGAAACTCCATTGTCCGTCAGGTGTGCCCTTCCTAGCTGGCTAATGCATCACCTTTCTGCCTTTCTTCAGGTCATCGTTGCCCTCTCAGAAAAACACCGTACACACATTCCTTACAGGAACTCCATGATGACCAGTGTGCTCAGGGACAGTCTGGGAGGGAACTGCATGACGGTCATGATTGCCACGCTCTCTTTGGAGAAAAGGAACATTGACGTACGTGGTAGTTTTTTCTGGAACTCTGAGTCTGGCATTGTGTTGCTGGGTGGTGGAATGGATCTGAGGGTCCTGGGTAAGTTTGCTTCTAGTCAGTGACCTTGAGATGCCCCCTCAGGAATAACTATACCCCAAAGTCACCGCTTGAAGCTATTTGCCAGTATTACAATGATCCCCATTTAAGAACTGGCCTCGGATGAATGGCTTGAAGAAGTCCCGTGTACCAATTTCAGAAGGCCTGCTCATCAGCCAGAGAAACAAGAAAACTGAGTCCTTGGCTTCTCCTCCTCAGTATTCCCCTGGCAGGTGAGGTTTGCATGCCTGGGAGTTCTCCCTGGATCTTGTTCCTAGATTCTCCCAGGGCACCTTGCCAGGAACTGCTGCCAAGGAGCTCTCCTGGGTGGTTTCCTGAGAATCGGCCTGACATTGGGATCTAGATAGTCTTCAAAAAGAGGAAATCATCCAGCAGGTGGTTCCCAGGACAGGGCCACATCATTACTGTGAGGGCTGTGGAAAGCATCTCTGTCTGGTCCATTACAGATACTTATTCTGTGCTCTCACATGCTGGTGGATGGTGGTACCTGCTCTGATGATAACTTAGATATAAAGCTGTGGTTTAACAGATTCAAACACATCCGCTAGTTGGCATCTGAGACCTCAGGATTACCCAGATCTGGGGCATTGGTCATTTTATTAAGACAAACCCAGTTTTCATTAGAAAACATGACTCTGGGACCATGCTCCCTCATTTGGAGGTACAGTTTTTCATTGTGTCTTTTTTAGACGCATCACCCTTCAGAATAAGCATCCTTCTCTGTCAATAAAAATTACATTTTATCTAGAGACAAACAGTTCTATTATCATGCTTTAAGATGTTATTTTGTTTTGTTTTATTTGGTGTGTGTGTGTTGTTTTTTAGGAGTCTATCTCTACCTGCAGATTTGCACAGCGAGTGGCCCTCATCAAAAATGAAGCCGTTCTCAATGAAGAAATTGACCCCAGACTGGTAAGCAAATGTTTGGTTTTTGTTTGTTTGTTTGTTTGTTTGTTTGTTTTTGTTTTTTGTCTTTTCCGGACAGGGTCTCCCTCTAGTCCCAGCTGTCCTGGAACTCACTCTGTAGACCAGGCTGGCCTCGAACTCACAAAGATCTGCCTGCCTCTGCCTCCCAAGTGCTAGGATTAAAGGCGTGCGCCAGCACGCCGGGCAAATGTTTGGGTTTTTAAGATAGGCTCTCAAGAAGCCCAGGGTACCTTTGAGCCTGATATACAGCTGAAAATGGCCTTGAAATTCTGATCCTCCTTCCTCTGCCTCCCAAGTGTTGGCATCGGAGGCATGCCCCACCACAAGTGCAGTGTTGGAGAGAGAACCCAGAGCTTTTCGCATACTGGGAAAACAGCTACCAACTGAACTGTATTGACAACTCCAGTGAGCAACTTTTAACTATATATACATATGTATGTATATATGTTATATAATTAGGTATAATTAGATATATATCAAAGATTATGGGGACTACAGAGATGGCTCAGCTGTTGAGAGACCTGGCTGCCCTTACAGAGGATTACAGTTTGGTTCCCAGCCCCCACATGGTGGCTCACAACCATCTGTGAATCGAACTTTTTTTTTTTTTTGCAGTTCTTAGCCTCTGCCTTTAATGGCTGCGCTATCCCCACAGCACACAACCATCTGTAACTTCAGTTCCAGGGGACTCAGATGCACACTTTGGGCTTCTGTGGGCATTGAATGCATTTGGTGCATTTGCAGACAAAATACTCATACACATAATCTATATTACTATAAATATTATGTACTTGTGTATGTTATACATACATATATGCATATATGTGACTAACTCAAAGTGGATGGGGTCACCTGCCTGTATTAGGCAGCGTTCTAAGTACTGGAAATGCATTTGCTGCACAAATTCTCAACAACCTTATGATTAGATCTCCATCTGTCACCACAGATAGCAAAATCCAGGTACAAGGATATGAAACACCTTGCTTACAATCACAGTGAGAGCAAGGAACAGAGCCAGGATTTAAACCCAGAACACTCAACCCAGGAATCTGCACTCAACGCCTCCAGTCTCCCTCTGCTTCGTTACATGATGTCCTTAGTCCTGTGTTGGGCCCTGTGGGCCCTAGAGAATGTAGCCTACTGTAACCCCCTGAGCCTGACTAGAGTTTAGTGACCTGTCTCTGGCCGGTCACTTCCGCATAGGAGTGACTCAGCATAGCCCGACCTGAAAACTGCTACAACCGATGTGGCGAGTTACTATTGGCCAAAAGCTATCCCCCCACTCTACGTATCTTCTCTCCCGCCTTCCTTTCTCCACCCCTCCCACCAAGCATATATAAGCCACTGCCTGACTCAATAAAGTGAGTTCTTGCTTTGATGAGACTCCCAACCCCCCGTGTGGTCCTTTTCAGGTCTTCGACACTCGCCATCCTGCTCAGCCCTGGAGGAGAGACAGGCTGGCCTCGAACTCTAGATCCTCCTGCCTCTGCTTCCTTCAGCAAATCCTACTGGTGTGGCTCTCCTCTGGGGCTGACCGGGATGGCGAGTGTCAACGACCCAAAAAGGACCACACGGGGGTCGGGAGTCTCGTCAAAGCATGAACTCAGTTTATTGAGTCAGGCAGCGGCTTATATATGCTTGGCGGGAGGGGTGGAGAAAAGAAGGTGGGGGAGGAGATATATAGAGTGGGGGGATAGCTTTGGGCCAATAGTAACTCACCACATCAGTTGTAGGCGTTTTCAGGTCTGGCTATGCTGAGTCACTCCTATACAGAAGTGACCGGCCAGAGACAGTTCGCTAAACTCTAGTCAGGCTCAGGGGGTTACAGTAGGCCACATTCTCTAGGGCCCACAGGGCCCAACAGTCCTGGGAACTCACCCAACAGTTTCACATGCAGTTGTACTGAGGGGCAGGAATAGGGCTCAGCCTTAGAGTTCATATCTAGCCCTGGGTTCAAATCCCAGCATCACTGGAGGAAATCATGTTAATATATGTGTCTCCACCCTTCACCAAACATCAGGTTTACCTTTTTAGGCATAGTAACAGACCATCTCCTCATACAAATCATAAAGAAAGAAGTCCCAGTGGTTAATGAATAGAGACATTTTGTTCAGTCCTGTTACTTATTCTACTACGTCTCTAAAAGACTTTGAGCTGTGGAAAAGTGATCCATTTTCCCTATTTGTAACAGTAAATCATGCTTTATCAAAGCACTATCTTATGCAGAGAAATCCCAGGCCCCATGATTTTACTTTTCATTTTGAATTTGTATTTTGTGTGTGTGTGTGTGTGTTGTTGTTGTTGGTGTTAGTGTTTTATGTAGAGGAGAGGCAACACTGAATCAACTTGAGCTAGCATCAGAAGCATTTAAAGGAAACATATCTCAGTTTTGTCAAATTTGTTGTGTTTTTTTGAAATCGTGGAGCTTTGCTTCTCTGCTGGATAAGCTGACATAGCCTTGCAGTCTGTAGCGTTTAAGTGTGAAGTCTAACCAACTTCATTTACGTACTTCTCAAAATCAAAATACTGATGCTGTTACACTTCAAAATACTGATGCTGTTACACTTCAAAATACTGACGCTGTTACACTTTGAGACCACCCCCTCCCCACGATCTTCCCTTTCTCTTCTGCGTCATTCCATTGAAGGACAGAGGGAAAGGAAAGAAGAAAGGGGCTGTCTGTTTTACCCTGCTTGCCTCAGGGGGTGCCAGCTTCCTTGATGGAGAAATAAGTACTGGTCAGACTCCAGCATCATGCAGAGCCCCAGCTAGGAAGATGCGGCAGAACAGAGAGGCAGAGTCAGGAAAACTACTAGGTGACTTCGTGTGCTCTCCCTGCCCTTCCTGCATCCGATGAGCATTGCAGTGACTATCTGTCCCTTCCACATCCCAAGAGCATCACAGTGCCTGTCCCTGTCCTTCTCACATCCCAAGATCATCACAGTGCCTGTCTCTGCCGCTCCCACATACTATGAGCATCACAGTCCCTGTCCCTCCCTTTCCTGCATCCCAAGATCATCACTGTGCCTGTCTGTCCTCTTCCCACATCCCAAGAGCATCACACTGCCTGTCCCTGCCCCTCCTGCATCCTATGAGTATCACTGTGCCTGTCCCTGCCCCTCCTGCATCCTATGAGCATCACTGTGCCTGTCCCTGCCCCTCCTGCATCCTATAGGCATCACTGTGCCTGTCCCTGCCCCTCCTGCATCCTATGAGCATCACTGTGCCTGTCCCTGCCCCTCCTGCATCCTATGAGCATCACTGTGCCTGTCCCTGCCCCTCCTGCATCCTATGAGCATCACTGTGCCTGTCCCTGCCCCTCCTGCATCCTATGAGCATCACTGTGCCTGTCCCTGCCCCTCCTGCATCCTATGAGCATCACTGTGCCTGTCCCTGCCCCTCCTGCATCCTATGAGCATCACTGTGCCTGTCCCTGCCCCTCCTGCATCCTATGAGCATCACTGTGCCTGTCCCTGCCCCTCCTGCATCCTATGAGCATCACTGTGCCTGTCCCTGCCCCTCCTGCATCCTATGAGCATCACTGTGCCTGTCCCTGCCCCTCCTGCATCCTATGAGCATCACTGTGCCTGTCCCTGCCCCTCCTGCATCCTATGAGCATCACTGTGCCTGTCCCTGCCCCTCCTGCATCCTATGAGCATCACTGTGCCTGTCCCTGCCCCTCCTGCATCCTATGAGCATCACTGTGCCTGTCCCTGCCCCTCCTGCATCCTATGAGCATCACTGTGCCTGTCCCTGCCCCTCCTGCATCCTATGAGCATCACTGTGCCTGTCCCTGCCCCTCCTGCATCCTATGAGCATCACTGTGCCTGTCCCTGCCCCTCCTGCATCCTATGAGCATCACTGTGCCTGTCCCTGCCCCTCCTGCATCCCATGAGCATCACTGTGCCTGTCCCTGCCCATCCTGCATCCTATGAGCATCACTGTGCCTGTCCCTGCCCCTAATGCATCCCAGTGCAGAATGAGGAAGTAGCATGGGAAATAGTACCCAGAAGACAAAAACCAGTTCATAACTGACAGAAAATAAACATTTTAAACATTGGAAAGGTTTTTTTTTCCCTTTAATCTCTGCCAGAGAAACTTTTCTTTGAAGCAACTTGAGGGATTTGAAGATGAATACCAGCATGTGTTTGATGTAGATCTGAGGGAGACTTAAAGGAAGAGAGATTGGGAGCAAAGAGCTAATAGCTGGTAATTGAACCAATTGTTGAACCAATTGTTGAGATATTCCTAGTTCACACTAACCTGATAATTGACAAGTGTGACTTCCCAGTGTCTTTAATAATTACATCTAAAACTTCATTCTGACACTTGTTATTTTAAACTATGTCGCTTGCCTGAAGCACAAGTGATAATCAAATATTTGTCCTAGGGAGCTAGAGAGATGACTCAGCAGTTAAGGTTACATATTGCTCTTGCAAAGGACCAGATTTCAGTTCCCAGCACCCAGATCAGGCAGCTCACTATCACTTGTAACTCCAGTTCCAGGGGATCCAATACCTCCAGCCTTCCACAGGCATCTGCAGTTACATGCACATACTCCCACAAAGGCAAGTCATTAAAAAAGTAATGAAAGCAAAAGCCAGGCAGGTGGTGCACACCTTTAATCCCAGCACTCAGGAGGCAGAGGGAGGGGGGATCTCTGTGAGTTCAAGGCCAGCCTAGTCCACATAAAAAGTTCCAGGCCAGCTGGGGCTATAGGAAGACCCTATCTCTAAAAAATGACGATGACTACTACTACTACTACTACTACTAATAATAATAATAATAATAATAGCAATAACAAATCTTTAAACAATTGTCCTAAAAACAACTCAAGGCAAAACTTGGCTGGGATTTTCTGTGTCTCAACATCATATGTTACTGGCAAGTGTGTCCCCCCCACCTATCCAGGGTGAATGTGTGCCCACCTAGGTGTTCACCTCCCATGTGATCAGAGCCACCAAATGTTGGTGCTTCAGAGAGAAAGTAATGAAGGGACTTGAGCCACACCAATTCTGCAGTAACTAGGCACAGGCCAGCCCCTCCTCAGATGAGTAGTAGTTACTGTTCTGTTGCAGTGCTAGAACATCATGACCAAGGCAATTTATAGAAGGAAGAGTTTATTTGGCTTATGAATCCAGAGGGATTAGAGTCCATAATGGCAGGGGAGGCGTGGAGGCAGAGGTAGCTGGAGCAGAGAGCCGAGTGATCACATCTTCCAGCAGGCTCAAGAAATAGGAGGGAGAGACGTGGGAAATCTGGCAAGGCATAAGAATTCTCTAGGCCTGCCCCTAGTGACGTGCTTCCTGCAGCAAGGCTGCACCTCCTAAAGCCTCCCAAAATAGCACCACCATCTGGGAACAAAGTGCCCAAGTACTTGGAGCCTATGGGGACAGTCTCATTCAAACCATCACACTGGGTGTAGACCAGATCTCCACAGATGGTTGTCTGAAACCATGAAAATGGAGATTTCTGCTCAACAAGAAAGAAACATGATTTGATAGTAGTTTTGACTCGGAAAGCCTTAGAAGTAGAAAATACAGCGCTGGAGAGATGGATCAGTTGGTAAAGAGCTTGCCCGCAAGTGTGAAGACCTGACTTTGATTCCTGGAACTCACATCAAAAGACAAGGTGTGGTGGTGCACACTTGGAATCCCAGTGCTGTGGAAGTAGAGACAGGGGGATCCCTGGGGCTCACTGCCCAGCCAGTCTAGCCTATGCGACCAGTGTGGACAGCATCTGAAGAGCAATGCAGGGGCTGAACTCTGGCCTGCACATGCGCACACACATGAACACATACACATGCACAGGAACACATACAGGTGCACAGCATGCACACAAACACGTGCACACAGCCACCTAGAGGTAAAAACTATAGCATTGGTATCCATTAACAGAACTGGCACGGATGATGGTTCAGCTCATGTCCAGAGTCTCTGCTTAGCTCCACAGTCTGACAGTGTGTTTGAAAGGAAGCCAACAAGTAACACCTGCACCATCCAGGAGTGAGAGACAGTGTGTTCATGCACAGAAAACTTCTGGTCCTGTTAATGTGGTCAGCTTAGCTGGAAACTCACCTATGTAAATCGGTTTTTTTGCATTTTTTATTGAATTTCTGTGGTTTTCATCCAATATAGTTCGATGGCACTTAGATCTGCTCCTCTCTCCTTACCTTCCCCCACTGCTCCCCCCCAATTTAATTTATCACCTGTAGAAGATTTTATAAGTATTTTTGAAATACATTATCTGAGGGGCTGGAGAGATGGCTCAGTGGTTAAGAGTGCATACTGCTCTGGCAGAGGACCTGGGTTCAGCTCCCAGCACCCACACCAGGCAGCTTACAACCTCCTGTAACTCCAACTGCAGGGACCTAATACCCTCTTTCTTGGTAAGATAAGGAGTCAATGAAAAGAGACTGCATTAGAATTCAGGGAAAAGGAAAACATCTGTCAGTACTTAGTGTTATTCTTTATGTGGACCATCCAAGAGAGTGTGATCAGAAAGAGAACCAAAAGTCACTCAGAACATTGTTTGGTCCATATATAAAAATAAATTTCATCCTTATACCCTAGAAGCCGGTAATTATAAAATATAATTTTGCCCAGTTCCATTTATAGTAACAACAAAAGCTTTGACCCTCCTGGCATGTGATCTAATTAAAGACAATGTGAGTCATTAATAGAGAGATCTAAGTCCTCGTTGAAGGGAGTCAGTGCGAAGACTCAGCCTATGCGGAGAAGAAATGATCCAGTACATCTACTTTGACAACCCATACCAAATTAACCTTTTAGCCAAATGTGATTCCACTACAATATGAGGAGGATTGCTCAAGGCCTCAATGGGCCGAATCTACGATCTATACAGAGGAGGAGCCAATGGCCACAGATGGCCAACTCTGCTTTGGAAAAGAACGAGATAGAGGGGGGTGTCAGAGCTCTGGGCCAGTGTTTCTTGATGTATGGCAATTAAAAGTAGTATTACCAGCCAGACATGGTTGTGCACACTTTTAAGCCCAGCACTCGGGAGGCAGAGGCAGGTGGATCTCTGTGAGATTGAGGTGGACCTGGTCTACGTAGCAAGTTCCAGGCCAGCTGGGGGTACAGAGAAACCCTGTCTCAAAAAGACAAAAAAAAAGGTGTTATTGCCATTCATATAATGAAATAGACAAATGTTTTCAGTGACTACTCTGGAATCAGGCACATTTTATGTGAACATATGATGTAACATAATTAGAATAGCAAATCTTATATAGTCAGTTAAATACAAAATAAACTTTATTCTCTATTTTATGTCTTAAACCAAATAAAATTCACTTAAATTCGAAAAGCAAAGTTTTAACATTTTTAAAAGATGGTGAGGGGAAATCTTTGCATGCTCTGGAATAAGGTGGATTTTCTTTAAGAAGACAGGAAAGTGTAACTCATAAAGGAATGAGTTGCTAAACTATATTGAAATTCAGGAACTTTCCATCAACAAAAAGTACACAGTGTGACAGAGATGGTAAGAAGAGAAGTGGAATGCAGCAGACTAAGCAAAGACTCACACACAGCACAGAAGCCTAAAAACAACTAAAGAAAAAAACAAATCATCAGCCCATAGAGAAGGTGAACTAGTAATTCTCAGAAAAACCCAAACAGACAATATGCTCCTGAAAAGACCTTCAGCTTCACTAATTATAACAATAGTTAGAAGTGAAGTGTGGGGGGGGGGGGCGAAGAAGTGAAGTGCGATATGATTTCACACCCGTGAGACTGACAACATTAAAATACCCATCAACATTGCGTACTGACCCAAACTGTGGGGAGACAAAAGAGCATGAAAGGACTGTGATCTAATGGTGGGGCCACGCAGGCGTTCTGCCACAAAGGAACTGGAACTCTAGCTGCCCACTGCAGAGAAACTGTCACACATGCGCCTGAGAGAAGGCTAATGGTCCCAGCTATGTGACATGTAATATCAAAGTAAAAATCCCACAAGCCCATCAACAGAATGCATTGACCAACAAATTGTTGTATACATGTGTGTGTGTGTGTGTGTGTGTGTGTGTGTGTGTTGTGCCCACAGGTGTGTGAGGCTGTCTGCACCTGTGCATGTGCCCAAAGAGGCCAGAGGACATCAGAGGTTTTGTTCTTTGCTCTCTGCATTGTTCCTTTGAGGCAGGGTTTCCCACTGAACCTGGAGCAGGGCAGGCGGCCAGCAAGGCCCAGCAATCCCCACTTTCCAGGTCTGATGTTGCAGGCGCATGTGGCCACACCCAGATTTTTAACTGGGTTCTGGGATCAGAACTCAAGTCTTCACGCTGTACAGCAGGCTCTCTTACCCGCTGATCCATCTCTCTAGCCCCACCACACACACCGTGATTTTTGAGACAGGGTCTCTCACTAGCCTGGAGCTCACTAATTAGGGCAAGCTGGCTCAGCAGTAAACGGCAGGGCTTTGTTTCTGCAGTACTGGGATCATAAGCGTGCGTTGTACACCAGCTTTGTCCACATGGGCTCTGGGACGGAACTCAGGTCTTTGCGGCTGCAAGGGAAGCAGTTTACTGAGTGTGCTGTCTCCTTAACCACAATACATTCTGATAAGTATTTTATTGAAATATTATACACATGAAAATTAATGAAGTGGAAGCCACATGAAACAATATAAATAGGCTCAAAATATGTGAGAGAAAAAAAAACAAGATGCAACTCCAGAGTTTGGGGGACACAGAATATGGTCACATGTTATTTAGGGCGACATGTATACCTACAGAGTAAATGTATAAAAGATCAGAGAAGTGTTTTTATACACCTTAAGTACATTATAGGGATCACTCAAGGGAGGATGGGGAGGGAACAGGAAGCCTGCTCCAGTAACATCGGAAATATTTACTTGTCAAAAAAAATCTAGAATCATTTAAACAAAATATTAAGTTTAGGGACACCAGCACCTTCTAGATAATTCTAGAATCACTTAAACAAAATATTAAGTTTAGGGACACCAGCACCTTCTAGATAATTCTCCATCTAGTTTTATATCCTGAAATAGTTTTTATTTATTTATTTACTTATTTATTTATTTATTTATTATTTAGTGTGTGCCAACACTCCTGGCACACATGCAGAGGTCAAAGGTCAACTTGTGGGGCGTCAGTTCTCTCCCTGGACCGTATCATTTCCAGGGATCAAACTCAGGTCATAAGGTTTGGCAGGAGGCTCCTCCACTTGCTGAGCCATCTCACCAGCCCAATAGTTCATAGTTTTAAAAGCTGCACTTTTCTGCCACCACGTTCTGTTGACCAGAAGTGGACATATGCTCTCCGGCCTTGCCCTTCACAGATGATCATCCACCTACAAAAGGAGATCGCAGACCTGAAGGCTGAACTGGCCATGGCCACGGGGGAGTGGAGGACAGAGGCCCTCACAGAGGAGGAGCTCCTGCAGTAAGCCCAGAGTCTCTTCTTCCTCCATTTTTCCTTAACAGTGAACGTTTGTGTTGTGCTCTTTGTTGGACTTAATGCTATGAATTCCTCTCGAAGCACGCTTGGGCTCCTGGTTGGTCAGAAACTAGACTGAGGCCCCAGCAAAGAATGGTGGCTTTAGACAGGGAGCAGGACGAGGCTGGCTGTTCCTGCCACATGGGCTTTGAGAAGCAGAGGCCAGAGCATGGCTGGGATGGAGGGCCCCTTTCAGCTGCAGAGGAAGGACCATTGGATAGTCATGTGATTTCACATACCAGAATGCTCTTAAGCTGTGGTCCTGGGTCTGAAAGGAATTCAAGGAACATCCTCTGTATTAAACTACATCTTGCTTCAGGCACTGGGCCTGAGGTGCCAGAGTGAACACTCCTTTCAGAACTAGATAGTCCTTAGATTACAGGTCAGACAGGAAGGTTCAGAATGAAAGTGGGGATTCAGAACTTCCTCGAGCACAGCATCTTTCAGCACTTTTAGATTTTAGCCCAGTGGCACATGAGTGATCTTTCTGATCATGAGCTGTGCTAGTGGACTGTGTGTTTCAGTGATGTTGATTAAGTGCAACATGTTCATGGTGGGCCAGGCTGAGAAGGCGTGTTCCATTCCAAATAAGTACAGCTGGGCTGATGCTCTGGCCCAGCACTTCCCCATCCCTGGGTTCCTAAATCCCTAGCACTGAATAAACTGGGCATAGTGGTCCATGTCTGTATTTCCAACACTGGGAAGTGAAGGCAAGATGATTAAAAGTTCAAGGTCATCTTTGACTACACAGTGAGTTCCAGGCTAGCCTGGGCTACATGAGACTGTCTCGAAACAAAACAAAATAAAACAAAAAAACAAACAAAACCCCACCACATTCAAGATATTTCTAAAGTTGCAGTAATTTCACCAACCTCTCCCTCAGGAGGGAAGTAGTCAGTAAAGAGACAATGGTTCTCCCTAAACTATTATCCATTGGACCTTGTGAGATAGATCTGCAGGTAAAGGTGCTTGCCACCAAGGCTGATGGCCTGAGTTCAATCCCTGGGACCTGCATGGTGGAGAGAAAGAAGAGACTCTGACCTCCAAACTCATACTGTGACTCACACACACACACACACACACACACACACACATTATTTAATTAATTAATTAATTAAAATATAATAAATGTAATAAAGCATTTTAATGAAATAATTAAACTAATGTACACCTGCTCATGAGGTATGGCTAAAGTTTGAAAAGCCTTCATCAAGTTTCCTGCTGTGTCTTCTCTTTTAGGATAAGGTCTCCTAGTTCTAGAGCACTGTGTTTAACATGATCAGTCCCAATGGCTTTCCTTACAACATTGTTGTGTGTAATATATGCAATTAAAGTGAAATACACTGCCCAGAACTTACCCCTTAAGAATTCTGTGTCAGGGCTAGAGAGGTGGCTCAGAGTTAAGAGCACTGGCTGCTCTTGCAGAGGACCCAGATTCAGTTCCCTGCACCCACATGGAGGCTACCAACCATCAGTTCCAGGGTTCAGCGCCCTCTTCTGGAATCCATGGGCACTTGCACTCACATGGCACACACACATACATGCAGACAGGCACTCATATGCATAAAATACAAATAGATCAATTTTCTTAAAAGAACTTCATGTCACTGTTAAAATAAGTCAGTATTTCCTTGATACTGAGAGCACTCAGCCAGGAGCATTTTCACCCCAGAACTTCCCTCCTCAAAGATAGGATGTTATCTTTCAAATATCATCAGCATCTCCATCTTCAAGTCAAGATACAGGCAGGAAGACAAACTCCTATAGGCCTTTCCTGGAAGGCAGCCAGCACGGGAAACTGACTTTGCTGAGTCCTAAGACTCAGCATTAGTAATGGCAGGAGTTCCTCTACCCTGCGGCGGGAAGGTCAGTGCAGCAAAGGGATTTGGTTAGATTTCCCTTGTGACAAACACCTGGAAATCAGCTCAGGAAATGTTTACCTTTGGCTCAGTCTGCAGTCAGATGTCCGTGTGTTTCTGGACTGGAGGTGGGGCAGAGCATCATGGTGAAAGAATACCACAGAAGCAGCTGCTTACTTCACGAGGCCAGGAAGCAGAGAGGGACAGGGCACATACTTCCCCAAAGACCTTCCCCCAGTGACCCACTTCCTAAAGTTGCTAGCCACTCCCGAAATACTAATCCCTGCCAGAGACCTAGCTTTTACATATGAGCCAGTGTGGGGCACTTGATATTCCAAACGCAACCCTGATGTCACTAAGACCCAAAATCTAGAGCTGACCTACAGAGGCAGAACAGGATGAGCAGATTCCACTGAAAGCCACAGGCACTGCTAGAGTAAATGGTCCCTGTCTCAATCTCTTCCTGGTTCTCCTCCGATCAGTGCCTCCCATTGGCTAAGTGTGGTGCACGCCTTTAATCCTAGCACTTGGGACGCAGAGGCAGGCGGATCTTTGTGAGTTCAAGGCCAGCCTGGTCTACAGAGTAAGTTCCAGGACAGCTGGGACTACAGGGAGACCCTGTCTCAAAAAGACCAAAAAAAAAAAAAAATGTCAGGGAATGTGGTGGCCTGTGATGCAGAGCCCTATAGGGTAGGGAAAGGGTGGAAACTAGAACTTGGTATCAAGTAAGCAGCCCTGCTCTCTCCAACCCCTGTGCTTCCTGCGTGTTGTTTAGAAGGCTCCAGTGAAGAGGGAGTGTCTCCGTGTGGTGATCTTGATATGTCAGACTTAGTACATCTATGCTGCTCCAAGTTTGGGTGATCACAGAACCATCGTGAAGAAACAGGAATCTCTAGCCATAGCTAAAATCAAGAAGCACAGTTACCAACGGGACAGAGTCTTTAAAAACTTCCAAGACAGTGCAAAGTGGGGGTTCAGAGGGTAAAGAGATAAAGAGGAACAAAAACACAGGTGTAGTGTGGTGAGGACTCTAGACATAGAGATGTTGGGATGCTGGAGCCAGAGAGGGCTAGGAAGAGCCAGCAGCATGTGGGCTGGCAAGATGGGTAGGTAGCTAAAATGCTTCGCCAAAGCCTGACAACCCGAGTTCAGTCCCTGGAAACCACAGAAGGACATGAGAGAGCTGACTCCATAAAATTGTCCTCTGACTTCCTTCCACATGTGTGGCACTAAGCCTGCATCCCTTCCCCACAACAATAATAGTAAACTAATTGTAAAGAAGAAATATGTTACCAAGTGCAAAGCCACATAGTCATGGCATAGAAAACATTTAGAAAATATTTAAAATGTGGAAAAGAGTCTCAGAAGTTACCAGAGGAAACAAATGACCAAAGGGTAAGGGTTTGATTTAGAACAGACTTCTTATCAGCAGCTCTGGAAAGAAGAATGTGTAGTCATTTTTTAAAAGCACTTCAAATGTATTTTTGTAGATCTAGCCAAATTAATATTCAAAGTGAAGATGAACTAAAGGCATTTTTTTACAGACATGCAAACTTTGACACAGAACCTTGGTCCTTCCTCCCAGAACTACACAGACTGCACATTAACAAAAAGAAAAATGCAGCAAGTGTAAGAAACAGGAAGAAGGTCAAGTGTGAGTCATTCTCTCTGTAATACTTGGTATCAGATAATATTTATATCATGCTGTTTGTCAGCTCCCTATTTCTTCCATGTATGAACTAATTTGTCTGTTTAAAAATCATCAAAAAGCTGATGAGGTGGCTCAGCAGTTAAGAGCAAGTCTGCTCTATCAGAAGACCTGAGTTCAGATCTCTGCACTCCATGGGTGATTCACAACTGCCTGTAAGTCAAGCTCCAGGGGATCTGGTGCCCCCTTCTGGCCTCTGTGGGTACCTACATACATGTGCACACACACACACACACAGACACACAATCAAATACCCATTCATAAGAGTTTGGGGGAAAGAGTGAAGAGAAATAAAATTGTGACGACAGATTTAAACACTGAAGGGACTCTTAGATCTTAGACTGGTTTCAGCAGCCCCACCAATACAAATATGCAAGTGTCAATCTGGATAGATCCCACTTAGATGGTCTGCAAGGCTGGAATTCATTTGTGCATGTGTGTGCCTGTGTGCACACTCACGTATGCAATTAGCTCTTCCATTCACCCTGCATTACTTAGCTTGCATTCACAGAAGTGTCATGGGCCCTGAAAGGAACTCAAAGTGAAGCATTGCCTAATGTGGGCTCTCATGGGACTGCCAGCTCAGGGGTGGTGACAGACACAACCTCGAGGAATGACACAGTGTGTAAGCATCCTGAGAAAATATAAACAGCACACGATGAGAACTAGGAGACAGAGATGATGGCTTCTGAGCCCCGAGTCACGTAAAACTAGGTCAAGTGCTACTGACTGGAAACTCCGGAAGTTCCCAGTGCAAACTCTGCCATCAAGCAGAGGCTCCTACAAATTACTGATGTTCGGCTTGGGAGAACTCAGGCTGCAAACCTTATCTACGTGCCAAGCAGTCTTCAGAGCCATGCAGTATATTGGGTACTTGTCCATACTGACAATAAGAAATATTCTGACACATGTTTTGTTCTTGTTGTTTGGGATATTATAGCTCTCATTGTGTTTGGCACAATTAACTAGACTGAGTATCAGAGCAACTGAAATTTTAACTGATGAAGGAGCCCTTCATCGCTGTCAAGTAGGTAAATGAATTCGGATTTGTCCTCAGTGCAGCCCTGCTGTTTACTTCCATCAGTCTGCTCTTTGTCTTCCAGGCCCCTGGACTTTTACTCTGAGGTATCCATCAGCTTCTGTCCTTCTGTGGCAGCCAGTTCCCCAAGAGGGCATGGGGACAGTGGCAGGGCATGGAGGATGTCTCCCAGAGCATGGCAGGGAAGAGAGGGTGGCACGTTCCATCTCCCCTGGCCTCTCTGGCCTGCAGGCTCTTAGGTGCAGGGTGATGGGCACAGCATCGGGTCGGGGCCTCCCTCTGGGGATTCTGTGAAGGGGGTCAGCAGATAGAGATATTCTACTACTTGTAGTATCGGTGGGTAGTTTGGAGCGGTCCACTCAGGTCCAGCACAGTACATTTTTGAACTGTTGCCCAGCATTTCCTTCGTTAATGTAAATATTTGTTATATTGACTTGAACACTCCCACTGAAGAGGATTTCAAATGTCAGCCTCCAGTTACTGTGAAATTTTTAGTTTACATCAATTTGTTTTTATCCTGGCTAAATTTGAGAAGAGACAGCTGGATGAAGGCTGTGTAGCCACGCTGATGTTTAGAAAGAACTTCTTGGGTGAAGATTTGACTGTGATTGATCCTCTAAACACATAAATCTTTGTTCTCCTGGTAAAGTTATAAGCCTGAAGATCTTTGGATTTTATGGATGCATCATATCCTGGCCCAAATCTGAGGGGAATCATTTCTGGAGGGCAACCCCTTATTTCTGAAATGAAATTGATTTGATTTTAAATATATTTTATTATTTTATTTATGTGCATGAGTGTATTGCCTGCATGTGTGTAAGTGCACTCCTGGTGTGTAGAGACCATGATGGTCAGAAGAGAGAGTTGGATTCTGTTGAAACTGGAGTTAGGGATGGTTGTTAGCCACCATGTGGGTGCTGGGAACTGATCCTGGGTCCTCTGCAGGAGCAGCCAGTGCTCTTAACTTGCAGCCATCTCTCCAGCCTCTTGATTTGATTTTTTATGGTGCTGGGGATTACGCTCAGGATTTCACACATAGTAGGTAAGTGCTCTTCCACTGAGCCATATCCTTAGCCCATGAAATGAAATGTCATTGCACATTGTAGGCCCAAGTTTGCACAGAATGTTTGGATACCTCCAAACATCTGAATCCTCCCATAACATAAAAAAATCTTTCTTCAGATCAATTAATGCTTCAGCATGGATTTACTGAGTACACATTAGATGATAATCATTTGATTAGGAACATTGAGGGGCTAAGTGTGTAAGACACAGAGCAACTGCAAGGGTTTGTAATGTTATCAGGGAAATCATACACAGAGATATATACACATACATGCACACATCTACATGCACATATGTGTGTACATACAACAGAAAACAAATAACGAAAAGAAAATACATTGACAAAGAATTTTATACATTTCTTTACGTTTATTCTGTGTGTGTATATGTGTACATGTGTGTGTGAGAGAGCATGTATGGACTCCTGCCTCTGTGTGTGTGTGTATGTGTGTGTATGTGTGTGTGTGTGTTGTTTGTCTCTGTCTGGGCATGCTAACCCTGCAACATGCATGTGGAGATCAGAGGACATCCTGTGGGAGTCATTTTCCTCCTTCTGCCGTGTGGATCCCAGGGATCTGACTCATGCTCAGGCTGGTCAGCAGGCGTCTTGACCCACTGAGCCATCTCACCAGCCTTCACTAAACATTTTTAAATCTTAATCCTAATTCTACCTGTGACCCTTGTTTAATGACTTTTCTTAGTGTTCCTCAAGGATAAAGCACTCTTCTATATGTAATTTAGTCATATTTATTTATTTATTTATTTATTTATTTATTTATTTATTTAGAGACAGGGTCTCCCTATAGCCCCAACTGGGCTGGAACTCACTCTGTAGACCAGGTTAGCCTTGAACTCACAGAGATCTGCCTGCCTCTGCCTCTCAAGTGCTAGGACCAAAGGTGTGCACCACCACGCCCGGCTTAAAGATGGTTCTTAGCAGCCATGTGGGTGCTGGGAATTGAACCTGGTTCTTCTGCGAGAGCAGTCGGTGCTCTTAACCGCTGAGCCATGTCTCCAGCCCCATTATTTATTTATAATCTATAATTTGAGCAAGCTAAGTCATTATGTAGGGATTCAGAAATGGAGAGCCATGGAGAAAGCTGAATGGATCTTAAGGAACGCCGTGACGAACCAACAAGGCACCATCGCCCAAAGCTGCTGAGAGAACGTGTCTGGGGGTCCAGGGAGTGGCTGCAGACCCTCCCAGGGCTCACACACAGCAGGCACTGGCGAGCAAGAGTCTGGATGGAAACGCCCTGCGGGAGCAGGCAGTGAAGCACAGGATGAGACAGAGCTCGCAGGGCTACAGGCAACCAGTGCAGAGCCTGTGTGCTGTTTAATGGTGAGTAGGGCCCACCATGGTCTGGGTACGCACCATCTACTCATTTAACAGATGCTCTTGTGCCCTGTCTTTGAGCCAGGTATTAGTCTAGCCACAGAGAAATATAAGGACAAAAATAAGTCAGTCAAACCAGGTGTGGGGGTGTACACCTTTAATTCCATCACTCAGGAGGCAGAGGCAGGAGGATTGTTGTGAGATTGAGGCCAGTTTGGGGTGGTTTACATATCCAGTTCTAGGAACAAACAAACAAAAACAAAACAATAACAACAAAAACAACTCAAAGCCTATCAATCAATCAAGACTTTGCCCTTTTGAAATTTACATTGTTGTAGGAAGGAGAAAAATATATAAATCAACTAACATTGAGTAGGGTCCCCAGGAAAAAATTTACATTATGGGGTGTAGGGTTTTGACTAATCTTTTATAGGAAAGGGCAGATCACTGAAATTGAAAATCAAGAAGGTGTTTTAATAAGATTTGAAGCAATGGAGACACTTGAGTGATGGCAGTAAGGGTGGAGAGAAGACAAACCGAGAGACCTTGCGAAGGGAGAATCTGTGGCTAAAGGTATCGAATGAAGACGTAGAGAAGGAGGAATAGCAAAAACAAAGCGCAGGTGAGCCAGGCACAGATGCCCATCTGTGATCCCAGCACTTGGAAGATACAGGCAGGAGGGTCTAGAGTTCAATGCCAACCTGGTTACTGCGTGAATTTCAAGGCCATCCTGGGCTACATGGAACTGTATCAAGAAAAAAATTGTGTCGTGACCTTGTGTGTGTGTATGTGTGTGTGTGTGTGTGTGTTTGTGTGTGTGTGTGTTTGTGTGTGTGTGTGAGAGAGAGAGAGAGAGACAGAGATACAGAGAGACAGAGAGAGAGACAGAGAGAGAGGTGAAAAGAAAGACAAGAAGTCTCAGTTTTCAACATGGCAGAAATACGTGCTGCAGTGGTTGAGCTCTACAACTTTAGAGGTCGGCTGAAAGTGGCAGTTGAGAAAGAGACATCAACTCACACAGTACAGTACTGAGTCAAGACTAAGGATAGGTGTGGAGTCAGGCTGCCTTCAACGGGAAACCCTGAGAACTGTTTACCCTTGACCACCATCCTATGCTCTGGGAGAAGGTTGCTGCAACCTTGCTTGGCTACTGTGAGAGAGAAGTGCCCACACCCTATTGCCTACTTCCCTAGAGAGCCCACAGCCTATATCCTACTAACCCCCCCAAGCACCCACAGGCCCCACATCTACTTTCCCCTATCTACTTGCACCTTATTGTCTAGACTCTATTGCCTACTTCCCTGTTAAACATCTGCCAAAGCAGCCATGTGGCTGCTGGCTGTCATGCTCCTGAGACAGAGACACCAGACCACTGCGCCCTAAAATGAAACCGGAGTTATCTTTAATGGAGTCCTGAATATTTTTGTGTGGCCAGGACCTTCCCTCGAAATGAACCTAACATCTGTGGAGATCCCCCGGTCCATTTTTATTATTTATTTATTTATTCTTTTATTTATTTATTTATTTATTTATTTATTTATTTATTTATTTATTTGAATGTACTGTCTGCATGTAGGTTTGTGCACCTGTGTTGTGCAATGCCGTGGAGGTCAGAAGAGGGTGTCAGATTCCTCTGGAACTGGAGTTCTCCTGGAATTGGAGTTACAGACGGTTCTCAGCCGCCATGTGGGTGCTGGGGATCAAACCCAGGTCCTCTGCAAGAGCAGTTGGCGCTCTTAACTGCTAGACCATATCTCCAGCTCTGTTCTGGTTTGTCTTCCATTGCTGTGACAAAACACTCTGACTGACACCAACTTGGGGAGGAAAGGGTTTATTCAGCTTACATCTCCTGGGTCATAGTTCATCACTCAGGGAGCCCAAGGCAGGAACTCAGGGCAGGAACCTGGAGGCAGGAGCTGATGCACAGGCCATGGAGGAATGCTGTTCACTGGCTTGCTCCCCTGGCCCATGCCCAGCCTGCCCTCTTATACAGTACACAACAACCTGCCCAGGGTGGTACCACTCATTGTGGGCTAGGCCCTCCCACACTGCTCAACCATCAAGACAATACTCCACGGGCCAATCCAATGGAGCCAATTCCCCAGTTGAGGCTCTCTCAACCCAGGTGTGTCAAGTTGACATGAAAGCTATCCAGCACAAGCCCCCCCTGATCCATTTTGAAGTAGGCAGTCAGTAGCCATAAGGTCCTACACTCCTACAGTCAAGCCTTCCCTAGATGGATTGCCAAATGAATTTATCTTTTTTATGAATGATTTTATTAATATAATTTTTCATTTAAAAATAATTTTATTATTTGAGAAATTCATATATTTTGATCACATCCACACCCACCCCCCATCCACACCCCTGCCCAACTACCCCTGACCTCATGTCCTCTATTATTTTTTTCTATGTTTTTAATTTTTTTATGTGTATGAATGTATTGTCTACATGTATGTAAGTGCGCCTATGTCCCGCAGAGGTCAGAAGACAGCATCGAATTCCTCTGGAACTGGAGGTGCTGGTGGTGGTTAGCCACCATGTGGGTGCTAGGATTTGAACCCAGTCCTCTACAAGAGCAGTCAGTGCTCTTAACTACTGGCTCATCTCTCTAGCCCCCATTTTTCTTTATTAAGAAGGGCTGTTGAGTCTAATTTGTTTTTCCCAAATGCTCTTTGGTATGCGTCCATCCCTTAGAGTATGGTCAACTTATTAAGATGTCACACTCTTTTGTTTTTCTTTTTTTCCCAACTTTTGTGCTTTTCATGCATTTCTTAATCAAATTTATACTCCTTCCTCACCCCATCCCCTCCAGAGTTCATGCATTCTGCCGTACATGTCTTGCATCTTTTACTCAGTCTTTTTTTTTTTTTTTTAATTTCTTCAATGTAGAAGTTTACTGCTTGGGGCAGAAGTTTACTGTTGTAGTCAGTTCTTTGACCCAGGTTTTTTTGTTATTGTTCCTTCCAATTTGTATCACTTCAAAATATGCATATACATGCCACACATATACCAAAATTATGACATCTAAAAATAAACTATAGGTTAATAAGATGTCAGCCTCTTAAAGAAAACTGACTTCCTCTCCCCTGGTAGATGTCAATTTCCTGCCCTCCTCCCCCGTCCATGCTGGGATTTATCTTGCTTGGGTTTGCACAGGTCCTGTGCATGCTGTTCATAAGCTCTGTGAGTTCTATGCACAATTGCCCTGTTGTGTCCAGACCACGCAGTTCTCTTGTGTTCTTCTACCATCTCTGGCTCTTGCAATCTTTCTGTCCCTTCTTCTGTAGTATTCCCCAAACCTTGGGAGGAGAGGGTATGATCTAGGTGTCACACTTAGGGCTGTGCACTCCACAGCCTCCTATCCTCTGTATGCTGAGCAGTTGTGGGTCTTTGTGTTAATCACCATCTACTCCAAGAGGAAGCTTCTCTGGTGAGAGTTGGGAGAGGTACTAGTCTACGGGCATAGCAATAAGTCATTAGAAGTCAGTTTAATGCTGTGTCTATTTAGCAGAATAATTGTACTAGGTTCTTCCCTATGGTATGTGACCTATCCAGCCACAGGCTTTTGGCCCCCCAAACAGTGCCAGATATGGGCTCCATATTATGAAGCAGGCCTTAACCCAATCAGAAGGTTGTTGGTTAGTCCTTTAACATTTGTGCCACTATTGCACCAGTTGGCATATCTTGCCAGGTGGTTGTTCTTTTAGCTCACAGGGTTCAGACTGGGTAAGGTTAATGATTGTCCTTCTCTGTCGGTAACATCTGGAGCCCCTTCTAGTACTATTAAAGCTAGTTAGTAAAGCTGAAACTTTGAGGTCAGTACCAGCCTGATTTTTCCTTGTTCCATGACTCACGTAAGGCAGTGCCTCCAGTAAACAAACAACCCTGTAAAAAACTGGGGTGATGCCGGGTGTGGTGGTACATACCTTTAATCCTAGCACTTGGGAGCCAGAGGCAGGCAGATCTCTGTGAGTTCAAGGCCAGCCTGGTATACAGAGTGAGTTCCAAGACAGCCAGAGCTACAGGGAGACCCTGTCAAAAAAAGAAAAAAAAAAAAAAATCCCTGGGGTGATGAACTAATCAGAATGTTGTCAAGTAATTAAATACAAATAGCGAGAAATATTTTTTTTTATTATTTATCTTTGTATGTGTATGAATGTACTGTCTGCATGCAGGTCTGTGCACCCGTGTCGTGCAATGCCACGGAGGTCAGAAGAGGGTCTCGGATTCCCCTGGAACTGGAGTTCTCCTGGAATTGGAGTTACAGACGGTTCTTAGCCGCCATGTGGGTGCTGGGGGATCGAACCCGGGTCCTCTGCAAGAGCGTCGGTGCTCTTAACCGCTAGGCTATCTCTCCAGTCCCGCGAGAAATATTTTTAATGTTCATATTTAGTCATTAAGAAAATGCAAATTAAAACTACTTTGAGATTTCATGTTACCCCAGTCAGAATGACCAAGATCCAGAAAACAAATGATGGCAAATACTGGTGAGGATGTGGGGAAAGGGAGGCATGCCAGGTGGAAGTGAAGACTGCTGCAGCCACTATGGAATGAGTAGACATTCCTCAAAAAGGTAGAAGTAGATCTATCACATGAACCACCTATACTCTTGGGCATATACCCAAAGGACTCTGTATCCTACTACAGAGATACCTGTTCATCCATGCTCATTGCAGCTCTATCACAAATAGCCAGGAAATGGAAATAATCTTGATGTCCATCAGCTGATGAATGGATAATCAAAGCATGGTACATTTACACAATGGAATATTATTCGGCTAATAGGAAACAAAATTATGAAACTTGCATGCAAATGGATGAAACTGGAAATAGTCATATTGAGTGAAGTAACCCATACCAGGAAAGACAAATGCCACCTGCTGTCTCTCACAAGTAGACTTTGAACCTATAGGTAGGAGGGTTTTAATAGGAAGATCCATGGAGGTCAGTACCCAGTGTGCTTTATTGTCCTGATATTTAGGCTAAACAAACACAAGAAAAAAATAGCCCTGTATTCCCCATGAATGAAAATCCAAAACAAAATCATACTGTAAAAGATGGCCACAGGAAGATTAATGTGGGACTGCTTTAATGTTCACACATCAGCCAGTGTAACTCACCCTGTCAAGAAACTGGTAGAAACCAAACAAGCATTTGATTGTTTCAATAGATGGAGACAGAGAATTTGACTTTTTCAGCCAGACATGAATTTTTTTTTTTGGTCTTTTCGAAACAGGGTCTCCCTGTAGCCCCAGATGGCCTGAAACTTTCTCTGTAGACCAGGCTGGCCTTGAACTTACAGAGAGAGATCTGCCTGCCTCTGCCTCCCAAGTGATAGGATTAAAGGTGTGCATCACCATGCCCAGCTCAAACATGATTTTTAAAAAGCTCCCATAACTTGATGAAAGGTAGCTGTCCATCCATCTATCATCTATCTATGTATGATCTATCTATCATCTATCTAGCATCTTTGTATCTAGCATATATCTATGTACTTATCTACCAATGTGTTTATTTTTCCTTCTGAAAGAAAGCATGCTTGCTCCTTGAAGTCAGAGAAAAGTGGAGATGTCTTCTCTCACCACTTACTTTCAACACCATACTAAACTGTACTCAGCCCATTATGGTAAGAAAAATAAATAAAGCACACAAATATTTGGGAAGGAAGTCATAAAAATGTCTTTATTCACAGTTAATGTTATTTATAAGCAGAAAACAACATGGAACCTACAGAAAGTTACTAGAACTAATAAAAATGAGTTCATCAAAGTTGTAGGAGACAAGGTTATAGGAAATTGAAATAAAACACCAGAACCATCAACAGTAATATTAAAAATGAAATACTCTTAAGATAAACTTAGCAAAAATATGTAATATCTCTATGATTAAAACTAAAACAGCGATGGTTTAAAAATAACTAAATTAAGAAATAGACCTTTTCTTGAATTGAATTATCCAGTATTGAGATATCAGATCTCCCAAAATTGACCTATGTATTTAATCCATTCCCTATCAGAGTCCTAGCAGGCTTTTTCCTATGTGTGCAAACTGACAAACTGATGGTGACATTTCCACAAGTATAGGTGTCTCAAATTACTGAAAGCAGCTTTGCAAAAGAAGAACAACCCAGGGCAGGGCAGAGAGCCCAGTGGGTAAAGGCGCTAGCCACCAAGATTGGTGCCCCAAGTTCCATCCAGCAACCCATATAGACTGAGGGAACTGACTCCTGTGCATTGTCTTCTGACCTCCATGTACACACATACACACACACACACACACACACACACACTAAAATAAAGTAAAACATCTCATATTTGACCCTGTGTGCAAATGCTTGCTTGAACCAGATCATGAGCATACATGTACAACTTAAGACACAAAACTGTAAAGGAAAGATGAAAGAAAATCTTTGTGACCATCAGTTAGGCAAAGATTTCTTAGAACAGAAAACACAAACTATCAAAGGGGGGGGAGGAGATGATAAACTAGATTCCATCAAAATTAAAAACATCTGTTCTTTGAAAGATGCTAAGAAAATGTTTCAAACAGTACATTTTATTTTCAAAACACATATCTGATAAAGGACTTATCTCCTGAAAAAAATTATCACAACAAAATAATAAGAAAAGATGCAATAAAAATCTGGATAAAATATTTGAGCAGATATTCTATCAGAAGACAAACAGGTGTTAAGGACACAGACCCTCTGGCCCAGGGATCCAGAACTACTGCACAGCTATTAAAATAGCTTCCAAGGGCTGGAGAGATGGCTCAGCAGTTGAGAAAACTGGCTGCTCTTGCAGAGGACCTGGGTTCAGTTCCCAGCACCCACATGGCAGCTAATAACCATCTGTAACTCCAGTTCCAAGGGATCTAGCACCCTCTCCTGGCCTCCACAGGCATTGTGTGCATGGGTGCACTTATATGCTGGCAAAACAGTCATATACATAAAATAATAAAAATTAATAAAACAAAATTTAAAACAAAAGCTTCCCAAACCAGCAGGACCAGGTCCTGGTGAGCACAAGAAGCAATTGTGGCTTGTACACGAGACAAAGAATGTGTTGCACCCACTGTGGGGAGACAGTTTGATATGTCCTCATAGCATTCAATATAGCATTGTGCCAGCAAGGTGGTCAGTGGGTAAAGGCACTTGAAGCCAAGGCTGACAACCCGGCTTCAATCCCTGGGACCCACATGCTGGAAGGAGAGAACGGACTCTCACAAGCTGTCCTCTGACCTCTAACACACACCATGGCACACTCCCTCCCCCACATATTCATGAAATAATAAACAAATACATCTTGTTATAACTACTTTTTAATGTAATATTCCATAAGAAGGCACAGGCCACACAAAGACCTCCACATGAATCATTTTATTAATACCAGCTTTAGACATGACTGGGACCTGGAAATGCCCCTGCCCTATTAAGTAGCCAAGAGAATGATGCTACAGGAGCGTTATAGAATTCTACTCAGCAAGGAACATGGAATGAACTATTGAAACACCTCAGTTTGGAGACTCTCTGGCAGCAGCCAAGGCGGGTTCCAATGATGTGTGACTTCATTCACGTGACATTCTGAAAAAGGGAGAGGTGCAGGAACAGACAGATTATTGCTTGCCAAGGATAGTGTCAAGGGAGGGAATTGAGACCCAGGACCAAGAAGGAAGTGCACCTGTTGCTCCTTCCAGGGAGATGCTGGAGAGAGGCCTGGAGTTGACCTTGAGGGCCTGGGACCACAGGCAGAAAGAGGATGGGGTTTCACTTTGTATCCCCAGCTGTGTTTGGGAATTGTCACCTCATAGGATTCCTGCTTGGAAGTTGGGGGTTGGGGGTGGGTGGAAAGAGAGAGAGACTGCATCTGTCTGTACCTGTGTGTGTTTATATGTGTGTTCATATGTGTGTTCATGTGGGTGCATGTGCACATGTGTGCTCATGTGTGTGGAAGCACAGGTCAAACTTAGCTGTCTTTTCCTTGGGTGCTGTCTTGTTTATTGAGATAAAGTTTCTAATCATTGACCTGGAGTTCACCAGTTCAGCTTCAGTGGCTGGCCTCAAACTCACAGAGATTTGCCTGACTCTGCCTCCTGGGTGCCCCTAAAAGTAATTCCTTATAATATTAAATAAGACTAAACATAGTTTAAGAGCACCTTATATTATAGAACATAAATATTTGCACTAATAAAATTTCACTGACGTTCAACCTTCTATTTAGGCGGAATAAATGTACCTGAAGGAACAGTCTGAAATGTTTGCTTTCTATCAAGTAAATCTCACTTGAAAAGAAAACAGATTTACATCTGTAGTCATTGTTTTCAATAGATAAACTTTGATTATACCATTGGTGTCTGGTCAGACACCATGTTAGGAACTAAGGATCACTCGACCTAAAGGGTCTGCAGGAGCCTGTCAGTGTGGAAGGGAGGAACAGCGAGCAGAGCACTGCTGTGGAAGACACCTGCATGGAGTTGGGGCAGAGCTTGGCAAAGGGCAAGAAATGGAAGAAAGACTTTAAACAGGAAGTGAGGGATGAGAAGCCCAGCAATCCCCTTGCACTGTTGAATTCAGCTTGACAGTGACTTCAGGAGAACTCAGGTCTCCCATAGTCACCTTTTGATTCAAAATATTTTATTGGCTAGTCTAATAAAAGTTTAATTTTATTCAGTCCCTCAATACATTTGCACTGAGTTACATTCGTAAAACAAATTCCAACTTCAGGTACAGTGGTTGTCTTGAACCTAAAGTTTGATAACTTGTTCCAAAAGGTATGACATAGAATAATTAGACTCTAGTCCATCACAATGATTTATAAGGCTTGTAATGTGACTTTCGAGCTGTTTTAGAAATGAAATGAAACAAACAGGTAAATATCTTCCAGTGCTTGGCTTAGCGTAGTCTTAGTGAGAATTAGATACCAATCTGGTTTTTATAGCTGCCGTCTTGTCAGTACCTGATTCTGGATTAGTGCTTAATCCTTTTCATAGTCAGGTTATTGCCACTGGCCTCCAAAGTAGTTTCATTATAAAATGAATGTTAAAAAACATGTTTCAAAATTATAACATACACTGCACAAGAGAGAGAGAGGTAGAGAGAGAGAAAGAAAGAGAGAGGGAGAGGGAGAGAGAGAGAGAGAGAGAGAGAGAGAGAGAGAGAGAGAGAACCATACAGGGGTCTGAATACACCTTTCCAGATTGTTGTATACCTGGCTAAACTATAACTCCATCTACATATTGCTCATTACAAAATGTAAAACTTCAGTTGTGGTAGCATGTGCAAGACCTGTATAAGCTCAAGGCCAGACAAAACCCCAGCAACGAAGAAGGAAAGTGGAAAGCCTTAGCTAGCTGCTGAGAGAGGGAGGGGGAGTTTTCTTTAAGAATGAGACACTGGGGCTGGAGAGATGGCCTAGCGGTTATACCGCTCTTGCAGAGGACCCGGGTTCGATCCCCAGCACCCACATGGCGGCTGAGAACCCTCTGTAACTCCAATTCCAGGAGAACTCCAGTTCCAGGGGAATCCGAGACCCTCTTCTGACCTCTGCGGCATTGCACGACACAGGTGCACAGACCTACACACAAACAGTACATTCATACACATAAATAAATAAAATAAAATAAAATAAATTTATAAAAAGAATGAGACACTGGATAGGTTAACCAGGATCCAGTGGGTGAACCCACACTGAAGGGCATTGGGGGGACAAATTAGACTCAGTGGGGCTTAAAAAGTACATATAAATAGAGCACATGAAATCACACGGGGGAGGGTAGTAGGGCAGGGTTCACATGGGGAGGGGTCTGAATATGATCAAAATGCATTGTATGAAATTCTCAACACTCATAAAATTAAAACAACAATAAACAATAACAAAAAATTAAAACTTCAAGAAGCTCTGTGCTTCGGTTCTTCCCACTGTGGATTGAATTTCTCCAATATTGATCACTCCTCTCTATCTAGAACCTGTCTCTGTGTCCCGCAGAGGCCGCAGAGGGCCTGGCCCTGGCAAGCTCTGGGACCTCCTTACTCCAAGCTTCCCCTCTTTCCTGGGGGTCTCCTTCCCATCTTGCCCTCAAGCCACGTCCTCCTTACTGCATTGCTCAAGTGTCTAGCAGATGACTTTCACAGCCACCTTTTCCAGAATTCGCCCTCCCCTGGAAGTCTGTGTCCTGTTGGCTGAGATGCTTTCTCCTATAACAGCAACAACATAGTCCATGTTTAACTGAACACTGTCATCTCCTCCCTCTGCTGTGAGCAAGCACCCTGAGGACTGGGACTTGATCTGCATCCTTCTTGATACATCCCTGGGACCAGAATTGAGACTCAACATGGATTTGCTGAGTGGATGGCTGGACCGCATCAGGGTCTCTCTGTCTCCTTGCAGAAATCATTCATTGCTGGTCTCAAGACCTTTGCCCGGAGTTGCTCCAGGGCGTTTCATAACAATTGTCCTCACTCCCTGATGCTCAGGTTCCATGTGCACTGATATGGGGTCCCCTGTGTGCCCGATCTTGACTTCACCTTATGAATGGCCCCAGAACTTTCTGGATGTCCAGCAACTCTTTTCTGAACAGAGAAAATAAATGTGAATGGCTGACATCCCCAAAGCTGAATTCTGCTCTTGACTCTCCTTCCAGCCTAGGAGTGTCTTCTGTCTAATGAACAGATCAAGTTACACACACTCTGCACACCTGTTACTGTAATAGATACTGTATGTGAATGGCAGTAGCAGTTCTCAGCTCAGAGTGATGATGTGAGGATTGTCTAGGTTATCCACATTATATACAGAACATGGTCTCTGAATCATGAGCATCCCAGCAGCAACGGCTGATTATTCCCTATAATTCTGTGTGTATTAATTAAGTTGGTGTGATGAGTGTTTTGTCTGTATTTTGTTTTTTTTTCTTTTTTTATTTTTTATTTTTTAATTTTTATTGAGCGCATTTCATATAACAAAATTTGGACTCATTCCCCCATCCATGCCCACCCCTCATGCCCCCCCTTGACCCCACCAGAGTTCATGGATTCTGTCATGTATGTGACAGAATCTATCTTGCATCTTTTTCTCAGTCTTTTATAACCTTTTTGATGCACAAGTTTACTGTTTTGGTCAGTTCTTTTTTTGATGCTTTGTGTATTTCATACATCATTTTCCAATTCAGTTCAGGCATATTTCCCCTTCCCTTCCCCCGACCCCACCCCACCCCATCCCAGATCATGCATTCTGCCATAACTGTCCTGCATCTTTCTCTCAGTTTTTTTTCCCATTTTTTAGCAATAAGTGATAATTTATGAGTACAAGCATCCTTCATGTAAAACCAATTTGCAAGCAGTTGTGTCCAAACTCACACAGCCCCTTGGTCCCACCATCCAGCAAGGGGGGGGGGGCTTGTATGTTCAATCAAGTCGATCAAATGAGTGTCTGCATTTTGTAAGTGTACCCACAGTTTTATACGTACACAGCAGTTAAGAGCACTGGCTGCTCTTGCAGAGGACCCAGGTTGAATTCCCAGCACCTACATGGCAGCTAACAACTGTCCATAACTCTAGTTCCATGGGATCGACTCTCTGTTCTGAACTCCATGTACATTTCATGACACATGCATTTATATACATGTAGGCAATACATTCACACACATAAAAATAAATAAAATATATTTTTTAAAGCAGAAAATAGTACTGGGATCAAAATTTTTTTTTCTTAGCTCTTCTACATAGCTGTGCTTCCTAAAATTTCCAAAACTGAAATGTTATCTTTAAAATAATTAATGTCACTTGGTGATTTTGTGACTCCAAGTGATAAAATAAAATTATTTCACTTAATTAATAAGCCATGGAAGAAGCCTCCTTCCCTTCAACTGTACTTTTACTCTAGATTTTATAACTTAATTAGAAACAAATGTTTGTTGGCATATAGCAAAATATTGCATAACAGACAGAGATGGTCCTGAGATTTAAATTACATCTGTTTCTGCAATTTTAACATTAAATTGTATTCATGGTTAATATTAGTGTTTTCTATCATAGCTGTAATACTATGTGTTGTTAGTGAGTCAGTTCAGGTGGGTGCTTTTCTTAGTACATTTGATAGAAAGCAGCATACCCAGGAGCTGGGGAGATGGCTCAGATGCACAAGCATGAGGAACCAAATTCGAATTGCCAGCACCCACATAAAGGCCATGCACAGGAGTGCCCACCGCAGTGCTGTGGGAGCTGAGGAGAAGGAAGAGCACCGGGGCTGCTGGTCACCAGGGTACCTGAGGTTCAAAGAGAGACCCTGCCTCAAAGGACTGAGGTGAATGCTGATAAAGGGCCCCCTCTGGCCTCCATATGTGCTTTGTGGGTGTGGGCACCCTCTCTCCTACACCACGCACATATACATACACCTACACACATGCACATCCATACATTCACAAAGGAACACAAACACATACACACACATACACACATACACACAACACACATACACACATACAACACACATATACATGCAACACACACACAAACACACACACACACACACACACACACACACAAACACAGAAGCTGCATATCTAGAAGTCCAAACAAAGCAAAACCTAGGAATTGCAGGAATAGAATGTTCATAAACTGCTTCCAGATCCTCACTGCTGGCATGATGTCTCACTGTCCACTTACTTAACCATAACAGAGTCCCTTCCTTGAGGAAGAACATTTTATTGAAAGCTCTAAAATACTCAGAAAGATTAAAAATATAGTATCAGCATGAATCACAAAAACAATGAATATATATGTAAACTTTATTTTTTATTTAAACTGAAATAAAATCTATTTAAATCTTTATATATATACTATATATGTAACTCATATGGGTTGATTTTTAATTTTGTTATTTTTATTTTATGTGTATGAGTGTTTTCTGGCATGTATGTAAGCACACCATTTGTGCAATGCCTGAGGAGACCAGAAGAGGGAGTTGGAGCTTCTGGAACTGGAGTTATGAATGGGTGTTAGCTGTCATATGGGTTCTGAGAACCAAGCCCAGGTTTTCAACAAGAGCAGCCAGTATTCTTAACTGCTGAGCCATCTCTGCAGCCCCTAAAATTTTTTAAAGATTTATTTTTATTTTTATTTATGCATGTGTGTATAGACACACGAGTGAAGTTGTCCATGGAGATCCAGAAGAGGCCATCGGATCTCAGAGAGCAGGAGCCATAGGTGGTTGTACAATGCCTGACGTAGGTTCTGGGAAATGAACTGGGGTCCTCTGCAGAAGCAGTACACACGCTTAACTGCTGACACCTCTCTTCAGCCCCCATATTTTCTGATTGTAGAAGTTCTAAAAAGCACAGATAGCCATTAATAAGAAAACCTGCATGTGTGTTCCCACAAGGGAGCTCATGAGGACCATTCCAGAGGTGAAGAGGAGATGCTTTGCACTAGGAGGAAGCCAGTGAAATCATCTTGTCCAGATGCCTTTGGGAGGGACTTATGATGTACTGTCCAGCATGGACGCATGGAATGCAAGCCTCCCTGCACTCTTCCACCCTCTCCTGCAGATTCCTGGCAGCTAGATCTCCCTGCGGGGCTCTGTGGAAGTGACATGGATACTTTATTTTGACATCATAATGCTGTTGTCAGCTACTGCCCAGTTGCTTTTATTTTGAACTCTCTGTTCTTTCTTTCAAACACTGGACATGTCAACAAAACCTTGTGTTTCCCATTTTCTGGATTTTGCATTTGGACATCTTTACAATAGTTGTACTAAAAATATGCAGACATATTATAAAATTGTTAGTGGACATCATGAAATCTTATAAAAGGGCAAGATGAATTGAGTTGAGATCTGTTATTGATCCCAGAAAGAATTCTGTTTGTTCACTTGGGTTTTGATGAGTTGGTAGAATGCCGACTCTTTGTATGCATTAGGAACCTAACCTTTTAGTATATCTTCTAATTTATCTCTTTTGCTTACAAATCTACAGTCTAACCAGAGTTCAGAGGGAACAGTTTGTCTTAGCTGCATCCCCTTCCCACCCTGGCTTTTTTTTTTTTTTTTTTTTTTTTTTTGGTCTTTTTGAGACAGGGTCTCCCTGTAGTCCCAGCTGTCCTGGAACTCACTGTGTAGACCAGGCTGGCCTTGAACTCACAGAGATCCACCTGCCTCTGCCTCCCGAGTGCTGGGATCAAAAGTGTGCGCCACCATACCTGGCTCATCCCACCCTGGCTTTTGAGAGGAGATGTTACAACTTCTCTTGTTTGAGTCTAAAGTCTATGGACCTCTGAAGACTGTCCCTGATCTCTGTCACCAGTCCCACTGGGATAAATCCTTTTTGTTTTAATATTACAAATAATGAAGAAAGATGTTTGGGCAAACTATTTTACTTAGAAACAATGTAACAGAGAATTATCTCCAAACGACGTGTAAGGGGCCGAGGAGATGGTTCAACAGGTAAGGGTGCTTCCTGCCAAGACTGATGACCTGGCCTTAATCTCCATGACCCACAGATTGTCCTTTAACCTCTACATGCATGCTCAGACATATGTGAGCACAGGATAGATGACAGATAGATAGATGATCGATAGATAGATAGATAGATAGATAGATAGATAGATAATAAACACCCCACAAATAAATGTCTGAAACATGGCAGTGAACCTGAGTTTACAGCATATGACAACATGCGGCACGCCAAATGATGTGCAGTCCCTCCTGAAAATGTCTCATTTGCTGTCTACACCAGCCTGAGATAACCTGAGAGTGGTCTCTCAGCCTGCTGCATCCATTACTGCATCCCAGGCCCCTCACCCTAACTAAAAAGCTAGCTCAGCCAGTGAGGACATGAGTGGGGTGTTTTCCTGCTCCATTCCTGCTTCGCCCACCTCCCCCCTTCCAGTCTAGTTTCCCCAGTGCCTCCCACTAGTTCATCGTTAACCAAGCATAGTTATGCTGCATCCTCAAAAACATGTGTTCATTCATTCATGGCAGCTACTACTGCCTAGTGTCGCATTTCCACTTTCCTGGAGAAATCCCATTTCCCCTTCTTTTCAAGAGCCTCTTCCTACCATCATCCAAGTCAACAGCTTTCCTCATCAATGTACCCTGCTGATTTGTAGATTAGTGCTGGACATGAGCTGGGCCAGAGGCCAACACTGTGCACTTTTCTCTCTAATAAGAAACCTCTCACTGATATTGCAGCCTCATATCCTCCTGTTTCCACTGTGACCCCATTTCTTAGTTCCCAGTCCGAGAGCTATCATTTTGCCTGTACATTTGGAAGAAGAAAGCAGTCATGAAGAAAAGATGAAGCTGGGCCATTGAAATGGCTCAGCCTGTAAGGGGGCTTACCACCAAGCCTGATGAACTGAGTTCAATCCCTGGGACCCCAGCGGGGAAAATTCAACACCCCTTTTATCTGAAGAATTGGCTCCTAAAACAAGACAGAGGACAGGGCTATGAAGCAGCCACTTGCCACTGTCTGTGGCTCAGCTCTGCATCATTACAAGTAAATTAACCCAGAGCTGGAGAGAAGGCTCAGCGGTCAAGAGCACTGGCTGTTCTTGCAAACGACCTGGGTTTGATTCCCAGCAACCACATGATGGCTACCAACCATCTGTTACTCCAGTTGCATGGGATCTGACGCCCTCTTCTGACTCCATGGGCACTGCAGGACATAAGTGCACTTACACACATGCAGGCAATACACTCATACGCATAAAATAAATTAAAAATATTTTTGAAGAAGCATATTAACCAGTGCTTGCTTTAACATCACTTTATGCAGAAGCTGCCACAGCCGACAAAACTCCAGGGCTCTTGGCAACCACAAATTCTTCACATTTCAAGCACCTGTGGGGCCAATAGCCTATGAGGTGTTTGCTACGGAAAAATGCAGATAGATTGTGTCTCTTCTTAGCTCCCCTTGGGTCAAATGACTGACTTCCCTAAGTTTGCCCCTTCTTTCTTCACTGTCATTGGTCAAAGATACCCTCCAGGACTTCCTGTTGCTATAGTGAGTAGTGCTTCCTTCTCAGTCATGGTGGTACGTGGTGTTCCTGTCTGAGTCATGGTGGTACGTGGTGCTCCCTTCTCAGTCACAGTGGTGAGTGGTGTTCCTGTCTGAGTCACGGTGGTGAGTGGTGTTCTTGTCTGTGTCACGGTGGTGAGTGGTGCTCCTTCTCAGTCACGGTGGTGAGTGGTGCTCCCTTCTCGTTCATGGTGGTGAGTGGTCTTCCCTTCTCAGTCACAGTGGTGAGTGGTGCTCCTTCTCAGTCACAGTGGTAAGTGATGCTCCCTTATCAGTCGTGGTGGTACATGGTATTCCCTTCTCAGTCACAGTGGTGAGTGGTCTTCCCTTCTCAGTCACGGTTGTGAGTGGTGCTCCCTTCTCAGTCACGGTGGTGAGTGGTGCTCCCTTCTCAGTCACGGTGGTGAGTGGTGCTCCCTTCTCAGTCACAGTGGTGAGTGGTGCTCCCTTCTCAGTCACGGTGGTGAGTGGTGCTCCCTTCTCAGTCACAGTGGTGAGTGGTGCTCCCTTCTCAGTCACGGTGGTGAGTGGTCCTCCCTTCTCAGTCATGGTGGCGAGTGGTGCTCCCGTCTCAGTCACGGTGGCAAGTGGTGCTCCCGTCTCAGTCACGGTGGTGAGTGGTGCTCCCTTCTCAGTCACGGTGGTGAGTGGTGTTCCTGTCTGAGTCACGGTGGTGAGTGGTCCTCCTTCTCAGTCACAGTGGTGAGTGGTGCTCCCTTCTTCATAGTGGTGAGTGGTCTTCCCTTCTCAGTCACAGTGGTGAGTGGTGCTCCTTCTCAGTCATGGTGGTGAGTGCTGCTCCTCAGTCAGGGTGGTGAGTGGTGCTCCTTCTTAGTCACGGTGGTGAGTGGTGACCTCATCCTACCTGTGGCCTCCCCAGGCCCTTTACCAGGTGTGGTAAAGTTCCTCCTCAGCTGAGCTGAGCTTTGACCTTCACAAGCACCATGTTTCTCCACTGAATCAGGACAGTGAAGAAGATGTAACATTGGTTTTTAGCAGATTTCAGTTTGATATTCATGTTTAACATTCTAGGTGCTCGTTTCTTTATTTTTTTGGGGGGGAGGCTCATTTCTTAAAGGACTCTATGAATTACACTGGCTTTCAGAATGGTTCCTTATAAATAATGTCCAGGTTAGTAATACAAACGTACTACTACTAGGATCGATTGTTTCTGACTCTGCATGAGATGTATTTAAAAAATATTTTATTTTTAATTATGTGAGGGGTGTGTATGTTTGTGTGTGTGTGTGTGAGAGAGAGAGAGAGAGAGAGAGTGTGTGTGTGTGTGTGTGTGTGTGTGTGTGTATACCCATGAGTTCAGAGACCAAAAGAGGGCATTAAATCTGCTGAAGTTGGAGTTCCAGGCAGTTGTGAGCTGCCATACCTGAGCGCTGGAAATTGAACTTGGGTCTTTTATGAGAGCAGCAAGCTGTCCTCACTCCTGAGCCTCTCTCCAGCCTCTGAGGTGGGTTCTCTTTCATGGCCTGTTTCTGCTGCCTCCTCTGACTCAGAAGGACACTGTGTGCCAGTGTTGCCTGTGCTTTCTAGACTGAATGCCAGTCCTTGCTTTGTCTATACAGGTAAAGTCTCCTCTCGGTCTGTAGGTTCCTGTAAGCCCTTCACACTGCAGAGGATTCCTGCAGCAATTCTGCAGCCTCAGGAATCCGTCAGTGCTATTGTTGTTGCTTTAGTTGTCTCTGGCCCAGTATGCTACTGCTTACATCTGTAAAAAGCACTGTCTGAGTCAGAAAAGGCTCGGCCAACAACTTCCACAAGCATACTCCTAAAAAAAAAAGTCACTTGTCCATCAAACAATGGCAGGGTGGGGACACAGAGGGGATTTGCTGTCCGTTTCTGGCTTCAGAGAGAATCTGTATTGTAAGAGAAACAAGTGTATGACTATACCGTGAAAATTCTACCTAAACTGAAGGGCTGGGGAGAGGGTTCAGTCAATAAAGTGTTTGCTGTGCAAGCACGAGGACCTGAGTTTGATCCTCCAGAACCCACGTTTTACAAACACAAAAGCTGGGTTCTACAGCACAAAGCTGTCATCCCAGCATGAAGAGATGGAGCTAGGATCCCTGGGGCTCGCTAGCTAGAAACTATAGCCATAGCACTAGGATCCCTGGGGCTCACTAGCTAGAAACTTTAGCCACAGCACTGAGCTCCAGGTTCAATGAGAGATCGATCGTGTCTCCAAAAATAAGACAGCGACTGATGAAACAGCCTACATCAATTCCTGACCTCCACATTTGCCCCATACATGTGCACATGCACATACAAACACACATGGAAGACAAATAAACAAAAACAAAATCCTGACTAAATTAAAGTGCCAGGGGTAATTTGACTGAGAAAAATAGGCAACATTTAACAGACTGGACGAATAAAGGAAGATTTAGGCAAGCGAAGTTGGCCACCGAGAGCTCTGCATAAAAGGTTCAATGTGCATGAGGCTATGGTCTGGTTTCCTTATTTTAAAGATACATAAACAGATCCAGAGAAGTGATGGGACTTGCAAATTTCCTAGCAAGTTGGTTGCTTGCCTGAGAAAATCAGTCTGTGCAAATCCCGGCCCCCGCAGGGCTCTGAACAGTTTTATTGCTCTCTGAATTATTAGCTTCGGAATCAATCAGAAGTGTAGTGTGTTCTTCATGTGGAAACTCTCAGAGGCCGTAAGCAACACTTCCAGTGCTTTTTATTCTTTGAGAAAAGAACAGTAGCTTTTGGGCTTCCTTTCCAATTTATTACTAGGGAGCGAGCTACTAACTAGCAGCAGTTGTCGAGACCCTCCTGCCTGCTGGGGGACGCCACATCCCAGCAGTGAGCGACCGCAGGTCAGCTCAGAGCTGGGAGGCCTGCAGGCTTTCTGGCTTTCTGCTGAGGGTGGCCAGACAGCATATTAAAATAGGAGATGCACAGTTAAGTTTGAATTCCATATAAACCACAAATAATTTTTCAGTGTAAGTGTGTCAGATGCAATATTTGTGAGACTATTTCAGCTTTATTTCATATCACCAGTGTTTGATTTTTAATTACATCATTTCCATGAATATTTTTGCTGTAAAAACCTTTGTTAAGATTTGTACTTGTGTGTTTTAAAAAATATTGTATTGTTTTTATTTTATATGTATCAGTGTACTGCCTGCATGTGTGTAAGTGCACCCATATCATGCAGTGCCCTCAGAGGTCAGAAGAGAGCATCAGATCCCCTGGACCCGGAGTTACAGATGGCTGTTAGCCTCCATGGGTATGAACCCAGGTCCTCTGCAAGAGCAGCCAGTGCTCTTAACTGCTGAGTCATCTCTCCAGCCTCCCCTGCCCATTTTTTTTAATGTAATGTACCAGTATGATGATGAATCTACTACGTCGTATTTAGCATCATCATAGAAACAAACCTCTGTGGGTATCCATCCATGAGGGAATTCCTAGATTAGGTTATTTGAGGTGAGAAGACCTCCCCAAATGTGGACGTCCCTTGGGCTGGGGTCCTAGAGTACATGAGAAAGTGAAAGCTAGCCCAGCACCAGCTCTCATCTCTGCTTCCTGACGGCAGGTGCGATGTGACCAGTGGCTTCTTGCCTACCACGATGGACTGACTGTATCCCCTCAAACTGCAAGCTGGAAACCTTTCCTCCCGTCAGTTGCTTTTTCAAGTATTTGTTGCAGTCATGAGAAAAGAATGTAATACAGTCATTGAACACCACCTCAAAGGTTTTTAACGATGAAAATCCAGGGGAAGGGAATGGTGAACAGACTTGGCTGTGTGTCATCATGTTTTTGTGCCCAGCACCCTGGATCATGACAGGTAGTCAGGTCAATGTTCAAGGAGTGACACAGAACATTCTTCATGTTCACCCCTTGCCTTAGACTCTCCCTTAAAGGCAATGGACAATTTAACCAATTTTCTAAACTTAATTCTTTTCTAAGATGTCTCCATGGTAGAGAATTGAGAAATATCATACACTGAGGTCAGTATCTGTCCAACAGCTAATTTGCACCACTTGAATGCAAAAGCCTAAGTAATCAGGCATTCATTAAGAAAAAACTTGCCGGGCATGGTGGTGCACGCCTTTAAACCTAGCACTCGGGAGGCAGAGGCAGGCGGATCTTTGTGAGTTCAAGGCCAGCCTGGTCTCCAGAGCGAGTTCCAGGAAAGCTGGGGCTACAGGGAGACCCTGTCTTGAAAAGACCAAAAAAGAAAAAAAAAAAAGAAAAAAAAGAAAGAAAGAAAGAAAGAAAAAGAAAGAAAGAAAAAGAAAGAAAGAACTCAGGGTGATAGATCATCTGCTAATGTGGTTCTGAATTCACATCTCTGCTCCCAGGCATCCTTCTCCCTGGCTTCTGAAAATGGCTGGCTATCCAGCTATTGCTGAACATTGTGGATTACACATCCCAGAGGTCATTAGTGGCTAATATGCATCTCTCTCACTTTATGAGAAATCAGATCTCTGAAACCAGGCACGAGACATAATTCACGACAGATGAGATTTCTACACTCCAGCACAAAGTGTTTCTGGCCCTGAAACTACGTTTTGAAGATATTAAAACCCAAACTAAAAGCGTGGTCTGCAGCTTGTATTAATTATCCTCGGGGAGTTGTGAAAGTATTGGGGATCTTAAGAAATGGTTATCTAATGTGATTAAAAAGGCCTGTCTCCATCTCAAGGCTGTTTCTATACTTCAGTGATTCCTTTATTCTCTTACATTTAACTGTTTGGGGTTCTAATAGGCCAAATGAATGAGGAAGGCACATGATATAAAAGGATGAGGCGTGAATGGCAATACAGTTTACTGGATTACGGTTGACACACTGGATTCTTTGGGCCCCAATGGCTCTTTCATCAGAAGTTCAAGTGCTTGCTTCTGAATTAGGAAGCCTCAAGTGTGACCACATGACAAACCATTCCATCTTCCAATTCTTTAACGTATTCTCAGCATGAATGCTCTTGTCTCTAAAAAATTCTTTTTTAAGACTTAATTTTTATTTTTAAATTATGTGTATATGTGTGTCTGTGTGGGGGTTTGTGCACTTGGGTGCAGGTCCCCATGGAGGCCAGAAGAGGGCGTCAAATCCCCTGGCCTTGGAGTGACAGGCACTCGTGAGACATGAGAGCTAGAAACCAAACTCGGGTCCTCAGAAAGAGCAGTGTCCATGCTTAACTGCTGAGTCATTGCTTCAATCTGAGGACGGGCATTTTTTGTAAAGATTTCCTGAGACAAATGTTTGTTCAGATTGCAGTTTTATGTGGGCTCTGCCCTTAAAGTGAGCCTGTGGTGAGAGGCTGCCCACGTGTGGAAGTAACAGATCACATTCACACCTGGCACCTGCTTCCTGATCGCCCGAGCACACCAGGGCTGAGCAAAGGCAGGTAAACTGCCAGCCAGCAAAAGCAGAGTCATAAAACGAGCAATTAAATCATAGGAACAGATCAAACCCATCTGGAAGCCACAGGAGGAACCACTTTGGGTTTTCACTGGGGGGTTCATTTCAAGAGGTAGAGCTCTCTCACAGAGCCATATCATTAGGGAAAGGAACACAAATAGCTGTCAGCTCCGTTTGCAATTCTATCCAGTCAGCTTGTTAAATTTGCCTTAGATTGTGAGCGGATTATATTGTTTTCATTGATTTTGCAAGCAATCTATGGTTATTATATAGGTAAAACGAGACAGAGAAAAAGGGGCGAGAAGCTGGTGGTGGCTGTACTCAAGGGTGACAACCTTGTAGGCCCTACTCAGACCTCTGGAGGGTTGTAACTGCTTTGTACTTGTAGGTTTTGTTTGGTCTCAGAGTGACATGAACAGCAGCTAGTTTTTAAATATTTATTGTATTTTTATTTATATGTATGTATGCGTGCCTGTGTGTGGGTTTGTACACTTGAGTGCCATCCCCACAGAGGCCAGAAGATTCCCAGAGCTGGAGCTACAGGTGGCTGTGAGCCACCTAACCTGGGTCCTCTGCAAGGGCAGCCAGAGCTCCTGCCTGCCGAGCTGTCTCTCTCTCCCTGAAGAAAGCAACTGTTATGTAGTTAGAAACTCACCATAGTCATCATAAACATGTGGAAATATGTATTTTAATTCAAGTGGACTTGAGCTTTATTTGCTGTTTATAAACCTGTTTTTTTTTTCCTCATTTGATGGTTCTATCTTCCAAATCAATACATATGCGCATCTGCAGTGGGCTCTATGGAGTGCCCATACAGAATTCGGGGGATGTAAAAAAATTAAATAAAGAAAGAAAGAATTCAGGGATCTGTGACCCCCTTTATCTAAAAGTTACAAAAAAATTGTCAGTCATGTGTGTATGTATTTTTCTGAAATTTTTTATTGAGACTTTTACTGGTCTTTAATTTTTTTGTATGTGTGTTCTAGTGTGCTCATGCATGTGTGTATGTGTGTTCCAGTGTGCAGGTGCATGTGTGTATGTGTATTCCAGCATGCCTGTGCATGTGTGTGTATGTGTGTTCCAGCGTGCCCGTGCATGTGTATATGTATGTGTGTTCCAGTGTGCAGGTGCATGTGTGTATGTGTGTTCCAGCATGCCCGTGCATGTGTGTTTGTGTGTTCCAGTATGCAGGTGCATGTGTGTATGTGTGTTCCAGTGTGCTCATGCATGTGTGTATGTGTACAAGCATGTACATCGCCCTGCATGTGTGGGGAGGTCAAAGGACAACTTCCCCATGGACTTTGCTGGAGACACAGTCTCATTCCCACTTTAAATAGGAGCCTTCCTGGTCCACAAGCTTCTGGGGACTCTCCTGCCTCTGCCTCCACTTCACCAGCAAAGCACTGGCACTGCAGACTCACACTGCCAGGCCTGGCTTTACATGGGATCTGGGAATCTAAACTCTCGTCCCCGGCTTGTGTGGCAAGCGCTTTTCCCACTGAGCTGTCTCCCCAGACCCAGGGTTTACTTCAAATTTTTATCAATAGATTTGAGACAGTGGTCCTGTAGCTTCCCACTCAGGGGTCTCCCAATGCCCCTGTACGTCTCCATCCTTCTCTAAATTTGCATGTCTCTGTATATGCTTCCCAAATCATTGCTGCGACAATTCAACTGTCATTTTCTATAGCTATCTAATTAACAAGCTGTTAATATTCTTAATTATTTTATTGCATCCTAGGACATTTTTACCTTGTAAACCTATCTTCACTCTAATATGCAGAATTTAATGATACTGAATTATTTTATGTACATAAATTTGCTTCAGATTCAATATTGTGTGAACCTGTTTCTAAACAGCTATGGGTTGTTTTGCACATGATAAAAAGAAAACCATTTGTTATCAAGTGGAAACATAACCACAGGGATTTAGTTTGCATTTTAATGCAACAAAATCTTTTTAATCTGCCTTTTAAAACTTTTACAAGCTTTTCTGTCTAATTAAATATAGATGTATGTGTACATCGTGCATTTTAAAAAATATAAGCCAAGGCTGTGATTTCAAATTTTTTGCTGAAGAAATGAACTGAGAAATGTGTATTCTAAGCTTTAATGTTGTCAACAAATTTATTTTATATAAGACAGGACTATAGAAAAAGAGACTTGTATAGCAAGAGTCAGGGTAGCTTCCACTACTTCAAATTAAGAAACAGTTGGAAGTCTATGAACTTGGGGGGGGCTTAGCTATGGAGATGGATCATGGGAAATTCAGCTCTCTCCGTTGGCCTACATGTTCCCACAAACTTCTCTGGAACGTGCACTCTGGTTTGTGCACCTACTGCCCATCTCCCGCCTTTCTCTACCCTCAGCGTCTCTGTTCTTGGCAGCCACTTCCTGTTCGTGCCCTCCCACCACCCCACGTCTTTGTCCCCAGCCTTGGTCTGTTTTCTAGCCCAGTGCTCTGGCCTGAGAGACTTTCTGAGTGGGGGTCCTCGCCCCACTTTCCAGGCCCTTCCCTGACTGTATCTTTTGTAGTTGACTGCGCAGGTTACCTCTGTCACGTGACCAGAGGCTGGTTCTACCTTGCTTCTGCTGTCCTGGCTCCCATCCCCCTGAGATATGTCTTTTACATTTTCCTGCCCCCAGCTCCATTGCTACCTAGCTTCTCTTTGCCCACCGTCCTTTTCCCTGAAAGTCAAAATTCATTTTTCACGGATTAACATAGATAAGTGTTCTAATGTTTGCATGGTGTTTGCCCATGGCAAACAAAGAGTTCAAAAGATGCACGCAGAATTTAAAGAAGGAATTATTAATCCCGATTGGCTAATTAAAAAAAATTTATCTCTTTTTTTGACCTTAGGCATAGCTTTTATTCATTAGACAGTTTATATTTTTTGCATTTAAAGATTTACTAATGATTTGCATTTTAAAAAACCAGCTTCTTCTGGTGACACATAAATTGGATACCTTTGAAACTATAGATTTTGAAAATTTTTCAATATCTGATAATTTAAAAAAGCCAAAACTTTAATGATTTGATTTTTGTTTGACCAGCTTTTCTTCCTTTGTTATAAATGTTGTCTTTCCATAGCTGACATGTTTAATAATAATGATTACTTTTGGTTAAATAATTGTGTATACAATAAAAGTTGCATTAGCTTGATTGTAAAAGGCATGATATCTTTTTTTTTTTTACCAACCAAAGTCCAGTGTCATCAAAGAGTATCTAAGCCTATAGCTGAGACTTCTCTTTTACTGATCAGCCTACTTAATGTTTCTTTTTTTTTTTTATCAAATCTAGACCCTTGCCCCCCCATTCCCCCACCCCATCAGAGCTCATGCATTCTGCCAAACATGCTTTTCATCTCTTTCTCAGTCTTTCTCAATATTCTCCATGTGGAAGTTGACTGTTTTGAGAAGTTCACTGTTTCAGTTAGTTCTTCAATGCAGTCCTTTCTGTTGTTGCTGTTGTTGTTGTTGTTTCCAATATGCATCACTCCCAGCTGCTTTGGATGACACTTTATAAATTTGACAATTTATTGTAATTTCCTTTTGTGGCAAAAGTAACAAAATCATCTTTTTGTTAATTTTTATTGAACACATTTCATACAACATTTCTTAATCAAATTTAGACTCATTCCCCCATCCATGTGCCCCCTCCCCCACACCAGAGCTCATGGATTCTGTCATATATGTTGAATCCTGTCTTGCATCTTTTTTCAGTCTTTTTTAACTTTTTTTCATGCAGAAATTTACTGTTTTGGTCAGTTCTTGAACAGGTTTCTCTCTCTCTTTTTTTGTTCCCTTTAACTTTATATTACTCCAAAATATGCATATATACATTCCACACATAAATCAAAATTACAAAGTCTGGAAATAAACTATAGGTTAATTCCAAAACATGTTTAGGGATTCACATTTTAACAGTAAAGTTGTATGCAGGTAAAAAGAAATATAACTTTACATTTTTTTTTGTCTTTTCGAGACAGGGTCTCCCTGTAGCCCCAGCTGTCCTGGAACTCACTCTGTAGACCAAGCTGGCCTTGAACTCACAAAGATCTGCCTGCCTCTGCCTCCCAAGGGCTAGGATTAAAGGCATGTGCCACCACGCCCAGCCAAACATTTAAAATTACATATTAAGTTGTATGTTTTAATGTAGTTTTTTGAAGGTTCTATAAAAATTTAATATAAATTTCACAATAAGTTTACAATGTAAGCTATACCTTATAATATTTCAGTAACTCAGAGATGATACTGAAATTATTCTATAAACCTGTCAATACTTTTTTGTTCCCTCCCCTTTGTATTATTCCAAATTATACCCATATAACCAACACATATGTATCAAAATTATGACCTCTGGGAATGAACCGTATGTTAATTCCTAGATATGTTTTGGGATTTGCATTTTTTCCCTTTGATTTTATACTACTCTAGAATATGGATACATATTTTCCACCAATATAAGGCAATTACAATCTGTGAATATAAGTGGTAGGTCAATTCTTTATATAGAGATCCATTCATTAATCTAAATCTTGCTAAATCTCTGCAAATAATAGCTCTGCGTAAGGGAAATGAATATATGGAGGAAGGGAGCAGAGGGCAGTGAGAAGTTGGCTCAATCCCCAGGGAATGACTCACCCAGGTTCCCAGCAAGGGACCTGTTTCCTTCTATCAGTGCCCAACCCTACCATCCCTGCAAGGACCCAGGGCTAAGGGGCTAGGAGACAGGTACACGGGAGCAGCCATGAGGGGCTGCAGGGTTGGGTGGGGGCCAGTGAGGCACCCAGGGTGGTCGGGGCCAGTGATCACTTGGGCTCTGTTCTAAGGTGCTGGGCCTCTTTTACCTGCTGCTCAGCCCAGAACACGAGCAAGGCAGGAACAGGAGCTGCGGCCAGAGCTGTGCAGTAGGGGAGGCCTGGGGAGTCTGAAGCCTTCAGGCTGTGTAGGGATGGAGGAAGGGATACCAGAACCTCACCCAGGTCAGACAGCCAGTGTCCTAGCCTCACAGTGCATGTCCCTGTGAGCCTCAAGTTGACATCAGGTACCTCAGAGAGATCCCAGACACGTTTACTCTAATCCAGGTAATGGGCCTCAGGGGATGGGGAAGTTCAGAAGAGAGAAGAGAAAGCCTGTTACCTCCTCCAGCAGCCATGACTAAACTGACATAATGCCCTACAGGATCAAAGAGGGACAGTTCTTAGGGGAGTTCAGAAGCCCATGGGTGCCATCAAATGGCTAGACTCAATGGACCTAGAAGGGCTGGAGCCCAGCGAATTCCAATCACTGCTGCTGCTATCCTGCAGAACAGAAAGCTGCAATGACCAGGTGTCGGGGGGGGGTCATCTGGGAGACTTCCTGGCCATAAGTCTTGCTAAGAGAGAATCCCAAAGCAGGCTTGGGCAGAGGCCAAAGGACGGAGACAGCAGGTAAAGGGTCTAGCAGGCCTCAGGCTGCAAGGCGCACACCCTCTGTTCACCAGCAGCACCTTGCTGGGCCTGTCATACTCTTCAGGGAGATGACACTTCTTCACCCACAGAGGCCCCTTGAGATGCACACCTGCAAGCTGGTACCCAGCAGGGCTTGAATGGCTGGGGGTGGGGGGAGCAGCTCCAGCCAAGCATCTGCAGATGTCCTCATGGGGCACAGCCCACAATCCTGCATACACACCTGGGCTGGTGCAGTTCCTGCCTGCACTGCTGCCGTCTCCCTGGAGATGTCTGGAGCCATCTCTCCTGGGGTGCAGTCTGCTGGGCCCAAAGCCAGGCTTTCTATTGGAAGCTATCCTCCGGGTGGGTTTTCTCCTTCTAGCACATGGGTAATACAAGCCTGCTGCTTTGGGCACACAGCAGGACTAGCACCTGCCAACCTGATGTCAGGAACACTGGCCTTAGCCTCCCTCACAAGTGATGGGAACATGGTATGAAAACTCACAGGCTGGCTAGTGGCAGCCGTGCCCGTACCTGGGTTTCCATCATCCCAACCATCTGCCGTGTGCCCTCAAGCCAGCTATTTTTGATGTTGTTTACATTTGTTATAAACACTCAGCTTTTAGTCCTGCCGATGTGAAAATGTTTGATCATAGCAGGGCAGACCTGCTTGTAAGTAAATTTGCTATGTAAAACTCTGGAATTAAGTTTTAGGCTTTTCAAAAAACCTCCATCATTGCATTTTAAAAGCATATCTAATATAGGTTATTAATGTCTTTGAATCTGTCTTGTTAAAACATTTTTAAAAAAATATTTTATTTTTTCATTTTATGTGTATGAGTATATTGCCAGCATTTGTGTAAGTGTACCTGTGTCATGCAGTGAACTCTGAGGTCAGAAGATGGTGTTGGGTCCCCTGGAACTGGAGATATAGACAGTTATTAGCTGCCATGTGGGTGCTGAGAATTGAATCTGGATCCTCTGCAAGAGCAGCCAGGGCTCTTAACCACTGAGCCATGTCTCCTGCCTAGTTAAAACACGTCAATATATAAACTGAATGTGGTGGCTCATGCCTATAATTCCAGCACTTGGGAGTTGGAGGTAGTAAGATCATAAATTCAAGGTCATCCTTGAGTACATAGTTCAAGGCCAGTCTGAGATACATAAGACCCTGTTGCTAATAATAATAGTACTAATAGTAATAAATATTCAGACTAGATTTTTAAAATTCCATAAATGGAAGGATATGTCTGAAAAATGCATATTCCGACCGTGTCCTTATCGTTCAGGCAGCAGATCTGGACTGCATTTCAATTTTGACTTTTCACATATGCAGTTTCCAGTCACTTAAAGCATAAGAAGCCATGCAGGTGGCTTTCATGTGAGGGCTTCTGTAGAGAAGGACAAGTTACTAAGAGAAGTCTTGAAGAACTCAGCATCGGAATTTCTTCCAAAGCTTTGGCCTCTGCCACTAACTGGGGGAACTCATCCCTGCAGGATGGCTGACACTGAGCTCAGTTCCTTGTACGTGAGAGTCTGTGTCCTTCTGGCTAGTTAGGGCACAGGGTGGAGGACTTGTCACAGACTGGAGACTTCCTAGAAGGAAAACCTGTGGAAGTGACCATCTCTGAGCCATCTGGGAATGGTTCTTTCAGCAGAATCTAACAAGAAAATAAACATGACACTAATGACCTTGAGATGTGTGTGTCGTTTTCCCTCTGCCCTGATCCCTTTGGCACAAACTCAACTTTGGTTTTTTTTATGTCCTATGGATGGTAGTAAATCGTCATTCTGAATTTACTGTTGTTATCTGACCTTTCCTTTTGTAAATTACATGCTGTCCCAGGACTGCGTGTTGCAAAGGGTCAGTTCCCCTAAGAGAAGCCCATCTGTTTGTGCAGTTAAAACAAGCCAGTTCCTCTCTTCCTTTTCTCTCCCACGTAGGGCTTCCAGAGGCCCCATCATTAAGCTTATCAAATGAAAACTTTTTGATGGCAGACACCAAGTTTACAAATTGGACTATTACTCATGTTGTTTGTGCCTTTATTTATAGTAAAGAAACTGCAGGTCAGTTCTGACAAATGGAGCATGTCAGAGTCCCCACAGGCTTGTGCAGTCTTTTGGCATCGGGGCATGGCATTGTCACCTATAGAATCCACATTTGTGAAAGTCTCAAAATCAAATTAATTTTTAAAAGCCACGAAAAAAAATCTCCTGTATTAGATGTGCAATTTTAGGTTAGACACAGCTGGATGAGTTGCTTGGGTTGACTGAGAGTCTTCGTAGTATCAGTGGAAAGAGTGGAGAGTCCTGATGCAAAAGATCTGCTTTCAAATCTACTAATCTCAGTGTCTAGCTTTAGTAACAGCATGCAAGGCTCTCAGTTTCTCAGAGCTTTCCTCTCCCCATCTTTGAATGAGGGGCAATAATTCATAGGCTTATGTTAACAGATTACTAATGAAATATTACATGGTAGCACCTGACTTTTTGAATGGATGCTCAGTGAAAGTATTTGTAAAGGAACCTAGAGCAGGTAGTGACACAGGCCATCTTCAATAGGCCCCGTCCTAGTTACTTGTCCTGTTTCTGTGAAAGGAATACCCTGACAAAAGCAACTTAAGGAAGAAAGAGTTTATTTCAGCTCACAGTTCAAGGGTGCAGTGCCTCAGCGTGGGGAACAGGGCAGCAGGAGGAGGCAGCTGGTGACGTGGCATCCAGTCAAGAAGCAGAGAGTGACAGGTGTCCATGCTCAGCTCTCTTCCTCCTTTATATGGAGTCTCGGGTTCCGGCCCAGGCAGGTGCTCCTCCTCCAATGAACCTAATCATGCTGATCTTTCACAGGCATGGGCCAAGACCTGTCTTCCAGGTGATGTTAGATGTCATCAAGCTGACAACCGAGACCGCCCATCGCAAGGCTCTCTAGCTCTGCTCTCGTCTCATTTCTGTGCTATGATAGATGCCCTGACTAAAAGCAACTTATGGGCTTAAAAGGTTTACTTTAGCCTCGATCTCCTGGTTATAGTCCATCACTGTGGGGAAGTCCAGGCAGGAACTCAAAGCAGGTGGTCATATCCATCTTGCTTCTTCATCTGAATCAGTTTAGGGATTTCACTCTGTTCATTAAGTAGGTGCATATAAACCTGGGTTGTGAAGTCAGCCTAATCTGAGTTTGAAGACTGGTTATGTTGTTTGCTTCCTCTATGGCAAGGCAAGGTATTTAACTTCTCTCTGCTTCATCTGTAATATGGGGACAATCTAGCACTTTCAGGGCTCTTATAAGCATTAAGAAAATGGCATTTAGATCAAGCATAGAAGATTATCTAGCTAGTAAATGGTAAGAAAGCTCGCTTTGTCTTTTTATTTATGCTCTTAAGCCCAGGTTTTCAAGGCATACTTGAAACAGAAAAGAGGGTAAAATACATGTTAGGGAGTAGAGTCCACCCTCAGTGGGTGGCTTATTGCCACCATTTATAACGCCGTGGGGTTGCTAGATTGCACCTCACGCTGGCCAGAGTCCCTTATCTGCGCTTTGGCACAGACAGCTGTAGGGCACCAAAGATCTCAAGGTCACCTACTTCTACTTAGCTTTAAGTATCCATTCACACAGGAGGGCCCAGACCACTGTGGGTGGCAATATGCCCTGGGCAGACAGTCCTGGGCCATATAAGAAAGCTAGCACAACATGGGTCTGCAAGTGAGCCAGCGAGCAGTGTTCCTCCATGGGGTCTGCCTCCCTGAGTTCCTGCCCTGACCTCCCTTCACATGGACTGTGACCTGGAAGTGTCAGCCAAATAAATCCTGTCCTCCCCAAGTTGCTTTTGTTCCTGATGTTTGTCACAGGGACAGGCCGCGTGGCCAGACACACTTGGACCATATGTGCTGTTGAACGTTGCGTGCTTGCTTTCAGCTCCTCCCCCGAGTTCCTCTCTCTTCCTCCTTTGCTCCTAGTGTAATTATAGAAAACAATAAGCCTTTTCCTGAAGCTGTGACTTTGCTGTGCTCCCTTAGCCTCTGTGGAAAGCCTTTTCTGTTAGCTTTCCCCACTGGCTACTGGGGCTCTGGCTGCCAGGACCCAGTCAGTCCACAGGAGCAAGATCTAGATACGAGCTGGGGAACCATATTGGAGAACTCCCAAAATACAGAGATCTGGGCTCATTTGTTTACACTTAACTACTAGAGGGGTAAACAGGTTGGAAACATCTGAATTAAGCACCTTATAGGAGTCCTTGCTTGATAAGGAAGTAAGTTCAACAGTTAATCAACTGTATGAAGGGAAAACCAGGCTTTCAAATTTTTACTTATTTATTTTTATGTGTATGAGTGCATGATAAGTGCATCCATGCATGTAGTCCCCACAGAGGCCAGAAGAGGGCGTATCAGATCCCCTGAAACTGGAGTTATGATGGTTGTTAGCTGCTGTGTGGCTGCTGGAAATCAAGCCCAGGTCCTCTGCTAGTGCCATCCCTACAAAGGTGGTCCCAGGCTGTTAAGAAAGTTACCTGAGCATGAGCCTGTGAGCAAGCCAGAGAGTGAGCCCAGAAGCAGAGGTCCCCCACTGTCCCCCACGGTCCCTGCAGGTCCCAGCTGTGGCTTCCAGCTGTGGCTGTTCCCAGAGGTAAAAGCCACACAAACCCTTCCCTTCCCAGGTTGCTTTTGGTCGGAGTGTGTTATCCCAGCAACAGAATGGATGCAGAACAGTCATCAAGCAGGGATTTCAGATCCAGGCCTCCTCCTGGGTAACAGTAGAAAGTAACAGCTATGACTCTATCGTGAGGAAGCAAAACATCCACAATGCGGACTGCTGTAGAACCATAGACCATGGCGGTGGTCTTACTGGCTGTGCGCCAAAGTGGAAGATTACCTGTGACAAATTCCTTAGAAAAATAATGGTTCGCAGTGTGATTCATAATCTACAGATAAATATGTTAGATACAGATACCTGCTTCATTAAAAACTAGAAGAATACATCTCAGCTGCTCACCTTGAGTTGCCTCAGGAATTGAGCATAAATCTTAAAAATGAGAACGGTGATCCTGGAGCAGGGAAAGGAGTGTTTACTGCTGAATTCACTCACATCTGGATCATTCGAAATTTTGTTCCTACACGTGTATTTCCGTAATAGAGTCTAGAAAAAGTTTATGTCTTCATGTCATGTTATAGTGTGAATCCCCACCAGCTCCTGTGCTGGAACGCTTGGTCACCACCAGCTGGTGCTGGGTGGGAGGCTTGGGGGGTGGGTCCTTGCTGGAGGAAGAACCTCACCAGGCCTGGCTTTGGCAGTTTATGGACCAGCTCCACGCTCTGTTCTCTCTCTCAGCTTCCTGTATGTGGACAAAATATGGTCTCTGCTTCCTGACTGCCAACCAGCCTCAAACTGCTGTGGCCATGCCTTTCCTGTCGTGATGGCCTCTATCCCTCAGAAACTATGGGCCAGCATAAGCCCTCTCCCCCTTAAATCACCTTTGTTATGTATTTTAGCACAGCAACAGGAAAAGAAAGAAGACAGATGCTGAAAACAGCAGCCGAGCCTCCATATGAATAACCTCCTTAAGGACTACAATGTCAAGCTAGATGTGGTGGCTCAGGCCTGTAATCCCAGCGTTCTGGAGGCTGAGGCAGGAAGATTTGCTTGGGGTAGAGGCCAGTCTGAGCTACATAGTGAATATGAGGACAGCCTGGGTTACAATGTGAGATTCTGTCTTAAGAAAACAAAAGAAAATAAAATAGAATTACAATATACATTGTCTCATATTTGAAACTGCCAACTGTCCCACATTATAGGATATAGGAAGAAATAAAAAGAAAACCCAAGTCTGGTTGAGATGGAAATCACTGCACCTGTGTGGGAGAGAACTGTGTGTTGTCTTTGAAGAAATGGAAAGTAGGCAGATGTTTTCTTCCTAATGCCAGAACACCGGGAAGGGTTCCCCTGTGTGAACTGGCATCTTGGATACTGACTGCCTCTCCTCTACCTTCTTTGTCTAGGGCCTCAATGCAACAGAGAAGGGAATGGATCTTATGAAACTGAACCCATTAACTAATGAATGTGGATGCATTAAGCACCTGATGTGGGGTGAAACACAAAACACCAAGAATTACCTCATTTTTGACCGTCTGTGTTCATATGTGCATGTGTGCATGTTCATGCCTGTGTATGTGTTCATATGTGGACACAAATGTACAAACATGTACATTCGAGTATGTGGAGGCCATAGGTTAATATCAAATGTTTCCTCTATTGCTCTCTGCCTTATGTTTTTTAAAAAATATTTATTTTTATTTGATGTATATGAGTGTATTGCCAGCATGTAAGTGCGCCCATGTTCTGCAATGCCCATGGAGATCAGAAGATGGCATTGGATTCCCCTGAAATTGGAGTCATGGACAGTTAGTTGTTAGCAGCCATATGGGTTCTGGGAATTGAACCTGAGTCCTCTGCAAGAGCAGCCAGTGCTCTTAACCACTGAGCCATCTCTCCATCCCCCTCCTCCTTATGTTCTGAGACTCACTGAACCTGGAGCTCACCAATTCAGCTAGACCAGCTGGCCAGCTAGCCCCAAGGAGATCCTCCTGTCTCCATCTCCCAGTGCTGAGATTCACAGGCAAGCACCACCACACCCAGCTTTATATGTGGGTGCTGGAGTCTTGAATTCAGGTCCTTGTGCTTGTATGAGACTGTACTGACTGAGCCATACTCCAGCTTTGTCATATTTATACAGTATTATAAATTGGAGAGTGGGGTGGATCAGATACATTCACAGACTCTAGACTACACCAGAGACAGGGAATATGCAAATACAATTAGGACATCAGGAAAAAGTGGGCAGATGTTTGGGGGGGGGAGGTATTTTGTTTTATAATAAAGAAAGCATGAAAATTATTTTGAGCAGAGAGGACTCTTTGCAGAATGGTGATGAGGTGGCCATTAATCAGGGAAGCTCTGGAGACAGGGGGGCAACCCTAGGGGAGGGGTACCTTAAGAAGGGGAAGAGTGTTATCCAAATCAGGAAGAAAAGGAGAGGGCCTTAGTAGTGAGGCAGAGCTCTGGCAGGAGGGAGAAAGGACACTTGGAGGCTCTTACAGCAGTTTGACTTTCTTGTTACGGTGAGGTGCCACCTCACTGGTGCAGAGTGGAAGCTCAGAGGCAAGGCGGAACAAGAGATTATGGAACGATTGGGAGGAGCCACTGTGGAGACCACAGATCAACCAGAGATGATGAAAGGAATTGTGGAGCACCTCTGAGGGTCAGCTGAGGCTGGATATCATGAGTGCGTAATGAAATTAATAAAGGACATTATTTGTTCATTACTTCTTTTAGCTAGGCAGGCACCAAGGCAAAGTGATTCAGTATGGCTAGAACGGGCAAATTATAGAAACCAAATAACTTTTTTAAGCTTTATTTTTCACTTTTATTTAAAAAATATTATTTTTTATTTTCTGTGTATGAGTGTCTCGCCTGCATCTGTGTAAGTGCACCATGTGTGTGCAGTGCCCGAAGAGGGTGTTGGAGCCCCTGGAACTGACTGGAGTTGCAGATGGTTGTTAGCTACCATGTCAGTGCTGGAAATTGAACCAGGGTCCTCTAGAAGAAGATCAAGTCCTCTTAACCACTGAGCCATCTTTCCAGCCCCTAATTTTATTTTTAATTATGCATATGTGAGGGAGGAGTATGTGCACCACATGCATGCCTGGCCCACAGAGGCCAGAGGAGGGTGTCAGATCCTCCTAGAGCTGGAGTTACAGGCAGTTGTGAGCTGCCCAACATGGGTGCTGGGAAATGAACTCAGGTCCTCTCTAAGTGAGGCATGTGGTCTTGACCATTGATCCATCTTTCTAGCCCCTTGGGTAACTTTTATTTGGAGAGCTACATGTGAATATTCATTGGAAATTAGCCAAATTGCATAATTGTAGATTTCTTTTTCTCGATATGTCTTTTTCCCTTCACTTTTATAGTCAAATCGGGTAACTAATTCTCTGAAAACGTAAGACCAATATCCTGTGCTTCCAATGTTCTGCATCTGAATAAACCTGTCAAGCTTTCTAGGGTTTCAAGCTCACTCTTGCGTCTCATGAATTATGTATTTTTTAGGTTGGAAAAACTAATAACCTCCTTTTTGGAAGACCAAGATCCAGAGAGTAGACTAGAAGTTGGCGCCGATATGCGTAAAATCCATCACTGTTTTCTTCATTTTAAGGTAAATTTCAATGTTTCCTCCCATGGAAGCCATGGCTTGACACGCTCCAACTGCAATAAAAACTTTTCTAGTTGATCAACCCTTGAAACACTAGGACCCAGCTTCACATGGACAGAAAACAGTGATCTTCGAGCCAGCACCATGACCATCTCTGAGATTCAGAGATTATATCTTAGTTATAGGCAAATAAACTTGGGCCAGGACTTCTAATTTCCTTGCCAGGAATCTCTGCTTTGTCCCTACAATATGTCTGTGGTAAAACACTCACACATATACATTTATTTTCAAATAATATCAGGATGATTGTGCCTAGCATTTTTTTAGCATTTTAATTTATCTGAATATTTAGATTTTTCTCAGTCTTGGAGATTCTAACTTCACCATGAGGGGCTAGGAATGTTGTCAACTTTCACCTCTGCCTTCTATGTAATTTTGCACACTTTGAAAAGATCCTGGCTAGTTGTGGGATGACAATATTCTTAAGTCACAGAAAAGAGAGATCTGTACAAAATAATTACAGTGCGTGATTAGTGCTGTGTTCAATGTATGAATTAAGAGCCCGGCAGATGGCTCAGTGGGTAAAGGTGCCTGCTGCCAAGCCCAATACACTGAATCTGATCCCTTGGATAGTGGAAGAAGAGGCCTCCACATCCGTGCTGTGACATGCATACGCCCCCACACATACAAACACACATATGCACTCTAAATCAATCAATCAATCAATATATAATTGTTAAAAGTATTAACAGCTACAAAGTTTGGGAGGGCTCTGTGACTTTTTCAGGAGAGAAATAAACAAACATCTCTTTGCCTCAGATAAGGTAGCAAGAAACCAAAGACAGGACTCTACCCAAGTCTAGCCTGGTGAGCCAGGGAGCTTGCTGGGGTTACTTACAGAAGCGTGGGCGACTCAAAGGCAGGTGCAGCACCAGAAACCGCCACCTTGAGCAAGGAATAGGCACGGCGGCCAAGCAATGCAGAACATAGGTGTGGTCACTGAACTCTTACACCAACTTGCAGAAGCTGTTGAATGACAAGAAGACGGCAGAGAACAGCAAGGTCTCCTCTGAAAGCAAAGAGCAAGTGTGTCAGGAACCAGTGAAGGAGGAAGAATACAAGAGGCTCCAGGACCTTCTCAGTCAGAGAGACAATGAAATCAGTATCCTTTCTGAGGCTTGGAAGGGAAGGGTGTGCACACAAGGCCCCCACACCACCACATCTCTCAACACCCCAGCCTGCTTTCTATGTACAAGGAGAAGAAAACATCACCCAGGGAAGTTCAGCAAATAGCCACACACAGGGCAGTTATGCAAATGCATATCTGACTTTAGCTTTTTAGCTTGATATACTTATTCTTTGTTTTTTACATTTTTGGGGTGTGTGTGTGTGTGTGTGTGTGTGTATTGTGTGTGTGTGTGTGCATGCACCCAGAATGACACACATGTAGAGTTCAGAGGACAGCCTGAGGGAGTCTTTCCTTCTACCATGTGGAACCCAGGGATTGAACTCGGATCCTAAGGGTTGGTGGCAAGCTCCTTTACCTGTTGAGCCATCTTGCCACAGATATAGTTACTCTTACAGAGAATATTTCTGTTCATGAAAAAGTATGCTTTTTTTTTAGATAGGCTCTCACTTTCTGATTCTGACCTGAAGCTCACTATGTACCAAGGTGGCCTCAAACTCAAAGAGATCCACCTGCTTTTGCCTCTTGAGTTCTGGGATTAAAGGTGTGTACCACATACCTGGATCAAAAGTATGCACTTTTTCATGCCACCTCTTAACATTAAAAGTTTTTATTTATATTTTGACTACTCTGTGATGTGATCCAGTAAGTTAGCTCCTTATCTTTAGCTAGCTGAGCACATACCAGCTTCGCCAGGACCCACATTTGTGACTGGTGTGTGGGTGAAATGTTAAAGATGGCTGGAGGAGGGAAAATGGCATTTAGCTTATGAAGAGCAGAGATTGACTTAAATGTAACTTTTCTATTTAAAAGCTGGATCCTCTGCTCTGAGTTCCACATACAGATGTTCCCAAATTTGGAAGTAAGCATAGATAGCTGTTCAAGATAGAATTCTTGGCTCCCAGAGACAGCGTATTCTGGGTGCGGAGGACAGTCACTGTCCCTAGGAGCAGGTGCTGCCTGCAGGGGGCAAACAAGCAGTTACTCCTAAAGAGCACACCTGGGGCCCGAGAGCCCTCAGGACCCTGAATCTCTTCAATGCCATTTTTCACTTTTACCTTTCAAGCCTCTTGTAAAAGGTTTGACATTTTCCTGCCATTTGCAGCCTTTACACACACAAGAAACCATTTTGGCCAAAGTCTTATAAACGGATTTTTTTTTTTACCAAGACACTTTAAGTTCAGCTATTGTGCAAAATACATAAAAATGGACTTCACTGGGGCTAGAGAGATGGCTCAACAGTTAAGAGCAGACCCATATTTGGTTCTTAGCACCCATGACAGGTGGTTGTGAACCCATATAACTTCAGCTCCAGAGGATCCCACACCCTCTTCATGCCTCTGTAGACACCAACGTCACACATGTACATACCTGCATAAAGATGCACACATATACAAACCACCATAAAGATGCACACATGTACATACCCACATAAAGACACACACATGGGGCTGGAGAGATGGCCTAGCGGTTAAGAGTGCCAACTGCTCTTGCAGAGGACCCGGGTTCGATCCCCAGCACCCACATGGTGCCTGAGAACCGTCTTTAACTCCAGTTCCAGGGGAATCCGACACCCTCTTCTGACCTCCACAGCATTGCACGACACGGGTGCACAAACCTACATGCAGACAGTACATTCATACACATAAAAAATAAAGAAATTAAAAATGTAAAAAAAAGGCGCACACATGTACACACCACCATAAAGATGCACACATGTACATACCACCATAAAGACACACACATGTACAAACCACCATAAAGATGCACACATGTACAAACCCGGATAAAGATGCACACATGTGCAAACCCACATAAAGACACACACATGTACATACCCACATAAAGACGCACACACATACATACCCACATAAAGATGCACACACATACATACCCACATAAAGACACACACACATACTTACCCACATAAAGATGCACACATGTACATACCCGCATAAAGATGCAAACATGTACATACCCACATAAAGACACACACATACATACCCACATAAAGACATAAAAATGCACATACTACCATAAAGATGTACACATGTACATACCACAATAAAGATGCACACATGTACATACCCGCATAAAGATGCACACAAGTACATACCCACATAAAGAAGCACACATGTACATACTCGCATAAATATGCACACATACTCAAAATGAAAAGTAAACTAAATCTTTTTTTATTTTTAGACAGTCTCCCTGTAGTCCCATAGAGACCAGGCTGGCCTCAATCTCACAGAGACCCTACCTCTGCCTCCCAAGTGCTGGGATTAATGGCTTGTACCACAACACCTGGCCAAAATAAAATCTTTAATAAAATAGTCTGCACAGTAGCTGGGGAGTTGGCATGGTCACCAAAGTGCTCACCAACAACCCAAGGACCTGAATTGTCTCCCCAGCACCCCTGTAAAGAGATGGACATTGTGGTGCATGTTTGCAATCACAGCTCTGGAGTGGGGGTGGGCAGAAGCAGGCAAATCCCAAGGGCTTCCTGGTTAGCCTGCCTAGCCCAGTCCCCGAGTCTCAGGGACCTTGTCTCAAAAAGTAAGGTTGAAGTCTCCTGGGGGATGACACCCAAGGTTGCCCTCTGGTCTCCGGACACCCACATGCACACACACACATACATGCACATCCTCGTATCCACATGCACCCCCCCACACACACACACAAAACACAATCTGCACAAAGGAGAACCAATGATAAAGAGGTAAAATACAAAGTAGGCATGCTGCCTTGTCAGCGTCGGTGGCTAATTTTAGTTGAGTCTTAGCAGACCCCATGTGTCAGATTCAAGTCAGTATTAGCTGCTTTATTATCCAGCCAGTGACAGTGAGTCCAGCTGGGAATTATGCCCCATGCACGCCCTTGTCTCCCAGCGCTGCCCACGGTGCTGTCACCCTGCATTCCTTCCCTCTCTCTTACCCCATCCATCTCTAAGCATGGCCTCAGCCCTGGCCCCAGCCCCAGTCTGCCTTCTGTTTCTTTTCTTGGCCTTGATCCTAATCTGGGATCTTCCCCCTGATCCTTCCCCTACCAGCTTCTTAATCCCTGTCATGGCTTATGAACGTCTGTGCATTGAGGAGCAACGAAATGAGATGTGACAGAGGGACCAGTCCAGCCTTGCTGTTTATATGGAAGCAGGAGTGACTGAGGGAACTTGTCCTCCCCTGTCTCTGCTGTGATGAGTCTGGATACCACTGTTCATGTGGGAGGACACTAGATGCTTTACTGACTGCCAAACATTCGCACAGGCTTCTGTCCCTCTGTGACTCATCAGAATGGTGGGATGAAAGGAGTCAGAGGGGCCAGCGAGAGGGCTCAGTGGGGAAAAGTGCTTGCTGTGAAGGCTGATGGCCCGAGTTCAATCCCTGGTACTCCAATGGTGGAAGAAGACATCAACACATTCCAGCAGGTTGTCTGCTGACCTGCACACATGGGCCCTAGAATACAGGCGTGCAAACACACACACACACACACACACACACACAAACACACACACACAAGAAAGATGGAACAGAAGGAAGGAGAGAGAAAGAAAAAGAGAGAGAAAGAATGAGTTAATGAATGAATGAGACAGGGTGAAAGATGCTGCAGGTGAATCCTGACCTGGAGTGGAATCCTAGCTCTTCGCTTTTATCTCCTACCTGTCAGGAGCAGAGGCCCTGCCCTGCCAACTTCCTGTATAAAGCAAACCCAGTTAAGGAACACAGTTTTATGCAGGTGAGGCTCTGCTCAGATGGACAGCAGGAAGTCAGAGGGGCAAACAGCGAAGGGTTCATCCACTCCGAGCTCACGCTTATGGAAGGCTGAGTAAGGGCCAGGAAGGCTCCTGACTGCCTGCCAGAGTGACTCTGAGTGAGGCTGGGTGGTATTTTCATCTTTCTTTGTGGAATCCAGAAAGCAAAGACTGTGGTCAGAGGAACAAGAAACCTAAGACAATCCTGCAGCCCCAAGGATGGGCACTCACACTGGGTGTTCTTGTAAAGAGAGCTAAAATTAGTGGCCTCATCACTTTGAATAAAATGCACATGCACCTGACTGGGGATGTCACACCCAACACAGTACGTGGCTCAAAGATGTACATTACATGACAACGGGGGAGGAGAAGAGAGAGGAAAGACAGGAAGGATGGTTGGAAGAGGAGGGAAGATTCAAGTAGCTGTTCAGGAAATGCCAGTCAGAGCATGTCATTTCACATTAAAGTCTTCCAGAGTGTTTCCATCATGCTTTGAATCAGAGCTTTTTTACTTTTTTATTGTATGTATGTATGTGTATGTGTGCACACGCACATGTGCCACTTCTTGTATGCAGAGGTCAGAGGACAACTTGTAGCACTCCATTCTGCCCTTCTATCTTGTGGTTCCCAGGGATCGAACCCGAGTCATCAGCTGTGCCATCTTGGAAGCCTTTATACTTAGAATAAAGCTCAGACTCCATCCTGTTCCATCCTGTTCACAAGGCCCTCCATCACCTTGCCCCATCTGCCTTTCTGACATCTTTCCCGATGTCCACACAAATGTGGTGTCGGTCACAAAGACATTTTCCTTGTTCCTCTAGTGTGAGGCTTCTCAGCCTGGGCACACTAGCAGTCGGGGTGGCAGTTCTCTGTAGGATGTTAGGTGGTCTCCTGGTAGCTGCTGCCCTAAAGCTTCACCCACAGCCCTCTGCCTCCAAGCTTTCCCTGTACCCTCTTCTTATTCAGATCTTAGCTTAAACGTCACTATCAAAATGGCCTGTTAAAATTTTGCCTATGTGTGTGTGTGTGTGTGTGTGTGTGTGTGTGTGTGTGGTGTGCATGTGTGTATATTCATGTTTTTTGCATGCCTGTGAGTGCACATGCACATGTGTGCAATGCAGGTGGAGGTCCAAGGCTGATGTTGAGAATCATCTTTGATCACTCTTTCACCTTGTTTGATGAGACAGGTTTCTCAATCAAACCCAGAGCTCCAGATAACCAGATTGCTGGGGACCACCCCCACACACACCTTCCTAGGTGGGCTGCCTCACCTACCTGGCATTTACATGGGTTACTGGGGATGCAAATTGCAGTCCTCATGTTTGCCTGGTAAGTGCTCCAACCATTCTCCCCAGCACACCCACAGAGTTACCCTCAACCATTGGAAAAATTTCCCTCTGACACTGACACTAATGTTGTTTAAGTTTGCGCACACACAAGCACTCATGTGTGGGATCCGTGTTTCCTCAGTAGGACACTTGGTTCATAGAAAGCAGCAGCTACATACCTTTTTATTGTGCTGTTGCCACGGGCCTAGCACTCTTCTAAGCAGGGCAGCACAACAAAAGGTAGGTCTCATGAACTGAATGGAGCAAAGAGTTTGAATTTTACTTTAAGTATAAGGGCTGCCAAGATGGTGCAGCGGGTAAAGGTGCTTGCAGCTAAGACCGACGACCAGAGTTCAGTCCCTGGGACCCACATGATGGAAGATGAGAACAGCGTGCTGGAAGTTGTCTTCTGACCTCCACTTATAGGCCATGGCACGTGCACTCTACCAATGGAGCCCCATCCCCTGCCCTCTGCCCCATTCTGCTTTTTATTAATCCCTTTATAAAAATATTAAACTTAGAACATTTTAAGGATCTTTCAGTTTTCTAATTTCATAGAACAGGGCCACAGTGAAAAAAGTAACAGGCTCCTAAACTGTCTACAACTGAACATGGAAATTCAGGAAGTTACCATCTTCCTGTAGCTGTCTTCAGTGAGCATTCAGTAAGCTGCAAATATCATTGACAGTAAGTAATTGGATTTGGAGCACTTGTAGTTTGTTTGATCATTTTAATCTAATTATAAGTCACTAAGTCCTTAAGTCAGAGTTCAGATATTCTGGTCAACATGTTAAAAAAAGAAAAGAAGAAAACTCAGGATGCCCTTCACTTGTTGAGCGCAGAAAAAAGTGAAGTCAGACGAAGCTCACCCTTCGTGCCTCAGAGCCCAGCAGAAGCTCAGAGGGCCTCGCTGTCCTCAGCCCCAACCCAGGCCCAGGACCTTGACATCTGCAGACGTACATCCAGCTTGCTCAACAAAAAGACAGGTCAGTTGACTACATTTCCAGTATTCTTCACTGTGGATAATAGATTTCTGTATTGCATCCTATGCTTTTTGTTACTTGTGCAAAGATGAAGGCTCTAAAAATGTGTTTATTAGAATTCTTTTTCAAATGAAATACCTATTTCCAAATGAACGACTGAACTGAGGCCCACTCAAGTATGCATTGTCACAGCATTAGGAGGTGAGATGGGTCCCAGTCACGAGTAGAGAAACTAACTTTAGAGAGGGAGAAGGAACTCCTCTCTGGAACATGAGGGAATGAGGTCTGACGTCAGGTTACCTGTGTGATGATGCTGCCTAAACCCAGATAAGCCATTCATGGAAAAATATAAATGTCAACACAACATTTAGAAATTAACAAAGTTTCCGGACATGGTAGTGCACGCCTTTAATCCTAGCACTTGGGAGGCAGAGGTAGGTGGATCTCTGTGAGTTCAAGGCTAGCCTGGTCTACAGAGTGAGCTCCAGGCCAGCTGGGACTAAAAAAAGGGAGACCCTGTCTCAAAAATACCAAAAAAAAAAAAAAAAAGAAATGAACAAAGTTGTCCACATTATAGGATTTCACAGGGCTGAGTTCGCTCACAGGTACTCTCCTCTCTTCTAGATTAAAAAAAATTATGTGTCTGAGTGTTTTGCCACTTTACATGTATGTAAGTGTAAGTGCACCCATGTCACGGAGCACCAACGGAGCCCAGAAGAGGGCATCAGATCCCCTGGAACTAGAGTTCCCAATGGTTCTTAGCCTCTGTAGGGTACTGAGAACTGAACCTGTGTCCTCTACAGGAGCAGCCAGTGCTCTTAACTGCTGAGCTATCTGTTCAGTCCCCTTTTCTAGGTTTTGATAGATGGCTTTCAGAAAACTCACCAGAAACCCATACTCCTCTCCATTGCTCTTGTTCAGACCAGCATAGAGTCCTGAACTAGAGGAATCGGAAGTATCCTGTGCATTGCAGCACAGACACAGAGAGCTCCCCCCTGGCTGCTCAGACGGCATGTCCTATGCCCATGTCTGTTGGGGATGGATGACCACAGAATCTAGCCTGGGAATCATTCATGAATCTGGCACTGGGATGGTTAGCTGTATCTGTCAACCTGCCACACCCATCCCGGGAGGAGAAAGTGGTTCTCAATGAAGGAATTGTCTAGATCAGCTTGGCCTGTGGGCATATCTGTAAGGGATTGTCTAGATGGTTTATTACAGTGGGAAGACCCACCCTCAACGTGGGTGGCATTGTTTCATGGGCTGGGCCCTAGACTCTGTAAGGGTAGAGAAAGCCAGCTGAGCAGGCCAGCAAGGGAAGGTCCCCACGTTTGTTCTCTCTGTGCTCTTGATGTGGATGTGATACTTTAAGTTTCTGCCTTAACGTCCACCTAAAAATGGATGAAACCTACCACTGTAAGCCAAATAGGCCCTTTCTTTTCTATGTTGCTTTTGGTCAGGGTCTGTGGTGGTTTGGATGAAAATTTGGCCTAGCGGTTAAGAGTGCCAACCACTCTTACAGAGGACCCGGGTTCGATCCCCAGCACCCACATGGCGGCCCAGAACCATCTGAAACTCCAATTCCAGGAGAACTCCAGTTCCAGGGGAATCCGAGACCCTCTTCTGACCTCCGCAGCATTGCACGACACGGGTGCACAGACTTGCATGCAGACAGTACATTCATACACATACAGAAATAAATAAAAATTAATAAAAAAAAAAAGAAAATTGTCCCCCATAGGCTCAAGTACTTGGACAGTCAATCAGTAGGTGGCGCTGTCTGGGGAGCATCAGGAAACTATTAGCAGGTGTGGCCTTGCAGGAGGAGGCACGAGGAGCATTGCCTGCTTCCAGCTTTTGCTCTCTCACTTCCTGTGCCTGCTGGAAGGTGTGCGAGCTCAGCTTCCTGCCATGCCTCACCCAGCATGATGGATTACTCTCCCTCTGGAACCATAAGCTCAGTAAACTCTCCTTCCATAGGGTTGTGTTACATGTTTTATCCCAGCAACAGAAACTAAACTAGAATAGGTATTCACTAAGAAGCATGCTTTTCTGAGATTCATTTTTATTTTTATTATTGTGTGTATGCACGTGTCTCTGGGAGTGTATGCCATGTGTGTCCAGATCCCCACAGATGTCATATAAGGGTGTCAGATCCCCTGACACTGGAGTTCAGGTGGTTGTAAGCCTTCCAGTGTGGGAACGGGTCCCCTGGAAGAGCGGGAAGTGCCAACTCTCCAGCCCTAAGAAGCACACATTTTGGTTAAAGGAGATGGCACAGAAGGACAAAGATGTGGTTTGTGACTTCACATCCCTGGGTCTCGTAATGCTGCAGCCCTTGCCTCGAGTTGTTCTTCCACAACACAGGATGATGAACTCCAAACCCAAAGAAAATAAAAGATGCCATTCTTCCTGTTCATTGCGGCCACAGCTGAGCAATAAATCCTACTAATTTCTCTCTGTAAGCAACTTCTAGAACAGCCTTGGTACATGCCGTTATGAACAGCAGCTGCTTAGGAACCAAATTGGGTCTGGATTGGTGAATTCTTCAGTTGACCCATCTATTTTTTATGTATTTGTTGAGAACATACTTTATTTTTTATCTCTTTATTGAATTTTTGTGCATTTCATACATCTTAATCATCATGCTTAGACCTCATCTACTCTCTGCACCCCACAAAGCTCCCCTGCTGTATTTCATGCATATATCTTTTCTCTCATATGTCTTAAGGCCTATTGAGTCATATTCGTGTACCCAGATGTCCCTTGTGTGAATGAATCCACTGGAGCGAGTCAGCCTGGATGCCTAGCTAGCATCATTCACATAAAGAAGACCAACTCTCCCTCACCCAGCGGTGATCAGTTGCCAATAATCTCTTGGGGCTTCTTTGCATTTCCCCAATTCTGTGCTGGGTTTTTGTCTAATTTGAGCTTGCACGGGTCTTGTTCATGCTGTGACCATTGTTTTAAGTTCATATAAGCAAGCCCAGAGGCCTAGGGAACTATGTTTCCTTGTGGTCATCTACTACCCCAGGGTCTTACTCTCTATCTGGTCCTTCTTCTCCAGTGAGCCCTGAGCCCTAAGTGGCAGATATTTAACACAGCAGTCCTACCCAGGGACACACACTCTGCAGTCTCTTACTCTCTATATTTTGGCCAGTTGTGGCTTTCTGTGTTAATCACCATCTATTGCATGAGGAAGCTTTGCTGGTGAGAGTTGAAAGATGGATTAATATCACTTCTGCCCCCTGTTGTGCTGTGTTCCCCGAGCCTTAGGTGTAGAGGTTGCAGTGTAAAAGTGTCACTTAGGGCTGGACAGACACTTATTCTCTGCGCTTGACCAGTTGTGGAACTCTGATAGTCTCTACCTGATGCAAAAAAAAAGAAGTTTCTTTGATGAGTGGTAAGAGGTATGCATGTCTGTAAATATAAGGGTTATAGATTCAGCCTGCAATAAGAAACTGCATTTGTCAAAAAAAGAAATTACATTTGTCTAGGAATGTGACAGACAGAAGTTTTTTCTCTAGAATCTGTGAGCTCTCCATCCATGTGTATTTGGCTATGTCTACAGTACCACACATGAGTTCCCTCCAATTGAGCAGGCTTTCAGTCCAATTAGATAGCTGTTGATTACCCCCAGAATAAAAGTGTCGATACTGCACCAGTAGAGATAGTTTGCTGCACCAGTCATGGCTGTGACTATTAGGCTTTATAGCTGGGTTGGACCACTGATTGATTTTCTCCCTTAGTAGCTTGCATAGTGTCCTCTAGAACTATGAGAGCCAGTCTTCAGGGAGGAGGCTTCCAGGTGATTGCCAGCTCCATTGGTCCAAGTCCTGGGTCCAAAGTATGTCTTGCCTTCAGCAATAGGGTCTTATCTTCAAGTTCTGGAAGGCAATCAAGGGTTGTTGCAATAGTGTGTGTGTTATTGGGGAGTCTCTTGGAATACCCTGGCCAGCAACTCAAAGGGAGGTTTCTCTGGTCTGCACTTTGTTCTTGTTATGTAGCCTTCAGCTATACACATGCACTCGTGTTCAGATATGATTGGATTATTCCCCAATCACTGGTGGCCCTTGTGATGGGTGATAAAAGGTGTCTTACCTGAACCCTTTACAGCTCTGAGGAGGAACTTTGTTTTCTAAACTGTTATGTATGTGCCAAAACAGACTGAGATGTCGCTGCTCAACCCTCACTGTAAGCCAGACCTTTTCTGCTTCTAACTTTTCTCTTGTCAGCACCGTCTCCCTTCTCAGAAGCCTTTGCCGCAGTGTCTCATGGTCCCCTCCTCCCTTCTAATTGCAGTCAACTTCTTCAGAAACTCTTATCCTCCCCTGATATTGTTATTGAGACGATCCCCAGTTTTGTTTGGAGAATGAATCAAGTTTACTTGAATAGGAAATTGCTGAAAAAATAATGGAAATTGTTTGCAGAGTCCAAGTACAAATGAGGTAAAAGTTTTGGAGAAGAGCCTTCGATCCGAAAGGGCTTTTGAGTTGTTTTAACTGTCATTGGATATAGTTCTAGCAGAACTGTAAGTGGGAGTAGGCCGACAAATGGACTGATAATGATCTAACCATTCAAGGAAGGGTTTGAAGGGGGATCAACTTTATTGTCTGGCAAAACTACAAATAAGAATGAAAATTTTGGAGGAATCAGAGTCTCAGAACACCAGGTAATGGGATCCTTGATTATAATGTTAAGATCCTGGGAGCTGATTAGACTTTTATTACTGCAGTGTTTTATATATGAAAAGCTTATATAAACAAAAGCAAATTCAAAAAAATTAATAAAGCCTGTTGTTTTAGAGGCTTTCTCTCTCAAGTAGGTGTTTTTGTTTCTTTTCATGTGGAATGGGTCAAACTGACCTTCTCTGCAACTCTGCCCCCTTCCACGTGCCTCTTCGAGTTAGAACATGGGGAAAGTCCTGAGGTCACTGTCCACGCAGCTGGCCTGGTGGAGGAGAGTCAAGGCTTCAGGGCTTTCCGTTGTCCGTTTGGAAGCTAAATGTGTGCTTTGGTTTCCTTCAAATGATGAGAGAGGTTGTTCACATATGGTCTGGAGTCGGGCACACCACACTATTGTTTTGTTGGTTTCGGGGTGTGGCTCTGTTGATTGCGTACTCCCTAGCTTGCATGAAGCCCTGGGTTCCATCCCCAGGGCCGCATAATACCAGGTGTGATAGTGCAGGCCTGCAGGCCTGCCATTTGGGAGGCAGAGGCAGGAGGAGCAGAAGGTAAAGATCATTCTGTTTGTTTGTTTGTTTGTTTGTTATTTTTGAGACAGGGTCTCCCTGTAGCTTCAGCTGTCCTAGAACTCACTCTGTAGACCAAGCTGGCCTTGAACTCACAAAGATCCACCTGCCTCTGCCTCTCAAAAGCTGGGATTAAAGATGTGCACCACTACACCTGTCTAAGATCATTCTTAACTACATAGAGAGTTCAAGACCAGCCTAGGATACATAAGACCCTGCCTAAAAAAATAAAATAGAAAGAGAGAGAAGGGAGGGAGGGAAGGAGGGAAGGAAGGAAGGAAGGGAGGAAGGAAGGAAGGGAGAAAGGGAGGAAGGAAGGGAGGGAAGGAAGAGCATGGCTGTCCTTGCTGGGGACTCAGGTTCAGTTCCCAGCACCCACGTGGTGGCTGACAACAGTCGATAACTCCATTCCCAAGAGATCTAATGCCCTCTTCTGGCCTCCTTGGGCATTACTTTCACATGATCCATTTACATATATTCAGGCAAAACACATAAAATAAATCCTTAAAAAACTGTCTAAAGTTGATGGGTTATTTGTGTATCTCATATCTTATTATTATACAGACAGTCAGAAAAACAAACAGCCCAGAAAAATGAGTGGGGGATTGTCAGAATGGTTACCTCAGGGAACAGGCCTTGCGTTCTTCCTTCCTGTTGTGATACCTTGGCATTTCTTCCCTTAATAAGTGGGGCCACGTGACAGAAGTCCTTGAGTGCCACACCAGGAATGTTCATCATCTGGCTGTGAAGGGGCATCCAAAGCGGACATATAATGTCACTGTGCCGTGGGAGGTATTTACAAAAGATTCATTGGAGGATGTTAGAGATGAGGTGGCTGGTGATGGGTAGACAGATTAGGAAATAGTGGAGTAGATTGGGGTGGGAGAAGCAGAAAAGTGAGAAGGAGAAGAGCTAGAAGAGATGATATGGCAGGGGCTGTCACAGTCATTGTGGATACACAGACAGCTTTGCCTCCCTGCTTCTAGAGAAGCAGCCACTGGCCTGCTTCAGACAAGGAGTCAGCACTCTGACTCTGCTTCCCTGCTGCTCAAAAGATAGCTCTTGAGGGCTGGGGAGATGGCTCAGTACTGATTACAAGGACCTAAGACTGGATCCCAGCCCCACAAAGAAAGCCAGATGCGGTGCACACATCCATAAACCCAGGCCTGGGGAGGCAGCCAAGCTGGTGCATGCTCTTGTGTTCTCTCTCCCTCTCTCTCTCTCTCTCTCTCTCTCTCTCTCTCTCTCTCTCACACACACACACACACAATTGCTCTTGAGACCAAAAGATACTGTTCATTAACAGGAACCTCTGTGGGTCACCTGCACTCAACGTGTACATCCCTACACACAGGCACACACATACACATAGCTAAACATAATAAAATAAATCTCTTTAAAATAAGTAGATGGATAAAGGCCACTGGATTACTTTCAGGAGAGAGACTGAGCCACATGTTTATTAGAATGTACCCTTGGGACCCACATCTGTGGGGTGAGAGGACTGACCTGACCTTGACTAGGAGGAAGAGGGTGAACTGAGCTTCAGCTTTGTTTTTAAGTTCTTTATATATTGTGGGTATTAATTCCTTTTTAGATGAATAGCTTCAAAAATTCTCTCCCAGTCCATTGGCTTGTCCCTTCACTCTGTCATTTCCTTTTCTCTCCAGAAGCTTTTCAACATCATACTATCTCATTTGTCAAATCTTAGTGTAATTTCCTACGTGTTTGGAGTCCTAGTCAGAAAGTGAGAACACAACCTTCTTGAAGGACTTTCAGATTTTGGTGGAGAAAGAAGGGTAATGGGGGGAAAGCTGATAAAACAGTTGAGCCTGTGGAAGAGTCAATGGTGGAATTCGGCTCCAGAAAGCAGAGCAGGGCAGGATGTCAGGGAGGTGAGGTGAGCAGGGATAAGCAGGGAGGCAGAGATTAACCCATGAGGAGGCAGTTGCCCAGAGGGGCGTGGGTTGCATTCTGTGGGTAGCCGAAGATAACAGGCTTAAAAGCCATGGTTTTTATTATTGATATTTATTTTATTGATTATCCTTGAGGTTACAGGTTTGGAAAGGGGAGTGGATTCTGTCTCTTATTGGTTTTGTTCAGTGATATGCTTCTGAGAATTCCCTTTGAAATGAATTCTTCTTGGACGAGTGTCACACCAACTCCGGAGTCGTCTGTGTGAACATAATAAACGGACGTAGGAGATAAGAACCTTGCGAGGTTAAGCTCCCTGGTGGTCAGTGACAGAGTACCCGGTCTCAGCTTCTAAGATCACGATGCATTACAAAGATGTTATGCTTCATGAGTGTTGGACTTTGTACATTGTCTTTTGACTCTATTCCTGAGCTCAGCACAACCTCAGTCCCAGACAAGGGACAGTTAAACATGCTTAAAAACAATTCAGGCAAACAGAAGCCTCATGAACCTAAGTAAAATCATACAGAGATACAACATCTAAAAGCTCCTTTGTCCTAAAAGTCCCCACAAAGATATTGTAGGCATTACACTGAGTGAGATCATAGGTTAGTTAATAATAACAAAAGTGTCCTTCCAAACTTAATAAAAATAAGACTTAGTCCTTTAAGCAGAAAGCTACATCTAATAAAGTTAGAGTTTAACTACAGTTATACATGTTAAAGTGTAACACTTAGTCAAAGGCACATGGCGGAGATTTCTCCTTTAAGAGAAACACTGTGTAATTTCTAAAGAGCTGAAAAGCCCCTCTTCTCCAGGCTTGTGGTTAAAACACAACCTGGAGATAGCAAACAACCCCAGGAAGGATGAAAAACATCAAATTGAAACTTCAAAAGAGACAAAGACTTTTTATGGTTTGTGAGTTTAAGACTGCTGTTTTATTGAGACAGTGTAAGCTAAAAGCTTACTTTGGTTCATCTTGTTAGCCTTGTAAATCCAGCTGTAAAAAGCCCTTTGTTCCCGAGGAATGCAAATCTCCTGCCTGCATTACCTGCCTGTCAGCTCAACCCTTCCCCCTCTCCTACCTGTGTTCCCTGTGTTACCTGCCTGATATAAAAACTTTACTTGATTTCAGTAAAGACACACTAGATCCAAAACTCTCTCTGGTGTCAAGTCCAGTTATTTTTCTCACCTGAATCTGTGCCCTCCTGTACAGAACTTGATTCCCTGCAGGTTAAAGAAATCCCGACTGGGTGGCTTGCAGCAGATGAGGTGCTGGATAGGTGTGGAAGACAAGGTTGACGGGCCTCTATAATGTTCCATTCCTGGTGAAATCACAGGATTCTATGGAAGTCATGACCCAGGCACCACACACACAGCTTAGGAAGGCACTAGGAATTCTCTCTCAGGAAGCCTTTTCCTCAGCTTGTTGGGGAGGCTGTTCCTATGACCCCCTGTTGTGTAACACTGGGGAAACATGAACAAACATCTACTCACCCCAGACAGAGAGCAGACATACCAAAGTAAGGAGACCACACAGGTCCAACTTGGTGAGCCAATAGTTTATTGGGGGTCACTTACAGGATTATGGGTGAAGGGTTACTTATAGGAACAGAAATGACTGGAAGAAGTTGCATCACCAAAGCCCACTCCAGAACAGGTAGCAACTCACGAAAGCTAGAAACCTGGAGACCACTTGCAAACGGCAGCAGCTTGTCAGGTCAGAGAGTGGCCTTTGCAGGCCACTCTGCTGTCTGAGCCTCCTCCAGGCAGCTCAGCTGGCCGGGGTCTCTCAGCAATCCATGCCAATCATAGGAGGGAGCAGCCTGGCGAGTTTGGTCAGTTTCAGGGACTTCCTGAGGCCTTTCAGTTGTTGACTTTCTGAGTTAATGTGGTTCCCTGCAAAGGGCAGAATGTTTCATCTCCTTTTAGAACATCCTCTGTCTTAATCTTCCTCCAAGATGGAAAGTTTTATCCTGGAGAAAATTAGTAAAGAACACCCCCACTCGCTGTTTCTTGACAGAATGACTTCAGTTGGCACCAGCGGCCCCCTTGGGGCCCAGGCGCTGGCTTCAGGGCCATCTCTGCATAAAGAGTAGTAGTTCTGAGAAGTTAGAAAACCGGTAGCGTTTCTACCAAATTGTTGGTTTCTGAAGTGTGCCTTCTCTTGCCGAGAAGCCTCCAGGCGGGAGGGGGGGTGTAACATTCATACACAAAAGGAATCAAGAAGTGCTCCCAAAGGAACAGAATCAAGAATCAGGAAGTGCTCGCAAAGGAACAGAATGAAGAATCAGGAAGTGCTCCCAAAGGAACAGAATGAAGAATCAGGAAGTGCTCCCAAAGGAACAGAATGAAGAATCAGGAAGTGCTCCCAAAGGAACAGAACCAAGAATCAGGAAGTGCTCCCACTGGTCTGTGGAGCAGGATCAGGCACAAAGCTCACAGTGCTTAGTTCTGTCACATGCTGTTCACTCTGCCTTCCCTCTGACTCTAAGGTCCTCAGAGTTCACCCCCTGATGAGCGACATTTATTAACCGCACCAAACACCAGCACCCACCTTCCCCCAGAGTTTGGAAGTTCCATCAAGACTTCATTGTCAAGCATGTTACTGTGGGGCATCCACCAACAAAGAATACGAGGTTTCTGCCAGTGTATTCAGTAAGATCGTATCTTAGAAACTAATAAACGGGTCCTAACTTCCTTGTAGCCTGACATGATTTTGAGAAGACATTCATAAATTACTCTGACATCTCAAAACAGGCTTTGGCACTCTGCTCCTACGATTGCTGGGTCTCGCTGGCTGTCACACTTACGACTGTGTTACTGTTTATCACACTCGTACATATGCATGAAGGACTGAATATGACTGAAAAGGCCTCCTGGGAACATTCTCCACTCCATGTGGGAGCCTTGGTTGGTGGGTCACTGTTCGGAAAGTCCTCTGTGTCACTTACATTGGCTTTCACTGTTCTGGGTCCCAGATTGCCCAGGACAGGCAGGGTTGGTGAGGCTATGCTTCTGTGAGTCTGTTCTTTGCTTATGTTTTTAAAAGATTTTTGCATTTTATTTTATGTGCATTTTGTTTGCTGGCACATATATGTATGCACCACATACATGTGTTCACTGTGCTCAGAGGCCAGAAGACAGCATTGGATCCCATGGAACTGGAGTTACAGATGATTGTTAGCCACCATGGAGGTGCTGGGAATTGAACCTGGGTCCTCTGCAAGAGCAGCCAGTACTGTTAACTGCTGAGCTGTCTCTCCAGCCCCCTTCTTGTGATTTTTCTATTTAATTTGCTGAATGGAGATTTCCTACTTGTTTATCAGACTTCTCAGGTGAAAATAGGGAACTGTCAGTCAAATTTGAACTTCTGACAAATAACTAATTTTTTAATAGGTCCCATGCAATATCTGGAATATACTTACATTAAATAATGACAAGATATCTGAAATTCATATTTAACTAGGAATCTTACCTTTTATCTGACAGGCCTGAAATTTTTAATGCTTCCTCATTGCAAGAATTCACAGGTAACTTTTAGTGACCTGCTGTTTGTAGTGAAGTGGTAGGTGCTTGCTGGGCAGGCACAAAGCGCTTGGGCTCAAGCCCCAGGACCATAAAAAAGAATCTGCTCTAGAAAAGGAACAGGCTTTGTTCGTGCTCACAATCCCAGCAGCTCTCTTTTGGAGTGGGATAGAGTGACCTTCATGTCACATTATCACTGAACATGACAACTTTGGATGCTTTTTCTTCTACCCTCTTTCTAGTCCAGCAAAATTCTAAGTTTCTGAAAGGAGGAAAGAAGCAGGAATAAGGGGGTATATTATGTTTCTTTTTAAATTTTTCTTTATTTTTTATGTGTATGAATGCACTGTCTGCATGCAGGTTTGTGCACCCATGTCATGCAATGCCTTGGAGGTCAGAAGAGGGCATCGGATTCCTCTGGAACTGGAGCAAAGATGGTTCATTCTCAACCACCATGCGAGTGCTGGGGATCAAACCCGGGTCCTCTGCAAGAGCAGTCAGTGCTCTTAACCGCTAGGCCATCTCTCCAGCCCCATTATGTTTCTTAAAGTTCTGCCTTAAAACACTTGGCAATCTCTCATAGGATATGTAACACTCTGCAGAGCACTCAGGAAATTTTTCGGTATTGTTACCTGTGAAAGCTTTTGCTGTATATAATTCTCTTGTTATTACTACTGTATGCATCGATTTATTGTTCAGATTCATTGTCTAAAGATTAAGACCCAATCTCTGCTAGACCTAACAGAACCAGTACCCAAGCTGGCTCATACTAGTCTGAGCCTATGGCATGATTAACTTCTGTCTTGTGACTGTGCTCCTGGAGGCCAGTCATTTTGGGGCCCTTTTGGGGAGGTTAGTTTCATAACCAAGTCTATTATTGATAATGTCTCCCATTCCACCAGAAGTTGTTCAGATGCCCAGAAATACTCTGAAGTTTCTGAAGTCGACAACTGAAATACAAGTATTATTTATATTATTTTATTCCCTTGAAATGCCCTCCATGATAATGACCAGGTACACAATTGGAATAGACAAAGAGTGCTTACAAGCTTTTCAAGGTAGCCAGACTTAGTAGCGCTCAGAGCTGAGCTCTGGGCATGATGTCAAATGCCTTTGGGAAGTTAACACATACAACAGAAGCATATTCATATGTCATCTGTGGTTTGCCCATTTTCACTCTCTGATAAAAACCAACTGCAAGCTACATGGAACTGTCAGGGCACAAGGTTCCCTCCTGCAACTGTGCCATTGAGATATCTACATATCCCTTTTGGAAACTAAACATTTACCAGTTCAATAATTTGAGTGACACTTTGTGGTACGTGAATGGTCTTAGCCACAAGTTCAACCAACCAGGTGTTAGACAATGGTCACTCAGAGCAACACCCTGTAACACTCACCCCATTCTTGAAGGGCCCACCACCAATGAGTAATTGATATATAATCACTGCCTGGATTTTGAGTATATGCATGTTAGCTTTTCCTTTCATGCAAATTTGTGGGCTGGTAAGATGGCTCAGTGGGTAAAGGTACTTGCCACTGTTAGGTTCATTTTGAGGGGAGACTCGGTGAAGAGAGGAGAAACTGTCAGGACTCCAATTAGAAGGAAGTCGGGTTTACTTCAGGCATGGCAGCTGTCCTGCTTGCATCAGGATTAGGATAACAAGCGTTAGAATGTCCCCAGAATGGCAGTTTTATAACCAAGCACAGAAGGAAGTGAGTTTACAAGGAGGTGGGGGCAAGAGATGAGGGATTAGGGTGTAGGTGGACTTGTAGCTGGTATCAGTAGAAGCATCTCAACATAAACTGAGGCTTGTGACAGGTATTAGTAGGATCCTGATGGCAGGATATTGCAGCAACTCTTTGGGTCCTTCTACCTCAGTTTTCCTGGAAAATCCCTGACTTAGGTGGGCTTACGACCTTACAGCCACCAAGTCTGATGATAGGAGTTTTGTCCCCTAGACCCACATAGTGGAAGAAGAAAACATGCTGTCACAAGTCACAAATTGTCCCCTGATACACACACACACACACACACACACACACACACACATACATGCACACAGACCCCATGGTAAGCATGTACCCTTAACACACAGAGAGACACAAATTAATTAATTAAAAGCAACAAAAATTGTATTAGTGTCCACAAACAAGCACCTGGACTATTCTTTCTACATGGCTGTAATAGAGTACTTCACATGTCAAGTCTGTTCTTTCTACATGGCTGTAATAGAGTACTTCACATGTCAAGTCTGTTCTTTCTACACAGCTGTAATAGAGTACTTCACATGTCAAGTCTGTTCTTTCTACATGGCTGTAATAGAGTACTTCACATGTCAAGTCTGTTCTTTCTACACAGCTGTAATAGAGTACTTCACATGTCAGGTCTGTTCTTTCTACATGGCTGTAATAGAGTACTTCACATGTCAAGTCTGTGTCCTTCAGTTACTTTCTCCTTCCAATGTTGCAGTTCATCTCTCAATAAAATATGTCATGTTAATCTTTTACAGTCCTCTGAGCAGTTGAGCCTTTTAACCATTAGCCTGCAGTGCTCGTCCCTTAACTGAGATAACAGTGTGACTAATCATTTCAACCACAGCTGGTCAAGAACACACCATAACCTCACAATACACACAGCATCTCCCACCACTCACACACAGCACACATGTGCACACCTGCTCTTCCAGCTTACCGTGTCTTTCTACTGCGCCCTGTCCTGTTCTAGTCTGTGTGTCTGGATTTAGTTAAATGAGTGTCCTGCCGCACTATGGTGCAGAACCATCTCGGAGGTAGATTTGCTGACACACTGGTTACATTGCGGTTCTTTCCATTCCTTTGAGCTTAGCAGCCACAGGGTGCTCGGACATTGCTCCTGCCCTCTGTGGTCTCTGTGAGTGCCTCCGATCCACTGGTTCCTCAAGCATAAGTGGAATCAACACAGCCGTCAGAATGCATGAGATAATGAAACAGTCACACTCTACCTAATGTGGTTTCTTTATGATTTTACTCACCAAGGCCCAACATGGCATTCTGATAATGTCCTACAGGGCAGGAGATGGAATTTAGCAGTGTCTTGTTCTCTCTAAACTCATCAAACTGTTAAGCTAATTGTGTCAGCTTGGATATACAGCAGATAGGTTGTTTTTAAATCTTTCTAAGCAGAAGTAAAAACCTAATTAATCATGGTATCCGTTTCATAACGTCACTGCTCGTTACCTCGCCCCACGTTAATTGCGGTGTGAAATAATCAATTCCTGCCATTAGCAAATGGAACCCACGGGAGTTCATTATCCTCACACTCATGCTTCCATGCGCAATTAGCCATTTCTGTGGAATAGCTTTGTTTTACAGAAGATTGATACCAGGTCTGAGGTCCCATTTTTCACCCAGCAGAAGCAAATAATCTTGCCATTCATGGCGTGAGGTATGTCCAGGGGAAAGAATCCCTGTCTGCCTGTGTTAGCCACTGGGTACCAAATCCACCAAAGTTTAAAATGCAAAGTCAACTTCTCGTCCCTTCTGTGACCCACATCGGCTTCTCACATCACTTTCTCCATCTTTTCCCAATCCCTACCTCCAGCAAAATACATTGCAGAGGCCACAGAGGCTCTGCCCCAAGTAATAACCCTCTTCTCCCAAAGCCCATGACTGACTCAGTGGTATTTCCTTTGAGTAAATGAAATAAACACCTTAAAAAGATTATGCTAAAGGTGGATGTAATCCCAGCACTCAGGAAACTGAGGCAGCAGGATTACCAACAGTTTGGGGCCAGCCTGGGCTACAGAGGGAGTTTCTGGCTAGTTTGAGCTTCAGAGTGAGTTCCAGACCTGTCTGGGCTTCAGTGTCAGAAGCTGTCTTCAAGATAGGAGGAAAGGAAGCAGAAACCATCAGGTACCTTGAAAGAGGGTGTGTCTTCTGGCCAACAGCAATAAACAGCAGTAACTTGAGGAGAAGTAGATGAGGCGGGTTCCGCCCAAAGTTTTTCTAGTTATCTGGAAGGCAGAAGGGCCAGCCAGTGGGAGACAGGAAGAAGAAGAAAAGTTTTATACTAAAAAAAGTTGCTACTCTCCTCTGAAACATTTAGACACATTTCTCTTCTACTTTAGCCCATACATTAGAGAGTTAATGATAAGAACAGATATCAACGTGATGATGGTAAGAAGTGGAGTGGGTTGTATCAACGTGATGATGGCAAGGAGTGGAATGGGTTGTATCAACGTGATGATGGTAAGGAGTAGAGTGGGTTGTATCAATGTGATGATGGCAAGGAGTGGAGTGGGTTGTATCAACGTGATGATGGCAAGGAGTGGAATGGGTTGTATCAACGTGATGATGGTAAGGAGTGGAGTGGGTTGTATCAATGTGATGATGGCAAGGAGTGGAGTGGGTTGTATCAACGTGATGATGGCAAGGAGTGGAATGGGTTGTATCAACGTGATGATGGCAAGGAGTGGAGTGGGTTGTATCAACGTGATGATGGTAAGGAGTGGAGTGGGTTGTATCAACGTGATGATGGCAAGGAGTGGAGTGGGTTGTATCAACGTGATGATGGCAAGGAGTGGAGTGGGTTGTATCAATGTGATGATGGCAAGGAATGGAGTGGGTTGTATCAACGTGATGATGGTAAGGAGTGGAGTGGGTTGTATCAATGTGATGATGGCAAGGAGTGGAATGGGTTGTATCAACGTGATGATGGTAAGGAGTGGAGTGGGTTGTATCAACGTGATGATGGCAAGGAGTGGAGTGGGTTGTATCAACGTGATGATGGCAAGGAGTGGAGTGGGTTGTATCAATGTGATGATGGCAAGGAGTGGAGTGGGTTGTATCAACGTGATGATGGTAAGGAGTGGAGTGGGTTGTATCAACGTGATGATGGCAAGGAGTGGAGTGGGTTGTATCAACGTGATGATGGCAAGGAGTGGAGTGGGTTGTATCAATGTGATGATGGCAAGGAGTGGAGTGGGTTGTATCAACGTGATGATGGTAAGGAGTGGAGTGGGTTGTATCAACGTGATGATGGCAAGGAGTGGAGTGGGTTGTATCAACGTGATGATGGCAAGGAGTGGAGTGGGTTGTATCAATGTGATGATGGCAAGGAGTGGAGTGGGTTGTATCAACGTGATGATGGTAAGGAGTGGAGTGGGTTGTATCAACGTGATGATGGCAAGGAGTGGAGTGGGTTGTATCAACGTGATGATGGCAAGGAGTGGAGTGGGTTGTATCAATGTGATGATGGCAAGGAGTGGAGTGGGTTGTATCAATGTGATGATGGTAAGGAGTGGAATGAGTTGTATCAACGTGATGATGGTAAGGAATGGAGTGGGTTGTATCAACTTGATGATGATAAGGAATGGAATGGGTCGTGGACAGGGAACCTGCAAAGGAAAGAGAGCTGGGAGGGGCCGTATTGGGATCACGGTATCGAGTGAGCTGGATCACACCAAAAGGAAGGAGATGGGCTATTTTATCTGGGTCCAGATGAGACACAAAGAGGAAGGTCTGTTTTGCTGCTTAACTGATTTGCAGTTTCCAGTATGGCACGAACAGGAGCCATCATGAACACATGATGTCACCTAGTTCAACAGAGATGTGGGAAAAATCCTTCATCCCAAACAAGCAGAATGAACTTCTAAGATCTTCAAGACAGAATGAAATTGGTCTTCATAATTTTAGATACTTCTTTGTATCTCATCCAATTCCACATGTATGTAATGTATAGTGTGTGTAGACCATTTTCTAGGATTTAGTTTTGCATCTTCAGTTGTGCATGTTCAGGGGCCTCTCTCTGAACCCTGGGCTTGGCTGATGGCCGGCATGCTCAGCGGTCCTCCTGTCTTCGCCCTGCAGCCTCATGCTTGGCCACATTTAGTCTTTTACTAGAGTGCTGGGGACTCAGGTCCAGTTTGTCCTGCACATGCAGCAGGCACTGTCACCTGCCAAGCCATCTCCTGCACATGCGGCAGGCACTGTTACCTGCTGAGCCATCTCCTCAGACCCAGTTTTCCCCTTGCATTGAGGTTTCAAGAGAGTTTGTTTTGCTAAAAACCTGCTTCATCACAATTAAATGTAAGAAATATGGTTCTGAGTTTTCCTTGGCTTGTTTCCTTCAGTCATCGGGGAGAGTAATGCCGGTTTTCCCGTCACTAATCACAGCGCAATGCTCGAATTATTGCCTTGTGCTTTTCCATTTGTCCATCTTTCACTTAACCTAAAAATGATTAAGGTAAACACAGGGGAAAATCATCTCCAGAAGAAAACATCTTGAGCTTGCATGACGTCCGGGACCATCTTCCAGCTGCTCTCACAAGTCAAAGCTGTGTTGTTGCATCATTTCACCCTGCGTGACTGTTAACACACAGCTTCTGTATGCATTCAGTAGGGAGGAAAATGTTCATGACTTCAAGAAGTTTGAGGGACAGGGCATGTCCTGTGTTCTTTTTCTGCTCCCTGCACTGCATGACAGAGGGTCTTCTGATCCTTTCAGTGTCTTGCATGCTCAGCTCTGTTGCTGCCAAACGCTAGATGAGTGAGGCTTGACCATCAGTAGTCCCAGAGAGACAAAAGACCAGCATGTGCTCTTTATTTCAGCCATTTGACTTCCCAGAGGAAAAACAGCCACCAGAACTGTATTTGTGTGTATATGTGGTATATGGTGTGTATACATGTTGGTGTGTATATGCTATATGGGTATGTGTGTGGAGTCTGGAGTTGGACATGTGGAGGTTGACATTGGGTATCTTTATTGATCTTCACTTTAGTTTTTTATTATTTGGGGGGGGTCTTTTCGAGACAGGGTCTCCCTGTAGCCCCAGTTGTCCCAGAACTCACTCTGTAGACCAGGCTGGCCTCGAACTCACAAATATCCGCCTGCCTCTGCCTCCCAAGTGCTAGGATTAAAGGAGTGCACCACCATGGGTTCCACTTTAGTTTTTGAAACAAGTTCAGTGTGTGAACTTGAACTTGTGGTGTGCCCTTTTGGCTAAACTGGTTAGCAAGTGATCTTTAGTGGTCCACCTATTTCTCTTCCCCTCACACTCCACACTGTGGTTACACACTAGCATGTTGCTGCACTTGGCTTTCTGCATGTGTGATGAAGTTCTACATTCAGGTGTTCATGCTTGCTTGCACAAGGCACAAAGTGGAAAGGAAAGCAGATTTGTCTTCTCACTCAAATTTCTATGAACTCATAAATTATCTTCCTCACCATCAAACACATAACAATTCTCTATGTAAACAGTCACATAGAACAGCAAACACTTTTCCCACTGAGCCATCTCCCAAGCCCCTAGCACAGTATTTTTAAAAATAAAAGGTTCCCCTTTCACAAGTCATATCCCCAGACCTAGATAGTCATTTGACAAACACACTGTCAGGACAGATAACGGGATTGTGACGCTTGAAGTTTGGCAATTTGAGTTCTTTTTCAAGAAAAAGAATACAGAATTATGAATTCAAGAGCACACATGAAATTGAATATTGATGAAAATAGTAAGCAGTGCAAGCTCAGCAATTTATAAATGTTAACCAAGCTAATGAAACAAAATCCAGAAAAAAATGAACATCTACATGTTTGATGCTTAAATCCTTGATCACTTCTTCACAACCCCATTATTAATATTATATTGTGTGGAGGGAACAGAAAATTCACTCAGTTTTTTATCTAACATGGAAGATTGTCTCTTTTATTGGTGGTTTAGAAAAGAGCATTTCGGGGACTGGAAAGATGGCTCAGCAGTTAAGACACTTACTGCTCTTACAGGGTGCCCAAGTTTAGTGCTTTGCACCCCTGTCTGTCAGCTGACAACAGCCCATAACTCCAGCTCCAGGAGGATCCATTGCCCACTTCTGGCCTCTGCAGATGGCACCAGTGTGCACACATATGAACATATGCACAAAACCCACATACAGAATCCACTCAGACATCAGGAATGAATCACAGGACAAAAGTATATCATTTAAAAACCAATACTGTCTTGGGCATCACTACCACTTCCAAACCTCTGTAGAGGCACAAAGTCCCTTTATTTCTGATTCTTTATACTTGAAGGAACCTCTCGAACTCACCCTACTAGTCTAGACATCCATGCAAGTTCCTAGTGACTTTCTTGCTGATCTCACTGATGTCCCAAGGTGGGAAGAAAGAAGGAGGCACTAGTCTACACTGTCAGTCCCAGGGCTTTACCTCGAGGAGACAAACAGATGGCCTGCTCAGTGGGATTCAAGGCTCTCTTTTCTTCTGGTATTTTGTTTTGAGGAAAAAAATATCTATTTTTAGAGAAAACTAACTGGGCATGTTAGGTACCAAGTTCTACTTGGCACTGTCTAGAGCTGCCACACTGCTATGGTGGGACACTCAGTCCCTCTTGACACAGACTCATCCTCTCTCTAGCTACATCATGCTTTGCTCATGCATTTGCCGCCTCTCTTAATACCTTTCTTACTCCTTTTTATTAAAAATCAGGGGGCTGGATAGATGGCCTAGTGGTTAAGAATGCCAACTGCTCTTGCAGAGGACTCAGGTTCAATCCCCAGCACCCACATGGTGGCTGAGAACCGTCTTTAACTCCAGTTCCAGGGGAATCTGACACCCTCTTCTGACCTCCATGGCATTGCACGACACAGGTGCACAAACCTACATGCAGACAGTACATTCATACGCATAAAAAAAATAAATAGCCCGGCGTGGTAGCACACGCCTTTAAGCCTAGCACTCGGGAGGCAGAGGCAGGCAGATCTTTGTGAGTTCAAGGCCAGCCTGGTCTACAGAGTGAGTTCCAGGACAGCTGGGGCTACAGGGAGACCCTGTCTCACAAATACAAAAAAATAAATAAATAAATAAAATAATAAAAAACAAAATAAAATAATAAAAAACAAAATAAAAATCAGACAAAAAACAACAAATGAAACCAGCTAAATGTTCTTCATCCTTTAAGACCCAGGCAGCTCCTGTTTCCACAGATTGGCAAGGCCATCTACCCCCGGGTTTCTGCCAACCCTGCACATGCAGCTCAAACCATCTGACAAGGGTCATGCCCCCGGATCTGCATCTCAGTCCTCTCTCGTCCCACTGTCCAGTACTCAGATCACTGCCAGTGCTCGGCACCTGTAGTGGAATTTGGCAAACGTGTTTTGGCTCCAACTCCTCGGCCCTCCCCACACTCCCTCTGGTGTCATGTTCTTCTGTAGTGATAGGTGATAATTCACTGTTTTCAGAGTATTGATCAACTGCTGTTTTTGATTTGTATTTTGCATTTGTCTTTCCTTTTCTGGGCCCACAGAGAAGGCCACAAAGCTTAAATATGACAGTACTCTTTACCCCAAAGGGGAAATTCCACTTTTTTTTTTTTAGAAAGGATGCCAGTCAACTTTCCTTGCAACAGCTAGATATTGAAACAATCTTTTAAAGTCATTAGCACCTAAGATCCTACCATCTCCTTTTCCTCCATAATTTTCCATATGTAAATATAGATAATAGAGTCATTTAGAAGCAGCCAAGAGCCAACTATAGTCCACAGCCAGGAACTGGCCCTCTCTTTGATATACAAATAAAGTTTTATTGGAATGAAGTTGTGGCTAGTCATTTGCATGTTGTCTACAGTGCTTTTGCACTATAGCAACAGATAGGTGCAGGAATAGATGCAACAGAGGCCATTTGGTCCATAAGAGACAAAATATTTGCTTCCTTCCCCACCCCCTTTTTTACTGGTTATAAGAAGGAATTGTAAAATAGTTAAGATTTGTCTGTGGGCACCCATTTCCTCTTTCCTGTTGAGGTCTCAGTGCTGGAACATGTGATGTGTCACTCCTTTACATTCTAAATGGCATGTCCTCCCCAACTCGCCGTCTGTGCTGCTCAGGTGGGCTGCTAATTAGGGCTGCTCTGGAGGAAGATGAAGGAATTGGAGGCCAGCGGTTCTTAAGTGGGTCTCCCCTGAGCTGGAAGGGAGGGAGTTCTTGGTGTCCATGATTGTAGGAAGCTTTCTTTGCCACGAGCAGGTACAATGCGGCCCTGCTAAGGGAAAGGGGTGCACAGTACCAGCCTGCATCCACTGTAGGGAACTGACCTCTCAACACAGAGACCAGCTGGTTACTTTCATAACCCGACCTGAGAGGCACCTCCCACTCAGGCCCTTAGCCTGGGACAACCAAATGTTTCCCACTCTTGCCCATGATTTTCCACCTGCCCAGAGACTGCTGGCCCCTGGACAGGAATTTCAGGCTGATGGCTGATGGCCTATCTTCATCCTATGTCCACTCCAGCTATCCAGGCTGGTGGTCCAAGGACTGCTGTCCAGCCCACACTGGTCACCCGAACAAAATGTAGGCCTGTTTTGGCCTGTATGCATGCAAAAAATGATGGCCTGCAATTCTGTAATGATGGTAATGGATAATTCAGTTTATTGCCTGCTACAGCCTGCCTTTATAAGCAAAATGACGTCAGCTCCCAGAACCAGTCACAGGCCCCCAATTCTGCACCACTGCACACTGCTCCCTCACCCAGCATCATGCACCTGGGCCACATTGTCTGCTTCTTCTTGGGGCAGGATCAGAGAAATCCCCTGACTCTCAGCCACATGGTGCCCTGAGGGGTGCTAGCTGAGAACTAGCCCCCAATTCAAACTGGATCTTCCTACACATGATGGCCAGCGTTTCTCAGTGCCCCATCCTGACTCCATGCCAGTCAGTGGTGAACATGAAATCCCTCACTGGGAGGCTGATTTCTATAAATTCTTTATGTGATTCTTACACACCCTTCTGTGTGGCTTCCTACACTCCTGGTTTATAAGATAGAAGCTGCCTTTAAAGACAGATAGCCAAGAACATGTCTGCCACATAACTAGGTGTCTGCTCTGGTTATAGATAGTTTGCCATGTGTTTCTTAGATGCTCAGTTACAGAAATGGGGAGAGGAATGGAATGGGGGATGGGCTGCATAGTGAGGGGAAAGGCAGATGGAATCTGTAAAAAGAGCACTATGGAAGATTCAGGAAGCTTGACTGCCTAGACACAGGAGGAGAAGGAGGAGGGGAAGGACAAGAGAACAAAGGACCAAGTGACTGTCACTAGGGGTGACACTTCTCCCTTTTTAATGTCTGGAGTGAGTTTGTGTTCCAGCACTCTAGACTTAGTGGTTAAGAAACCTGAACACCTAGCCAGTATTCCCTGCCTGGTAAATGGATGCAATCTTCAATCCCCTTTGCACACAGACAATCTGCCTGGGCTGTCTGGGAAGTTTAGAAATGAGGTCTGTGAGCCCAGGCCAGGAGTCTGTCAGGACCCACCGCTCCTGGGGTCATCCTTAACCTCAGCTAATGACAATGGACTTTTACAGTGCTGACTTCCCTGTTTGACAGCTAAACCAGTCCTGTGCTGACAGATCTTGTCTTGGAAGTGGAAAGGAGTCTTTGATCAGGAGGGTGGGTGGTGGGGTAGCTCTCATGCAGTGTGTGAGCGCACCATGCCAGTTGTTTATGCTGGACCAGAGCCTGTGGCTGACATTTTGGCAAGCTGGTGCCTGTAACTGAGAAGCATACAGAAATTGCAACAGAAAGGCAGCAGAGAATGAAAAGCTTTCCATTTCTAGTGCGGTCTGGCTGCTGCTCGGGGAGGCGAGGAGGCGCTGAAGGTGGCCGCTGCATAGCAGCCAGGACACCTTAAGTTGTAAGACACCAGTTTGGAATCTTTATTTTGTGACCCCAGCAATTGGTCCTGCCTGGTGACCAGTCCGTAAATCTGGAACAAGTGTGAGACTATTTAAGTAACTTGATTAAGCACCATAAATCAAAGTGGAGCACCTACATTTGCTAATTTTCTGGAGGGTCACAAAACTACACAGATGAGTTCTGAAGGTAAAAACAAACTGTATTTACCTGGTATGTGACTCATTCTAAACTCACTTTATGCGGCTGGAGAGATGGCTCAGAGGTTAAGAGCACTGACTGCTCTTGCAGAGGACTCAGGTTCGATTCCCAGCACCTACATGGCGGCTAAGAACTGTCTTTAAGCTGGGTGTGGTGGCACATGCCTTTAATCCTAGCACTTGGGAGGCAGAGGCAGGCAGATTTCTGTGAGTTCAAGGCCAGCCTAGTCTACAGAGTGAGTTCCAGGACAGCTGGGGCTATAGGGAGACCCTGTCTCAAACAAATGAACAAACAAACAAAAACTATAATAATCATTCTGAGTTCATTGTGAAAATATTAACATTAACTGACTTCTGTTGACATCAGACACTGAACTTAATGGGGTAACTTCTTCATAAAGACGTTGCCCCCCACCCAAATGGATTAACGTCTCCTTCCGTGATCTCGGACTCGTTCTTCAGTGTCACTCCCCGAGTAATAAGCAGAATGACTGCTCAGGGGTCTGAACTCCTGTCATTCCCAAGGAAAACCCAAAGTAATTTAGCTCCTTTTAGGATTTCTATGACTCTCAAATAGGTGCTTGAAAGAGTGGCTGAGCCTGTAAAGAAAAGGGAAATTTATGAAATTTGCAGGAAAATGGGTGGATCTGCAAAGTATTATATAAAGTGAGGTGATCCTGACTCTGAGACAAAAATCACAAGCTCTCTCGTGGGCAGCAGAAGCTAAATTTTAATGTTTGCATGTATGTAAATGAGGAGGTGTGACTGGATGTAGACTATGAAACTAGATGGGTGGCCAGAGAGGAGCAGGAGGTGCTGAGAAAGGAGGAGAGGGCCGCAAAGACAGGTGCAGTGAGAGTGGAAGGGAGGCTGCTGGAGGGAGGGATTGGGGGGGGTGAGGTGAAAAGGGAAGAGAGAGAATCATCAAACCTAATTTTGTTTTTAAAAACCCAGGAAGAAACCTCATTCTTTGTGTGCTAAGGGCTAAGCAGAGCAAGTAGTCAAGAAATGTTAACCACACCCCCAGAAGCCCTGTCCTTAATGGGGCCCAGTTCATCCTCCTGAAACCCAAGGTCTAGACATGGCAAGCCCGGCACCCCCCACTGCCTTCCATCCATCCAGTGGTCAGATGGCAAATGAAGACTGACTGGACAGTGAAGCCCCGGGGGCTGCAGGTAGATCCCCTTCAGTCAGTGGCAGGCACTGGGGCCAAAATGTAACAGGATATGGACTATGTGGGATTTGCAGAGGCATAGCAGTCCGTGTAGAGGTTTCATGGTATGGGAAAGAAGAAAAATGGGCTGACAACTTGAAGGAAAGATGAAATGGAAGAAGTCCTCAGGAGAGGGTGACCTTTGCAGAGGAAACCCGGTTTCCGGCTCCTCTAGATGACTCTCACTGCCTCCTCTTACTGGGGAGTCCCCAGTATCCCCCACCTTGACTGTGAGTGTGCTCAGGGTTTCGCACACACACTTGACCTTGGGCTGCCCTGGCCGCACCTCTTCCATCCCCCATCTTTTTTTTTTTTTTTTTTTGAGACAGGGTCTCCCTGTAGCCCCAGCCGTCCTGGAACTCACTCTGTAGACCAGGCTGGCCTTGAACTCACAGAGATCCGCCTGCCTCTGCCTCCCAAGTGCTGGAATTAAAGGCTTGTGCTACCATGCCTGGCTTAAAAACAGTTCTTAGTCACCATGCCGGTGCTGGGAATCAAACCCAGGTCCACTATAAGAGCAGTCGGAGCTCTTAACCACTGAGCCATCTCTCCAGCCCATGTTTTCCTCCCTTCTATAATGTACACGGCTGTAGAAACTCCACAAGATAGCACTTGAAAGAGTCTAAATAATGCATCCCCTCCCTTAAAAAGTCATACCGAACTGCCGGGCATGGTGGCACATGCCTTTAATCCCAGCACTCGGGAGGCAGAAGCAGGTGGATCTTTGTGAGTTCAAGGCCAGCCTGGTCTACATAGCGAGCTCCAGGCCACCTGGGACTAAAGGGAGACCCTGCCTCAAAAAAAAAAAAAAGACACACACAAAAAAGTCATACCGAACTTATTTTAAAAATCTAGAAACACATGTAACTACTTATTTTTCATTTTTCTAGATTCGTTCGATTCCCGGCACCTTCCCACTCCCTTTGCTTACAAAACCTTGAATCTACCAGAAAATTCCCATACCTCAAAACATTCTCTAAAGATGGCCAGAAGAAAACACAAACCTGGTCCCCTAGGAAAGAAATGGAAGATGTAAAGATGGCTGCAGAATGTAAAGACGGCTGCCTGCTTCTCTGCCCTCAGGAGGCCGCCATCTTGGGCTAAGGCTGGGGTGGGGAGAATTGGGTGCTGGGCACAGTGAATCCACTCCTGCTTCCCCACTGGTACTAAGGGGTTGTCTTCCACTGGACACGTGACCAGCAGCTGTCCGTTCTTACTGTCACGCGTCACTAGTCACGTGCCCATCCCAGCCTCACTTCAGGATGGAGGTCCGTGCTCTGCAGTCGCTCAATGCTGCCTTAAATGAGCAAGGATTCTCTGGAACTCCTTGTTTTAGTAACAGTCATCCGTCCACTTTGTGGTTCCTTGGGGAATGTAGTTATCTCATCTGCCGAAAATGTCAATGACTGGTTAATTCTGGACTGACCACCAACACAACGGTGTGGGAGTTGAGGATGAAGACTTTTTTCCACCTTTATTTCCTCTCTCTGAATAAATCTGGCAGTCTTGAAGTCTCTGGTGTCTCCATACCCACTTCCGCTTTGAAACTCCCTTGATGGGAAAAGCATGTTTGGATGCTGATTAAAGACACGCCTGGCCAGTGCCCGGCTGTTAGAAACTGCGAGGATTCCCCCATGTTGTCTTAGCTTCATTTTCTGCAAAGTCACAAGAATCAGTCCATGAACATTTTAAGCTATTTCCCACTGGGAATAGTTGGGCCTTCATTTATCTTGGTCTTGTTTTGTTTTGTTTTGTTTTGTTTTGTTTTCTACCAAGAGGATCAAGGTTTGGGGACAAGAAGATATCATAATAGTTTTTATTTTCTCCATGAATAAGACATCCTGTACTTTACATCTGACCATCACGATTTCTTTTTAAAGTTCTGAACTCTTCCAGTGTCATGTCCATTACAAGATTTAACACAAGCTTTTGTTCAGAGGATGTAGTTCTCCATAATTCTGTTTAAAGAAATATAATCCGAAGTGACTACCTCTTCTCTAGAAAACCCAATTGACCCATGATTTCTTAACATTTTGCTGGAGTTAAGGGTTTCCTAAGGGTTTAGTCCCTGGGTGATGGGACCTGAAGGAGCTGAGACTTGGTAGGAAGTCTTTAGATGACATGAGGCAAACTCTCAGTAGAGACTGTGGAATCCAGGGGCCCCTTCCTCACCCTCCTCTGTTTCCTGGTTCCCCCACATCCAGCAGCCTCACTAGAGAGAGGCCCAGAGCAGCAGCCCCTATCAGTGTCCTACAGAACCCCCTACACATCAGCCAAAATGAACCTTTTCTTTTTGTAAATTTTCTCACTTATTTCATTATAGTAACAGAAAGCTCACTAACACACCTATAAAATGGTATTTTTCTGTCAATTACTAACTTCTACCAACTTATTATTTATTTGACCACTACCAGTAGTTAATTACCTTTTCTTTTAGGGGAAGAGGCTACACCTTCTTAATATTTAAATATTCTAGTCACTAAAAAATGGTGTTCCTGGGACTTAGCCAATTGAATGAGTGTGCAATTTTATATTAAATAGTCTCCTCGGTCGGGTGTGATGGCACATAACTTCAGTCCCAGCACTCAGGACTCAGGAGGCAGAGGCAGGAGGGTCTCTGGGAGACTGAGACCAACTGGGTATAGGAAGACCCCATCTCAAAAAGGAAAAAAGAAAAAGAACCTGTCTTGGGGCTGCAGAGATGGCTCAGCAGTTAAGAGCACTGACTGCTCTTGTAGAGGACCCAGGCTCAGTTTTAGCACCGACACGGTGGCTAACAACTGTCTGCAAACCCAGTTAAAGGGATTCAGTGCTCTTTTTTGGTCTCGGTGAACACTAAATGCATGTGGTGCAGTTCTGTATACAGGCAGGCAAACACTCATACAAAATACAAATAAAATGTATAAATACAAATACAAATAAAATACTGTCTTATGTGCAGGATCACAGTAGGGATGACCCAGACTCACTAGTCAGACGTAACCCTTCCTAAGCTCCGTATCAAGACACCTCAGACAAAGAAAGAAAATGGCAAAGTGGGAGAGTCCACGTGTCCACATTTCCAGCTCCCAAAGGATTAAAAACAAAATAGTGTGTTCCTTAGGGAGACTTTCTTCCCCAAAATATTAAGAAAGTCCTTCCTGGCCCTGGAAACTGCTCCTTGCGTGGAGAATTGCACAGTGAGGGCTGCAGCGCCAGGAGTGGGGGAAGTGTTGGGGAAAGACGCCAACGCCTCACCAAGCAGTGTGCAAAAAACAAAGATGGCTCTCCCAGCCGGGAGCCCCAGGCTGAGCTTCATCTCCCCTGAGCACAGGGCAGGTTACAGGAAAGGCCGGCAACAGGCCAGGGCAGCTGGCAAGGAGCACTGAGGTGTGAAGAGATGAGACCAAGGGCCAGTGAGATGGCTCAGCTAGAAAAGGTGATTGCTGCCAAGGCTGATGACCCGAGTTCAAGCCCCAGGATCCATATAATAGGTGAGAACTGACTCTTGAAAATTATCTTCTGAATTCCACATATACACTGTGATATATGCTACATATACACTGTGATACATGCTACATATACATACACAAAATAATAAATATAACACTTTTTAAATCTTTAAAAAATGTAGAGGCAAGATCAAGAGGAACCTTTGAAAGATTACAAGGAACTGTGCCCTCATGAATAGATTAATCTATTTACTGCTTAATGCATTTATGGATGATATTGAGTGTGGGTCTTTTTTTTAATGCAGTTCTTTTTAAAATTCTTTTTTAATTTTATTTATTTTTGTATGTGTATGTACAAAATGTACTGTCTGCATGCAGGTCTGTGCACCCGTGTCATGCAATACCTTGGAGGTCAGAAGAGGGCCTCGGATTCCCCTGGAACTGGAGTTCTCCTGGAATTGGAGTTACAGATGGTTCTCGGCCGCCATGTGGGTGCCAGGGATCGAACCCAGGTCCTCTGCAAGAGCAGTCGGCGCTCTCAACCACTAGGCCATCTCTCCAGCCCTGAGTATAGGTCTTATACAAACCAGCCTGTCAATGTCTCTGGCCTATAGGCCTCTGACCATATGATGCCCTGAATTGCTTGGAACTTCACTGTGAGCCTCACCCCACCAGTAAGTCACCCTTCACTAGATGTGGTTTATGACCTTGATCCTCCCAGTCTCTGTAAGCTTAATGAACTTTCATCCCTTATAAATTATCTAGTTGTGGGGGCTGGAGAGATGGCTCAGCAGTTGAGCACTGACTGCTCTTGCAGAGGACCTAAGTTCAATTTCCAGCACCTACCTGAGAGCTAGCAACCATCCATAACTCCAGTCCCAGGGGAATTCAATGCCCTCTTCTGACCTGCATGGGCATTGCACAACATGGATGTGTGTGTGTGTGTGTGTGTGTGTGTGTGTGTGTGTGTGTGCGTGTGTGTATGCAGGCCCATACACACATACACATAAAATAAAGAAAAAAATAGCCAAGCATGGTGACACATGCCTTTAATCCTAGCACTTGGGAGGCAGAGGCAGGTGGGTCTCTGTGAGTTCAAGGCCAGCCTGGTCTACAGAGCAAGTTCCAGGCCAGCTAAGGCTACAGGGAGACCCTGTCTCAAAAACACCAAAAAAATAAAAAAAATAAAAAATAAACTACCCAGTCAGTGTTATTCAGTTATAGCAACAGAAAAGAACTTAAGATACCATGTAAGCAAGAAAATTATTCTATTTGGAATATAGGCAATTTACTAGTTCTTGATTATCTGTGATATTGTGAAGCACAATTTCTCTGGTCTAAGGAATCCAAACTCAGAGACAGTACTTTGCCCAAGGCAGTAGCTCTAATATCTCCACCCACCAAAACATTTCAGTAGACTGATTTGAATGCTTAAGTCCTGATTCTGTTGAACATGATCGACTGAGCTTCCACGGGGAGCAGAGCAGAATATAATCTACCACAGGCCTCACAAACAGCAGGCTCGCAGGAAAGTTTGTTGAATGAAGGAATGGACTGACAGGAGGAATGTCTACTCTTGGCTCTGCCATTAATTACATGGGCTTGGGCAGGTCACATAACCACTTTATCATCATCCCTCTGACCAATAAAACCTCAATGTTCTCATCTGTAAAACAAGGAGGTTGAACTATTGGACCTCTAAGGTCCCTTCCAACTCCAGAATTCCAGAATATGCATGATTTATTTTGTGTAGTTTCTGAGTCATTCCAGATTGACAGTGTTGGAATTGTGCAGCATGGAGAAATATGTTCTCTAGGTTTTGCAGAAGGAAGGGCTCAGGGCTTTCAACACCCCTTTAATTCCACCAAGCATGTAATGCATGCCTAGTAACGAACAGGAACACCCCAGGGTACACACTGGGCAAATAGAAGCTTCCTTCCTGCTCCAAGGAAACTGACTTTCAGTCATGAAGCAGTCAGCTTCATAGAGGAAGCAAGACCTGAGTTAATGGGTTAGATGTCAAAGAGAAAAGAACGTCACATTAAATACGACAGGTTCTGCTTTGGGCTATAATATTTATTTCTCCTGTAAAAATCACAGGTCTGCAGAAAACATCAGGCTCAAGGCTCAGGATCTAAATCAGCACCAGGTGTGGTTCTTTGGACACTCACCTTGAATTCCATACTTTACCTGAGGACCAATAAATGCAGCTGTCTACCCCCACCACACACACACACACACACACACACACACACACACACACTGGATAATCTGAACATGGTACAAATCTTAATATTTAGAGTAGACATGTCCATGTGAGAAAGGGAATATAGGAGGCACTTAGCAGAGGCTAGGTTGTAGCATCTAGAAACATCTATCTGGTGCATCCCTAGGTGCCTCCCCACAGCTCGGTTCTGCTTCCTGGGAAGTGGCTTTGACATCCCTTGGCTCTGATATCTGGGTCCCAATCTCTATGTCATCTTCCTGATCCACAGAGACAGATCATGTTTTCAATAGTATCTTCTTAGCATACACCTATCTGTAAAGGGTTAGGATTCCTATGTAATCCCAGCACTTGGGAGGCAGAGGCAGGCAGATCTCTATGAAATCTAGGCTAACCTGTTCTACATAGTGGGGTTCCAGGCCAACTGGGGCTATAGGGAGACCCTGCCTAAAAAAAACAAACAAAACAAATGAAAAAGTGCCAGATGTGGTAGCACGTGCCTTTAATCCCAGCACTTAGAACTCTGTGAGTTCAAGGCCAGTTTGGTCTACATAGTAAGTTCCAGACCAGCTAGCATTACATAGTGAAACCTTACCTCCAAAAAATGTATGGGTGGGCTAGAAAGATGGCTCAGTAAGTGAAGTGTTCACCATGCAAGCATGAGGTCTGGAGTTGAGATCCCAGAGCCTATGTAAAAAGTGATGTAGAGTGGAGTGTGGCTGTAATCCCAGTGCTGGGAAGGGGAGAGAGGCAGATCTCTGGAGCTCACCAGCCAGCCCAGCTGAATCAGTGAGCTCCATGTTCAGTGATGACCTTGTCTCAGAAAAAAAAATGGGGTGGAAAATGACTGAAGAAGACACCCAACATTGACCTCATATATACATATGTATGCATACATGCATATAACACACACACACACATACACACATGTTCACAAGATTCCTGCATATCTATTTATAATTGACTCCATTAGACAAAATCCACATTCATGCAGGCATTACACTCATACACAAAAAATAAAAATTGTACATATGAAGAAATCCTTCTGTTGAACTGTGCTTCTGCCGGAACACTCCTCTGATTTGTTAGCAAACTCTGTCTAAAAGGCTCAAAAAAAAAATCACTGTAGGTTTTCATGAGGTCCTTGTATTATTGTATTCTTTTTTACCTTACTTTATTTCTGTTTTATGTGTCTGGGTGTTTTGCCTACATGTGTGTATATATACCATGTTGTGCAGTGCCTGTGGAAACCAGAAGAAGGCACTAGAACCCCTGGAACTGGAGTTGCAGGTGGTTGTTAGCCATCATGTGGGTGCTGTGACCCAAACCTAGATCCTCTACAACAGTAGCCAGTGCTATTAACTAGCTGAGCCATCTTTTTGGGAAGCTATACCAAATGCTGACAGTGACAACAACTCAGAAATCCACTCAGACTCAAGGGGAAGGAAATTATACTTCACCCCTCAGTGGTAATGGAACAGGGTTCTAGAAGAATATGTGGTTCAGGGGATGTTATAGTGGACTTCTTTGTAAAATACACCTGAGGTACAGACTGTGGAAGACGTGGGGATGGTGTGTGTGAAGTGCTTGTCACCTACCCTGACACTTGTGTGGTAGTGGCTAAACAAGTTATTGTTATTGTCACTTAGGACACTGTGATTGCTTGTATCATTCTGTGGAGTTTTCTTCTGAGCATGAACTGTTAAAATAACTTACTGTCTTTAATTGCTGATAAAATTACAGCCCTTTAGAGCTAGACTGTAGAATGCCAATCTCGGGGCTGGAGAGATGGCCTAGCGGTTAAGAGCGCCGACCGCTCTTACAGAGGACCCAGGTTCGATCCCCAGCACCCACATGGTGGCCGAAAACCGTCTGAAACTCCAATTCTAGGAGAACTCCAGTTCCAGGGGAATCCGACACCCTCTTCTGACCTCGCGGCATTGTACAACACGGGTGCACAGACCTACATGCAGACAGTACATTCATACACGTACAGAAATAAATAAAATTAATAAAAAAAAAAGAATGCCGATCTCATCAACCAACTAACCAAAGGCTTAGTGGAGTGAGGTCCGTAATCTCATACACAAAGTCCCACCATACTGATGACAGGCACCAGGACAAAGATCACTATTGGGTCCCAACTCTACCACACTCTTCTGTAGCACCTTCCTCTTCACATCCATAAAAATGTGACAATTCACTTTTTTTGCCCCTGAGGTAAATATTTCTAATTCTTCTCGATGGGGATTTTCCCAAACCAGTCTTCTTATTTGGAGCCTTCTGGCACAAAGAATGAGATGCTGTCTGGGGAGTCTGGTGTCTTGCTGTGGGTACTTTTCAGTGTTAATGAAAACATTCTGATGTTAGGGAATCCAGAGAGGCAGCCTTTCAGAAAAAGAAGAAAATTATACTCCCCCTACTCTCTCTGAACATTTCTCACTCCCCTACTCTCTCTCTGAACATTTCTCATTCTAAACAAGAGCATTGCTAGCCCAACAATCATTTTTACTTTTACTGCTTTGTTAATATCCTTGGAAAGAGACTAAGGACCAAATTTGTCCTTTGGGCACGCACACTTAACTTGTATTCAGTTTAGCAAGAGCTTTTACATATATCCAAGGGCAAGAGTGGGCCAGAGGAAAAGAAGAACAAAAATGTCACAGGTCCAGTCCACCAGCACTAGCTCATCTCATTTCGGAATGCATTTTCCAATTCCTGCTCTCTGTCATGCCCTGGACTCTGGGCACTGCTCTGAAGAAGACCTTGATTTTTCTTTTTGAAATGACTGATAACACTGTAAAGTCACAGCGCCTCGAGGTTCATAGTAAGTGGTTTTGTAAGGTCTGGTCTGTGCATTGATCAGACCTTTATCTGCTCTGCTTGCCCTCACAGGACCCTCCCTGGCAGCTGTTCACTTGCTTCTATTAAGCCAGGGACTGGGCTCTGTCCTGGAGTCTGCTCTCCAGTGCAGGCCCTAAACACCACTGCACTCCCACCCTGACCTTCCTGCTTCTGGCTTTTGCTCACGTGCCAAGACTCACTGTTTTCTGATCTAGCTGGCCTTCTGGAACATTTCACAAATAAGAAATGAACAGCCCACTGGGCATAGTAGTGCACACCTTTAATCCCAGCACTCGGGAGGCAGAGGCAGGTGGATTTCTGTGAGTTAAAGGCCAGCCTGGTCTCTATAGCAAATTCCAGGACAGCTGGGACTACAGGGGGACCCTGTCTTGTAAACAAACAAACAAACAAACAAACAAACAGAAATGAACAGCCTGAGGTTAGTTATTAATAGAGCCAATTACAAAGGTCCAGGTAGATTGCGCTCCAGCTGGGCCACTTCTCCAGTCCATTTCTGTGACTGTCCCTAAGAGTTTAGTAGATTCATGAAGCTCCAGTCGATGTGTTTGAGACAAGAAGCAGTTTGAAAAATTGTTAGTAGCTTTGCTTGAAAAAAAGAAACTGAAGAGCTGGAGAGATTGATCAGGGATTAAGAGCACTAGCTGCTTTTGCAGAGGGCCCAGGTTCGATTCCCAGCATCTACATGGTGGCTAACAACTGTCTGTAACTCCAGTTCCAGGGGAATCCAACACCTTATTCTGACCTCCACCAGCATTGCATGACACAGGTGCACTTACATACATGCAGGCAATACATTCATGCACCAAAATTTAAAAAAAATTATAAATAAAATATTTAGAAAACAGTAAAATAAACTGAGCCTCCAGAAGGAAAAAGTGAAGCTCACAGTGTGAATCCAGGCAGTGGAAGGCAATTTAGAAAACAGATTTTTACATCAAATCAGGCAAAAGCAGGAAACATTTCAGAACCTATTTCCATAGCTATCATTACTGTAATTCAGATGTCAGTACAGAGGGAAGCTGTATTCTAAAGAGGCTTAGGTTTCAAACAGTGTCCCGTTCATAGCAAGGTGAGAGTGTCGGAGTCAGACATCAGATGGCTCCCATCAAGATTTTAGAAGGTAACAACAACTTGCTGAAATTATTGGATCCGCCGTTCTCAAAAACAAATCTGTAATTCCCCCTGAACTTGATTAAATTAATGGGGTCTGATTCATGTAATCTAAACCTGAAGAGTTGTAAATCAGAAGGTATTAGTTGAGAACAATTTAACAGCACTACTTATGCTTGCCAAGCAAGTCAGCATTCAGTCTAGTAGGGGCTTGGATGGCTGTGTCAGCCTCTGTCCAGCAGGAGTGTGCACACAGCTCCACAAATGGGTGCTTTTCCATCAAGCGTTTGCCAAATGCCAACCAGTATGTCTGGGCCTCTGGAGTCAAAGATAAGTAAGGTGACACTCCTAAGCTATCTGAGAAATAGACAAGGGAAGTTCAGTTGATTTTGAACACATGGAGGAAGGCCTAATCCAGTCTTGTAGAGTTAAGGAATGTTTCTGGAAGATAGAGGCTCTTTTATGCATCCTAAAGGGTCAATGGCAGCTATCATATGGCAATGGCAGGGCAGGTAGAAGCCCAGGAACCTGGGATAACTATGTAAGCTGATTACTGAGTACTAGTAAGGCAAGGCCATCAGGTGGGACACCTTAACACTGGCATCAGAAAGCCGAGTAGTGGAGTGTCCCGTTGCCCACGGGCTGGCTGGCTTGAGCTTTACTGAAGCCCACCCTTCCTCAAACCTAACTACTGACTCACTGTTGGATCAAGAGGGATAATAGGTTCCACTTTAATCCCAGGACTCAGGAGGCAGAGCCAGATGGATCTGTGAGAGATCAAGGCCAACCTGGTCAACATAGCAAGTTCCAGGCCAGGGAGACCCTGTCTAAAAAAACAAAAACGAAGAGAGAGAGAGAGAGAGAGAGAGAGAGAGAGAGAGAGAGAGAGAGAGTTAGAGTTATAATGGGCAATTTTGAAATCAAATAGAATAGAAATTATTAGTGTGAATTGTACATAAAGGCAACTGCTACTTTGTGAGATTTAATTGGAGATGGATGGGTGGGTGTGTGGATGGATGGATGGATCGATCGATCGATCGATCAATCAATTGATCGATCAATCAATTGAATGATTGATGGAGAGACAGATGGTGGATGAATGGATAGACAGATACATGGATGGATGATGGACAGATGAGTGGTCAGACAGGTAGACTGGAGGATGAGTGGATTGACTCCATTTGGATGGATGGGTGGAAAGATAGGTGAATGACTAGATAGATAGATAGATAGATAGATAGATAGATAGATAGATAGACAGATAGATAGATAGATGCATAGATACATAGATACATAGATAGGTGCATAGATGCATGGATACATAGATAGATGATAGATGATAGAGATATAGATGATACATAGATAGATGCATAGATACATAGATATATAAATACATAGATGCTAGATAGATAGATAGATACATAGATAGATGATACATAGATACATAGATAGATGATAGATAGATGCATAGATACATAGAAGATAGATACATAGATAGAAGATAGATGGATAGATAGATAGATAGATAGATAGATAGATAGATAGATAGAATGAATACATTGCAGCCAAATGGTTAAGTTGTTAAGGGTTAATAGTCACTCAAGTCTGAAGCCAAAGTCTTATAAACCCACAATGAAATAAACCCAAAGACAAAGGAATAAATCTAACATCTTATGAAATCCTAATAGTATGATTTTGTTCTTAAAAGTTAATACTGTGGGGCTGGAGAGATGGCTCAGTGGTTAAGAATGCCGACTGCTTTTGCAGAGGACCCAGGTTCAATTCCCAGCACCCACATGGTGGCTAAGAACTGTCTTTAACTCCAGTTCCAGGGGAATCTGACGCCCTTTTCTGACCTCCGCGGCATTGCATGACATGGGTGCACCAACCTACATGCAGACAGTACCCTCATACACATAAAAAAATAATAAATAGAAAAAAGTTAAATAAATTATATTTTAAAAAGTTAAAAAAAAAAGTTAATACTTCTGCCAGGCTTGGTGGTGGCACATACCTGTAATCCCAACACTCAGGAGGCAGAGGCAGGTGGATCTCTGTGAGTTCAAGGCCAGCCTGGTCTACAGATTGAGCTCCAGGCCAGCTGGGACTAGAGGGAGACCCTGTCTCAAAAAGACCAAAAAAGAGTTAATACTTCTATTTTTAGAAGTTTGACACTATAAGGCAGAAGCTATCTATCTGAATGTCTGAGAATCAGCTAGGAGATAGATCAGGTACCCAGCCATTATACTGCACATTGCAAATCTATAGGGAGCCCCCAAAATTAAGGTTGGCCATCTAGCATCAACCTGCATGGATGGGGTGTATGGGTCAGTCTTTGGGTGCTGGCTGCCTGCACAGGAGAAGCCTGCTGTGGAGTCTTTACAAAATGGCAGTGCCCAGAGAGTGCTGGCTTCTGCTGTCTATGGCCAGCCTCACTGCCGGAAACTGGGAACTTTCCCTTCCATCCTGGAGTGGAACATTGGATGACTCAGCACTGTCCACTCAAGAGCTCCAGTGTGAACCCAGACTTCAGAATTGCCCCCCCTTCCCAATGAATTTTAAAGTGGCACAATGAATACTCTGGTGTTAATTCATCCTTATAGGATGTGAACATTTGCAGGTAGTCATGTTTTGTTACTTAATGCTTCAATTGAATTAAGCTACCAAAAAAATTAAGTCAGTCCTTTAAAAGAATTACAAATATAATCAAATTTCTAGCAGTATTCATTGCTGCTTTAAAACTTACTAAATTCTTGGCTCAGAAAATATATAGCACTGCTCTTAAAGTAACCCAACATACTTCTGTTTGTAGTAAATTTTCGAAGTCTTTCATTGCTTCACATCTCATCATAGTTACTGCTCTAATTTAGTCTCTCAGTTACAATGGGTATTTATAGCTCATCTTGCTGACAGTAGTAAACAGAGTTCACCTAAAGAGATCATCGGGGCAGTCTGCGATTCCTTCTTGAATGCTTTGCCTATATTTCAAAGTGAATATTCATATATTAGCACGAAATCCAAATGATATAGTCCTTGTCTTACTACTAGTGTTGGGAGTGTGTATGCCTATGCACTTACACTGTCATTTTAGAAATTCCAGAAACTATGATGAATGAGGTCTTTAGCCATTTGAACATTCAAGACAGGGGCCAAAGCTAAACTTCATGGTCTCTCTAATATATCCCTCCCCCTCCTCCCCCTGGGAAAATGCATTTTTTTTTTCTGTGCACCTGCTGTGAAACTTTCTCCCTGGGACATCCTGGCAGCATCTGCAGTCTCCTCATAAATCCTGATGACAAACCAACCAAAATTCACCCTGGCCAACCAGTGAGTTTACTGGGCCTACTTGCAAAGCGTGGGTGGGAGGGTTTGCTTACAGGAACACAGGTGAGCCCAAAGCATTGCACTAGAAAGTCCTCACCCAGCTTGGATGATGGCACCCCAGTGGTGCTCAGATGGAGCACCTTCTCCCGGTCTTCCACAGTCTATGTATTCCCTCCCTTATGCAAGGCCCCAAGGTCGTATGCAGTTAGGGCAGGTCTAAGCACTCCATGAGGGGAGGTCACCAGTCAACAAGCCCAGCTGTGCTATCTTCTGTAAGCAGGCTCAGCTGACTTCTTGAAGATGATGGCTATTTGGTTTGGATGATAGTGCTATACAAAACATGGTTCCAGTTATTACAGCATAACTGCAGGGGAAACGATCCCAAACCCCGATGGCGTTAGAGCAATAGCCATTTGATTAGAGACCATGATTTTTTGAGTCAAGAATTTAGACAAGGGCCAAATGGGTTATTATCCTGATCCATATAATGTTAACAAAGCAACCCAATGGTCATCAGCCGGCAGGGCCGAGGTCCAAGATGGCTCACATATCCTCAGTGCCCGAGAAGGAAAAGTGAGAAAGCTGGGCTCAGTGGTCTCTCTGCTTCCAGTACAGTTATAAGATCTTTCCAGCGAGTTAGTTATAGACTGTTTATTTTGAGGTTCTGGTCTCCCAGCGGGAAGACATGAACAATGCTATCCTTAACAGCCAAGCCCAGAGCCAGCATGGGGTTTCTGTCTTCATACCTTACTGGTCAAATCATCTCAGGATGGCTAGGGTTAAAGGGGAAAGAATAAAGTCCACTCTGATGGCAGAAAGATCAAGCTATCTTTAATCCAGGTTAGTCAGCTTCTTTCAAGCACCTCAAAAGACCTGAGGCAACTAAATTGGGAAGAGGAAAAGAATTGTGTAGCTCGGTTTGGAGGGTTCGAAGGATGGTGGTTCAGGGCTCCAGTGGCTCAGTTCTGGGCCTGCTGGTGAGTAGAGATGGCAAACGGCCAGTATGTGTGTAGTATGCGTGTAGTATGCGTGTAGTATGTGTGTAGTATGTGTGTAGTGTGGGGCAGTCACGTCCCCAGCCAAAAAGGGATTGGGGGGGAGGAAGAGGGAGAGAGAAAGAAGGGACAGGAACTCATAATTTCATCTGGGGATCTCCCCTGTGATCTAAGGAACTCGCTCTGTAGACCAGGCTGGTCTTAAACTCACAGAGATCTGCCTGCCTTTGCCTCCCCAGTGCTAGGATTAAATGAGTGCACGACTATATCCAACAAGGTCCTGCCTCTTAAAGGTTCACAGCATGGTCCAGTACCACTGCTTGGGAAACAAGTCTTTACATGGGCTTTGGGGGACCCTCAATCACACTCAAACCACAGTAGTCTGCTAGGGAAGACTTGAACAGTGTGAAGTCCACACCTAGTGGAAGCACTGGGAGGCATCAGTTCCTACTCTTATGGCTGCTTCTAGCATTAGCATTTTCTTTCCAAAAGTGTGAGGACGCCCTACATCAGACTGGATCTGTGTCCTGCCTCTTTTTTCCTTTCCAGCATGCTGAGGGGCCAGCAAACTCCTTGGGTGACTGTGTGCTCTGCATACTGATTGCCAATGAGAGAGGTCAGGATGTCTAGACAGGGCAGAGTAGCAAGTGCTTGCTCAGACTGTTTGCTAACAATCACTACGCTGCACATTACTGTGTGCTGGGCTCTGTGTGTGTGTTTGTGCTCATAAACGTGCATGTGCATGTATATGTGCTTGTGCGTACATGCATGTTTCTGAGTGCCTGAGTATACATGTATGTGCTTTCGTGTACATCCATGTGTGTGTGTTTGTGTGCACATGAATGCACATGTATGCTTGTGTGTGTGCACGTGTGTGCATGAGGAGTTCCTCAAGCACCATCTCCCTTTGTGGCCTGGATCTCACCCACTAGCCTTGGATCTGCAAGCATTTTACCAAGCGAACTACCTTCCTAGCCCCAAGAATCTGTTTTTATATTAATACATTCCCTACTACTTGATGGGCCCTAAGTGCTGCTGCTCAGAGTTAGACTAAGACACAGGCCCCAGCCTTCCAGAACTCATATTCAAATGAGTCAAAGAGGCTGCAAAGGAGTCAAAGCCTAGCAGAGCCGAGGGACTGGAGAGGGACCTATGCTCTCGCAGCAGAGCCCAGTTCAGTCCCCAGCCACACAGCTGTTATCCAGCTCCGGGGGATCCAATTCCTTCTTCAGCCTCTGGGGACAACTTCACTCACGTGTGTGCACACATGAATATGCATAATCAAAAATAAAATACATCTTTTAGTAAAAGCACAGTAAGGGTAAAAGATGGCAGGAGAGGGGAGGGGATGATTTGCCCTAAAGGGTGGGGGGAGACACTGCTAAGGAGGAGATGTATATATTTCCACACTTCCTCACACTTGATTAAAGTTGATGTCCTCAAATGTCCTGTCTCTAAATGACTCTGCAGTAGTTACTCTCAGCCATCACGTGCAGATCTGTGATGGCATCACCATTCCAAAGCAACCCAGTGTCTTTGTCTAGAAGCACCAGAGGAGTCCCCTCTCTGCCACTTACACTAACCAGTAGGGGGCCAGGCAGTAAGTCATGTCACCTCTCTAAGGTTTGACTTCCTCCTCTGTAAGATAGAGACCCTTAGACCAAAAGTAGAGCCCTGGCGGAGGTGACAGTGAAGTTCAGGGAAAGGGAAAGCTCCTGTGGGAGAGGTCAGAGGACAGGCACAGAGGGCATGCTGGGTAGTCGCTAAGAATGGCTTCCCTCAGGGAGAGCAGAGATGGTGGAGGTCACAGGCCCAAGCCCTCTGGGTGAGCAGGTTATGAGGAACTAAGGATGTCTGTGTTCGTGGGCTGCTGAGAAAGGTAGCTGAATGAAGAGCTGCAACAGCACCAGCCTGCAGTCCGTGTGGTTCAGTGATGACTAAACAAACACTAATAAGAGTGTCAGGTTCACACGCACACCAGGGAGCCATTAATCACTTCCACCCATCAATCAATGATCTACTTTCCCTTACCAAGATAATGAACTGCAATGTTCTTCAGGTGGATTTGGCCTGTCTGCGTTTCCAGCTTTTGCAGCCAGCCCCCGCCGTTACTTCTTATTCACGGACTTACTTCACATGGCTGTTTCTTTCACCACCTTCCTTATGGCTCCACACAGAATGCATGGTCCCTTACCTCGCATACTTACAGGGCTATCGTTGCTGTGGCTTCCACAGTCCTTTGTCACCTTTTCAAAAAAGATATTTTATTATTTATTTCTTTATTTGTATTTTTGAGGCAAGGTCTCCCTGTAACCCCAACTGGCCTGGAACTCACTCTACAAACCAGGCTGGCCTTGAACTCACAGAGATCCTCCTGCCTCTGCCTCCCAAGTGCTAGGATTAAAGGTGTAGGCCACCATGCCCAGCAATATTTATTTATTATTTTTATGTCATGTGCATGAGTGTATTGCCTGCATGTTTGTAAGTGCACTGGTGTCATGCAAAGCCCATGAAAGTCAGAAGAGTATCGGATTCCCTGGATCTGGAGTTATAGACACTTGTTAGTCACCATGTGGATGCTGGGATTTGAACCTGGGTCCTCTGCAAGAGCAGCCAGTGTTCTTAACCACTGAGGCATCTCTCCAGCCCCCTTTTTCACCTTATGTTTTGTTTTGGACCCACTAAAGTCTCCTTGGATATGTGGATGGATTTATTTACATCAAAGCCTCTCCTTTTGCTCTTATATCACATTCCACCCACTGGATAAATATTTGTGGATCTCATTATTTGTGAAGCATCTGCTATTGAGCAGGCCCTGCAAAACAAAATAGGTTGAAAACATGCTTCCTGCAACATGAGAGGGAGGTGTGTCAGGCATGCTGTTCTACTTTGATGACTGTAGCTGTGAGAAAACATTGACCAGAACCAACTTGGGGAGGAAAGGGTTTATTTCTGCTTGCAATGCCCAGGTCACAATCCCTCACTGAGGGGAGTCAGGGCAGAACTCCAGGCAAGAATCTAGAGGCAGGAACTGAAGCAGAGACCACAGAGAAACACTGCGTAGTGGCTTGATTTCCATGATTTGCTGAGCTACTTTTGTCATACATCAGGGGGCCACCAGCTTCTGGATTTCACACCCACAGTGGGCTGGATGCCCCCACATCTATTAGCGATTAAGAAAATGCCTCACAATATGGCTGCAGGCCAATCTGATGGAGGAAACTCCTCAGTTGAGGTTCCCACCTCCCAGGTATCTTAAGTTTGTGTCAGGCTGAAGACTCTAACCAGCACACATGCCCCTGTGTACCTGGGCAGTGTGTATTAAACACAGGGAATACAGCAGCAGCCAAGTCCCTCTGAGTCACTCAGGGAGCTTGGCCTCTGTCTTCACCATGGTTGTCCCATAGCACTGAAATCACCTGTTCACGCATGTGTTTATCCTCCAGTGTAGGCCTCATTCTCCATGAATTGAACAACATGGAATAAGATGGATTCAAGGGTTTTTTTGTTTTGATTTTAATCCCTGGCTCCTGGCACTCAGTCAGAAATTCAAAAAAAAAAAAAAAAAATATATATATATATATATATATCTATCTATATCTATCTAATATATATTATAAATGAAATCAATGTTTTTGGAATGAATAGAGCAGCCTGTCACTGAGAAATGTCTGTTTTAGATACCTTGTCTTCCATCGGAGCCTGGCTCATTTCATTTACTGATCCCGACACATCAATAGGCTTTTCCCCCGACTTGCCTTCCCTCTTAGGCCTGGTCTCCTGGATATTGCAGCAGTAGACCTCCAATTTCACCTCTGAATGGTGCAGGCAAAGGCTTGGAAGAACAGAGGAATGTTTAAGGCTTCGCTGTTGAGGTCAAACCTCAGATCTCTCTCAGATGCTAAAAATGTACAGGCCCCAAAGCCTGCTCCACATCGATGGGTTTCCCATTGCTATTGTGAGGGAGAGCAGGCCTTTTACAGCACACATTTGCAGAGAAAACTTGGCACGTCAGATAAAGGTCCACCCAGGCGCCATGACTCATAATACAATGTGTCAGGTGGGAAATCTTTAAAAATCACTATTTCCTCATAAAGCCAGCTGCAGAAAGCAGAGGCGGAGCTGGGTGGGGGTGGTGCCTGCCAGAGATGGAAGAGAGGGCCTTGAGGAAGCAGCAGCAGGGGAACTGCAGGCAAGGCCTGCGGGCACCAGAGCTCAGGTCACTGACTGTTGACCCCTCCCCTGGTCACTTCCCTTCAGGTGCATTCTCTCTCTTGGGTTCTCTTCAATGCACCCCCCCCAAAAAAATAGCACAGATAAAGAGGAAGGGAAAGAAGGAAAATATCTTCAATCTCTCCACCACTTTATGAAAAACCCAGTTTCTTATACAGAAAGGAGGGAAAGCGATGGGAAATGAAAACTGTTGGCTGAAGTCAATCCTTGCGTATGAGTTACTTCCCTTATTGTGGTGACTGAACACATGACCACAGCAACTCAAGGAAGGAAGGGGTTTTTTTGTTTTGTTTTGTTTTGTTTTTTTTGAGACAGCGTCTTCCTGTAGTCCCAGCTGTCCTAGAACTCACTCTGTAGACCAGGCTGGCCTTGAACTCACAAAGATCCGCCTGCCTCTGCCTCCCAAGTGCTAGGATTAAAGGCATGCGCCACCACGCCCGGCAGGAAGGGTTTGTTTTAACTCATGGTTTGAGAGTATGGCACATCATGGCACGGAAGGCACGGCAGTAGAATCTTGAGATAGCTGGACACCTTGCATGAGCACCAGTGCTTAGACCACTTTCTTTTTATTCAGTCCAGTCCCCATCCCTTAGGATGGTGCAGCCCAGGTTCAGAGTATGGCTTCCCATCTCAGTAACCTAATCTAGGTATAGACAGACACAGAGATTTGTGTCCATGGTGATTCTAAATCCTATCAAGTTGACAAGCAACATTAAGTGTCACAGCTTGGTGCTTATTGTTACTTTATTGTCCTTTCTTTCCCATTTGCCTGTAAAATCAAAACAACCCAACAAGGGAATGGCGAAACTGGACAGACAAAGAAAGGGGTTGGGTTCTGGCACTCTTGGTAGGAGACCTCAAACAAGGCACTTCCTGCCTTGGCTTATGGCTCAGTTTCCCTGTCTGTAATACAGATAGAGGTAACAAACGTGAAGAAAGCACCCTACCTGCTCTGAGCCCACAGGGACATCTGTGATGGAGTCTAGTGCTGGGCTGCATAATCTTTCTCAATGGAACTCCCGGCAGCTGTCACCAATGGGTGGGAAGGAGTCAGAGCTGGGGATAGAAGGCCCGGGCCCTTAGTCAGTCATGCCGTAGGTTCATTGTCAATCACATCAGGAGCCCCGTACTACAGAAGGTGCTAGCTAATAACCATCATTAAGGCTGAGTTCCTGCAAGCTTCACACCAGTGGAAAGAATGCAGTTTCCCCTTCTTCCACCCTCACCCCTCCCAAAGCTCACACTGGACACCCTCCTGAAAACCCAGCAGGCGGGTACCTCGCGCTGCTTGGGAGCTGGGGTTTCTGGTTTTTCCACTGTGGTCCCTCCCAGACGTTGGCAGCCTCAGAGGCCCCTGGTCCTTCTACTATCTATGCCCCCCACACTACAGCCCTCAAAAAAAATCTGTCATGATCATGTTCCCCATTCCTCATTGCCCCCTAGCCACGCTGTGTTTCACGCGGGTGGAGCAGACATTCCTTCATAGACTCTGGGTCCTATATTGTAGTTCCTGGCTTTCCTCAGGGAAATGGGTCCTGTGGGAGCAGCCTGCAGGCTCAAGCTGCATGGGGTGCAGTCCGGGACTTGAGGGACTGGACAGAAGCTGCATCCTCTCCTTTCTTGAAGATCAGTGGCTCCTCTCAGCTCTTCCCTTATCTGATGGTGACAGTGGTAAGGGTGGAGGAACCCGCGAGCAATGAGTACCTTGTGGAACCACTCTCCAGTACACCTCAAGACACCAACCATGATGCTTGCATTTTGACTGAATCTCAAACTAGAGTGCCTGTTATGTAATTCATGCTCAAAATAAATCTGAGATGCCAATTACAGTGGCGCACACCTTTAATCCCAGAACTCGGGAGGCAGAGACAGGCTGATCTCTGTGAGATCAAGGCCAGCTTTGTCTACAGAGTGAGTTCCAGGCCAGCTGGGGCTACAGGGAGACCCTGTCTCAAAACAAAATATTCTGGGAATTTGGCTCAGTGTCCCTAAAACCCTGTTCAAGACCCCAAGTGAGAGATGAGTGGAGGTTTTGCCATTTTTTCAGTTAAGACCCAGAAAGCTGAAGATGTGTATGGTTTCCATTGCTGACTGCCAAGGAGCCAGATGGATGGGAGCCATTGTGTACACAGACACACCTATGCAAAGGTCTCTGTACTAGTCAGAGCTCCCTGAAGAACGGAATGGCTAGGATGAATGCATAGTATTTGAGGGGAATTTATTAGATTATGCAATATGGTTAGAGCAGTCGGACGATGGCTGCCTGGTACTGGAAAGGCCAACAATCTGGTAGCCACTCATTCATGAGGCTGAGTGAGTGTCTCAGCAATCCCAATCTGCTGCTGAAGGCCTGGGGGATTCTGGGAGAACTTTAGTCTTCAGTCCACATCAGAAGCCCAAAGAAGCTGGTTCCAATATCACCAACCAAGTGTGGCAGCGAAGGCAGAACGAAGACAGGCCACATGAGCAAAGGAGTGGAAGGCTTTCCTTGTCCCTCACCCTCTCATCTGGGGGCTACCAGAAGGTAGCTTCCACATTTAGGGTGGGTCCCCCACAAGAGTTACAACAATCAAGACAATCCCCCAGACATGTTCGCAGACCAGACTGATATGGACGGTCCATCAACAGGACTCTCCCCAGGTTACTCTGAGGTGTGTCAAGTTGGCCTCTAGAACCAACCATCACAGGGTCCTTGTCTTTATCTCTGTGGATCTCACATTCCCACTGCAGAATCTGAGTTAGGTATGGAGTTCAGATGGAATCACAGAAGTCACAAGGGATGGATCACTGTGAGCTCAAAGCACAATCCTAGGGCGGAAGTAGCCTGGGGAAATGGACGGCATCCCCTCCCACTCCAGAAAAAGAACCCAAGCAAAAGGCACCAACATGGTGAATCTTTTTTGTCAACTTGACTAATTTAGAATCACCTAGGAGATACACCTCAGGACATGGCTGTGAGGATACCCCTCCCCATTACAAGAGATTTAATTGTGATTGGTAGGCCCACCTACATTCTGTGGACTGGGGCCCTGGAAGGAATAAAGAAGAGAAAGTGAGCTGAGCCCCAAGATTCATCTAACTCTCGGCTTCCTGCCCCAGGCCACCTTCCACTCCTACTGCCATGCCTTCCCACCATGACAGACTGTAACCCTTCAAACCATGAAGCTGGACAAACCCTCCATTCTCTAAGTTGCTTCTGTTAGGTGTTTGTCACAGCAATAAGAAAAGTAACTAATATGGAAACCACATGACAGACCTGGCCTGGTGGGCACGGAGGAGGCTTGCTGGGATCTCCAATGGCAGGCATTGGATTGCATCAGTGGAGTGGAGTGAGTTTGTGGAAAAGCCCTGACAACTAAACAGAGATGTCTGAATTTGTGGCAGAGACCATAAGGAATCGTTTCTGGCAATCTGTCTAGAGGGGTTTAGGGGAAGAGTCTGGCAAGGGTTTATAAGAGAAATTGGAGAAGGACAAACCGTCTGGAAGATTAGTTCAAGGCTTTTATGTACTTCATCCCTGGAGGAGTTTTCAATTTAATTAGGAAACATGACAGCATGGCTTTGTACATATTATCAGCATATGTGTACATCCTCCCTACAAATTTTTTAAAATGTATTTATCTGATATTTTGAAGAGGTGATATGTCCACATGGTTTTTTAAATCAAAAACATAGCAAGAGATACACAATAAAGGCTTTCTTCCCACTCTTCTGACTGTCCCATCCCAGCCCAGGATGGCATCTCCACCACCACTGCCAATACCAACTGTCATGATGGCCGTGGCTGTGCTTCCATGGGTCACTTAGACAAACTTAAGCAAACATTCATGAGTATTCCTATCTCCCCCCCCCCTTTTTTTGTCTTTTTGAGACAGGGCCTCTCTATAGCCCCAGCTGGCCTGGAACTCTATAGACCAGACTGGCCTTGAACTCACAGAGATCCACCTGCCTCTTGCCTCCCAAGTGCAAGGATTAAAGGCATGCACCACTACACCTGGCTTAAAGGTGGTTCTTAGCTGCCATGTGGGTGCTGGGAATCGAACCCAGGTCCTCTGGAAGAACAGTCAGTGCTCTTAGCCACTGAGCCATCCCTCCAGCCCCCTCATCCCCCTTTTATACAAAAAGGATGGTATACCATTTAAAACTTCTCAGGATTTGGGTTTTTTTTTTTTTTTTTTTTTTTTGGTCTTTTTGAGACAGGGTCTCCCTGTAGCCCCAGCTGACCTGGAACTCACTCTGTAGACCAGGCTGGCCTTGAACTCACAAAGATCCACCTGCCTCTGCCTCCCAAGTGCTAAGATTAAAGGTGTGCGCCACCACACCCGGCAGGTTTTGGGTTTTCTTAAAAATACACCTGGTGTGATGGGACACAGCTTTAATTTTTTTTTTATTTATTTTTGTATGTGTATGAATGTACTGTCTGCATGTAGGTTTATGCACCCGTGTCGTGCAATGCCGCAGAGGTCAGAAGAGGGTGTCAGATTCCCCTGGAACTGGAGTTCTCCTGGAATTGGAGTTACAGATGGTTCTTAGCCGCCATTTGGATGCTGGGGATCAAACCCGGGTCCTCTGAAAGAGCAGTCGGTGCTCTTAACCGCTAGGCTATCTCTCCAGCCCTGGGACACAGCTTTAATCCCAACCCTTGGGAGGCAGGCAGATCTCTCTGAGATAGAGTCCAGCCTGTCCAAAAGAATAGCTCTTAAAAGGGCTGGAGAGATGATTCAATAAGTAAGTACAAGCCAGAAGACCTAAGTCCAGATCCCAGCACCCATGTGACAAGCTAACTGTGGCCACTGAGTTGCTTGTAAGCAAGTGTCATGAGATGCTGAGACGGGATTGCTAGGGCTTGCTGGCCACCAGCCTAGCTCCAGGTTTTTCCACATTCTTTTTTATGTGTATACATGTGTGAATAGACATGTATGTGCCATGTGCACACCATGCCTGTTGTGGCCAGATTCCCCTGGACATGGAGTTCTGGGTGGTGTGAGCCTCCTATCATGCATGCTGGGAGTTAACAGGGATCATCTAGAAAAGCAAGTGCTCATCCATCTCTCCACCCCTGATTTTTCTACATTTTATGTCAATTGTAAAGTATTTCATTATACAGCAAGCCAGTTCCTTAATAAATGGTGTGGTTTTTATGACTTTTCACCCTTATAGATGGTACTGTGAAAAAAAAAACTTATCTTTATATCATTTGGTATATATTGAGTATTGCTTTGTATTTTGCTATATACTCAGACTAAAGTAGACTCATTGCACAGAAACTACATGCATTTATAATTTTTCTAGAGGTTTCTGAATTGTCCTCTGCGGAGGTCTCTCAGTACTAATTTGCATTCCCAACAGCAATACCTAGAATTGCCTGCTTCCCCGTGGCCCTGACAACACATTGGCTTATCACTTTGATGGGCTTTTTAGACTATTAGGTAAAATCTTTATGTGGCTCTAATGTACTTTTCTCTTATTATAAGTGAAATTGTACATTTTTTCCCTGTGTTTATGAGCCCAGTGAATCTTAGTCCCCTTGACTTAGGGATCTGACTTCATCATTTCTTCATCTCTCCCAGAGCCTTCCCAAATGCCTCACTACAAAGTGGATTTCTCAGTCAAGATTCATAAATCCAATAAACATTTGTGTGAGTACATAGATAAATGACCGAAGAAATGTGTGTGCTATTGGGATTGTAAATCTTAGATACGATCCTTCCCCCAAGAAGCATGAAAATGATAAGCTTTCCGCTGTTATATAATGAATGTATACACATTCAAAAGGTACCCAGCACACTCTAAAACATGAATAAATTATTTGCTTTAAGCTAAACACATGAAGACTCTTACAGGAAATGCATTGTTCATCCCCAGAAAGGGACGAGGAACAGGGGGAACAGAACCTCAAAGCTCTTTTCCATGGGCTCCTTAGAGAGGTTAGGGCAATTAAGCGGTTGTCTCCACAGGTTGGAGTTTCCCTCTGAGTCTCTTTGTTTCTCTGGGTTTTTTGAAGGTTTAATTTTTTTTTTTTTTTTTTTTTTGGTGTTTTCGAGACAGGGTCTCCTGTAGCCCCAGCTGTCCTGGAACTCACTCTATAGACCAGGCTGGCCTTGAACTCACAAAGATCCTCCTGCCTCTGCCTCCCAAGTGCTAGGATTAAAGGCGTGAGCCACCACGGCTGGCTGAAGGTTTAATTTTTAATAATGGGGGCGCAGGAGTGTGGGTATGGACACGCGGGAATCTGAGCCCCTGTAGCTGGAGGTACAGGTGGTTGTCAGCTGCCCATGGAAAGTACCCTTAACACATGAGCCATCTCTCAGCCCCTCTGTTCGTCTTTTGTGTCCCCATCCCCCAAAGTTCCACAAGCCCCCAAGCTGGGGATGTCTGATCACCCAGTTGCCGCTTTTATGGACTTATGCCGCTTTATGGCAATCCATCCTCCTAAGCAAACTGGCCAGCTGTTCATTTTGTGTCATCTTCTGGAAAAGAAGCCAGCCGGAGGTGCTGGGAGGGTGAGAGGCACTGTCAGAAGGAGAGCAGGTGCTCCCACAGTGCATTGCTGCCTGAAGCGGCTTTCCTCCATGCTAGGCCCAAGAGGAAAGGTACCCAAGAGGAAAGCCCAGCTCAGAGGAGCCGTGAGCCCTTGGCCTGCTCACAGGCTGCCCCTTCCTTCTTAGAGAGTGACACACCTCCAAGGTCAGCTCCACTGGCTCCCACAGCAGGGCCCAGCACGGCCTGCCAGGTCCTGTCAAGGCTGGCACAAAGGCTACAGTCCACATCAAAGAGCCAGGAGGCAGAAAGGGGAAAGAGAAAGAAGAGTGCAGTGGTCTTGCCTGAAATGTCAGCTTAGAGTCCTGATGTCAGCTGCCCCTTACAGAAAACAATCTCTACAGACTCTGTGACAGGAGTCTAGGAAGATACTGTGGAAATCCTGCTGATATTTCCAGTAGTCCTGTGGGTGGGATTTGGTGTTTCAAAGAAGAATGCTTATGAAGTGGGGTGTCGCAAACTCCCATCGCTGCTCTGTAATGCTCATGTGTGTGGTGTGTACTATACGGTGTGTAGTATGTTATGTATGTATATGTCTGTGTGTGTGGTGAGTGTATGTGTATGTGCAGTATGTGTATGCTATGTATGTATAGTGTGTGCTGTAGGCGTGTGGTATGTGTGTATACTGTGTGCTGTGTGGGGTATGTGTGCGTGGTGTGCGTATGTGTGATACAATGTAGTATGCTCTGTGTGTGGTGCATGTATGTGGCATGTGTGATGTATGTGTGTGGTGCGGTGGTATATGTTAGGGGGTTGGTGTGTGTGTGTCTCTGTCTCTGTGTTGTGTGTGTATGTCTATGTGGTATAATACGCTCTGCATGTGGAGTGTGTATAGGGTATGTGTGGTGTATGTATGGTTTGTGTATGTGTTAGTGTGTGGTGCGGTGTGTATGGTATGTGTGATATGCTGTCTATGTGTGTGTGTGTGTGTGTGTGTGTGTGTGTGTGTGTGTGTGTTGCAATGCCAGGTCAACAAATGACATTACAGGATTTCGGCAATTAGCAGTCTGTTCTGTGTGCCTTCTATCAGCTCTTCCCATAATACCCTTGCAAAGTACAGAGATGGCCATTTCCATCTTCACAACCTGCCCATTTCGTAGACAGGGAGAGACTGGGCTTGGGGAGGTGGAATCCTTGTCCAAGTTCACAGGTACATCAAGAGGCCCTGGGAGGCAGGCTTTGACTCAGGCCTTCTAAGTTTCCAGTATTTGTTTTCTCAAGTTAACTGCAAAGTCAGTTAAATGGAAGGAGTCACAGCATCTGAGAGGTGAAGGAGCATCATTCTCACTTTCAGCAGCAGAAAACAATCAAGAAAGGGATTTCCTGGATGGATTTCCTGGTCCTCTGCTGGTGAGCAGCTCTCCTACATCGCTCACAAGTGGGTTGGGTGAGTACCCAGCCGATTCTGCCCCCAGGCAATGGGACACCACAAGTTGGAGTTAGAACGCATCTCTTGACAGCTACCCCAAAGTTTCCTCCTTCAACCTTAATTCACAGATCACAACACCAGGCTTTCACGGAGGTACCAAGCCCTGTCAGGTGCCCTCTGAAAGTCGAGAAGCTGACAGCCTGGCCACTTTACCATGGTTTGGGGATCAGTTACCAGCATTAGACTATTCAAGAATCTTCTTGATTGCTTTCTGAAATGAAATACAAGTTTTCTAAGATATCCTTCATTCCTGCAAGTAAGCAGGAAAGTTTTGCAAGGTGGGGCGCTGCATGCCCCCAACCCTAGCACTCAGGAGGAAGAAATCAGAGGAATGAGACTTCAAGTCCAGCCTGGGCTACATACTGAAACCCTGTGTCAAAAAAAAAAATTAAGGTGATAGGCTTGGAGAGATAGCTCAGCATTTAAGAACACGGGCTGCTCTTACGGACAACCTGTGATTGGTTCCCAGCACCCACGTGGCAGCTAACAACTGTGCTTAGCTCCAGTTCCCAGGAATCTGGCGCCCTCTTCTGGCTCCACTAGCATTGCAGGACATGGGCACACATATGCATGCAAGCAAAGCATTCACACACAAAATAAAAATACTTTTAAAAATACTCAAAGAGTGTTGTCAGTAGTAGAGCGTTTGAGAGGCACATGCAAAGCTCTGAGTTTCATACCCATGTGTGAAAACGGGGGGAGGAGGGGATGGAGGAAAGCAGGAAGAGGAAGAAGGAAGGAGAAAGAGAAGGGAGAAGCAGGGAATGGAAGGCAAAGGAAGGAAAGAGAAGAAAGAAGAGAGGAAAGGGCAGAGAGAGAGGGAGGCAGATAGAGAGGGATCGACTGAGTCCTTACTGCCAGTTACCTCGGTTAGGGATGTCTTCTAGGAAGGACCTCTTAACTAAGAAGGAGCATTGCTTTGGGGATAGTTAACCTAAACACATAATATTTTCATTACTTCTTGTATTCCTCACACATCATGACCGATATATAGCCAAAGAGCTTTAAATATTTGAAACTCTTAAAGATAACTTTCTCTTTAAGCATTCCCTTGCCACAGACCCTCTCCCGGTCCCCGCTGCCTTTCCGATAATAGCTTTTCTGCAGAGTCACATAGAAATAATCTGAAGCCTCTAAGCGACTACACATCTATTTTTTATTTCCAAAGATTGGATTTTCCAGAGACCAAATAAAGAACAGAAGTGGGAGGCACTGTCCTGGTCACAATCATGGCCCTGGATCAAAACACAAATGAATTTTCCACAAAGAAAATTATTCATTGAAAAATATGTGCCCTGAGTTTTCTGCCATAGTCAGGAGACCAAATTAATCAGTGAAGCTTCTCACGGGAGGGGAAAATAAAGCTAGAAGTCAAGTTAGAAATAAATATATCTGGTGTTCAAACCCTGATTTCCATTTCATTTTGACCCATACATCAAGTAAAATCATCCATCCCATACTGGTGGGAAATGAAGTTTTTCAAGATAAGAGAAATTTGCAGGGGGTAGAAAAAAAAGTTAAAGCTTATCTCTTTTCTTTTCCATTTTAACCAATTTTGATAAACATCATTCTAAACCTCCATTGCATACTACCCTGTCAAGGGAAGGAGAGCAGATTATTATACAGTATTTAATCCCTTCTGAACAACACGTGAGCAGCCGGGCACCCAGAGGCTCAAAGCCAGAGATAAACATGGAGGGCAGGGGCTGGGGAGGTGGCTCGGTGGGTGGGAGGGCTTGCTGTGCAAACATGAAGACCTGAGTTTGATTCGCAGCATCCATATAAAAAGCTGAACACGGCTGCTGACACCACCGCACACCAGCACTGTGGGGTGGGACAGGTGGATCCTGAGAACTCCCTGGCTAGTCAGCCTAGCAGAAACAAGGAGCTTCCGATTCAGTCAGAGACCCTGTCTGAAGGGAACAAGGAGGAGACTGACAGAGGAGGGCACCTGATGGTCTGCTCTGGCCTCCATGTGCCAGTATGCATACCACAAACATACACACAACACGTATTAATTAATTAAACTAAGACCATGGGTCATCCATTAAATGAGGAATTGGGGAGGGGGGGCTATGGAACCTGCGGACCTCAGTGTTCCTTACACCTTTGTCACAAATCTACCGAGCTGTGGCTTTTCTGCTAGGTTGAGTATGTACCACTTCTCTTTGCCCTGTTTTTTCTCTCTCTCTCTCTCTTTCTTCCTTTCTTCCTTTCTTCTTTTCTTTCCTTTCTTTCCTTTCTTTCCTTTTATTTTTTTTGTGAATCACTGGGATATAGAATGGGTCTTTACTCAGTAAGTGATAGGAAAATGTAGCACACTGTCGGAACTAGAGTCTGTTGGTGTTACAGTTACAGATGCATTAAAACAAAAGGAGTGTGATGACGTATCAAACATCAGTGAATCCCACCAGCCCAACAAGCCAGGGCGCACCTGCTAAGAAAGAGCACCCATCTCTTAGCCAGGTCAGGAAGCCCCAGCAGATACTTATGTAAAAAGTTAGAGTGCCAGTTAAAGTATGCATATGTGTGTTTGTGTGTGCATGTATATTTGCATATGTGTGCTTGTGTGTTTGTGTGTCCATGTATGTTTGCATATATATGCTTGTTTGCATATGTGTTTGTGTGTGCATGTATGTTTGCATATGTGTTTGTGATGTGTGCTTGTGTGTTTGCATATGTGTGTTTGTGTGCTTGTGTGTATTTGCTTGTATGCATTTTACATATTAGTTTGTTCTGTGATTTTATGTGTGTTTATATGTGCATATTTGTGTGTATATTTTTGTGTCTGTGTATGTGTTTACTTATGTGTCTGTGTGCTTTTGTATGTTTCTGTGTATATGTGTGTTTATGTATGTTTGTGTATGTGTGTGTTTGTATATTTATATGTGTATGTTCATGCACATGTATTTTGTGCTTGTGCACATGCATGTTTGTGTATTTGTATTTGTGTACACTGTGGATTATGTTTATAGCCTGTGACTTCATTTAGTTTCCCAATAATACAATAAAAAAATTTGAGGTCATTTACCATCTGTCATCCATGTCAAGGGACACAATTTTTGAATCATGTTTCCACTCAGGGACATGAAAGTCTCCAGGCAGAGGAGAAAGAACAAACGCCATCAGCAAAGGAGAGGTGAGGACTGCTGTGGAAACTGAGGACACGGATGGGGAGAGTGGATATTGGCTGGCAGGCATGTGGATGGTCTTACACGGCAGTTTCATGTGGAGCTGGGAGGAAGCAGGCTATGGACTAGGGTGGGAAGGGCTGCTGAGGAAGGGCGAACTTCCTATAGGAATGGAGGAGGGCACCGGGAGGGATTTTGGTGAGCATTTCAGGTCCTAGGCCTGCAATTTCGGGCCACAAGCAGAATCCTCAGTTTCATTTTTACAACTTACCTTATCTGGTGTGATTTCTTTTATGTCTGTTCATTCTCTAAAAAGGCTATTTGAACCTTCCATTGATTTAGACATTCAACAAGCAACTCTAGATAGATTAGATAGATAGATAGATAGATAGATAGATAGATAGATAGATAGATGAAACTCCCTTTCCCTAAAGCTAAAGTAACTCCATTGGGAGAAATACAGAGGTTTGAGTTACTCAAACTTTTCCACCTTGAGCTAGGCCCCAGAGAGAGAGGGCATCAACTACTTCTTACCTCTTCCAAATGGTACCAAGGATCAGGACACACAGGTCCTTCTAAATATCCTGCAACCATCGTGGATGCACATTTGCTGAACACTTTGCAGGAGGAAGGACATAGGAAATAGCCACAGATAACAAAAAGCAAGATGTCCTTGCCCAGAAAGAGTGTGGTAGATCTCTGGGCAGAGTCCAGAGTCTATGGAACACACGGTCTCATGATCAGAGCCAAAGGCACTGAGAGACCTGGGTGTGAACAAAATGTGATGGAAAGAAAGGTCCAGAGTCAGAGAAGGGTGAGCCAGCACAGGTGGGCAGCAAGGCAGCGGCCCTGAGAGACCGCCGTGAGGAGGGGATGGAGACTGTGGCCACTAGACAGATACCAGGGGAGAGGGGGGTCTAGGAAGGACACCAGGGGTCAGACGGGAGTCTAGGAAGGACACCGGGGGTCAGGGGGGAGTCCAGGAAGGACACCAGGGGTCAGGGGGAGTCTAGGATATACACCAGGGGTCAGGGGGAGTCTAGAAAGGACACGAAGGGTCAGGGGGGGAGTCTAGAAAGGACACCAGGGGTCAGAGGGGAGTCTAGGAAGGACCCCAGGTGTCAGGGGGGAGTCTAGGAAGGACACCAGGGGTCAGGGGGGAGTCTAGGAAGGACACCAGGGGTCAGGGGGAGTCTAGGAAGGACACCAGGGGTCAGGGGGAGTATAGGAAGGACGCCAGGGGTCAGGGGGAGTCTAGAAAAGGAACTGAAATACAATGGAGTGCTGTCACATTTTGCTTGGCTTTTAAAACATTTCCAGATTGCATCCTGAAATGTTTTGCTTAACCCAAAGATGACAAACTTCTGGCAAACTCCAGGTTTTCACTTCATCATCACTAGGCTTCTGATACCAAATCAAAGCTCCCTGTTGGGTTTTACTATTCAACATGAACGAAAGGGTCAAGGGGGAAAAAAGGAGCTCTGTGGTGTTCCATTAAACAGTGTGATCACAGGGAACCTGTGCAGAAGATGAGGCAGAAGGGAATGCGAAAGTGTGAGGCTGCTGTTTCTTTGAACACGCATTGGATGCTGGGAAGAGTGTTCCTCTCTCTCTCTCTCTCTCTCTCTCTCTCTCTCTCTCTCTCTCTCTGTGTGTGTGTGTGTATGTGTGTGTGTGTGTGTGTGTGTGTGTGTGTGTATGTGTTTCAATGCGGGAATCTCATTATGTAGCTATGTAGCCCAGGCTAGCCTCAGAGTCTTAAGGTCACACCCCTGCCTCAGCTTTCCAAGGGCTGGGACTACAGGCGTACCGTACATCATTGCATCCAGATAAGAATATTCACCTTCCTGTTCACAGGGAAATGGAGACCAGGCTCTGCTCACAGATCCTTTTCAGGCTGGGTTGTGCTAATGCTTCACTCCCAATGTTTGACAAACACAGAGAAGTAGGAACATCTATCAAAAGACAGGTTCCGGTTTAGTAAAAAAAAAATCACAACTCCTTTCCTGTGTTTTCTAGGCCTGACCCTGTGAGTATGTAGCCTCCTTCTGTCACTTAGGGAACAAGCCATAGGCCTTACCTCTCCTCATCACAGCCCACAAACACCATCCTTAGCTACAATTGAGGCTAGTCCTCTGAGGCAGTCTGGGGTTGGCTCCTGGGAATACTGTTAGATATCGTACCAGCTACTTCTTTAGCTATTGTGACCAGATACCTGGTGAGAAGCAACTGAAGAGAGGAAGGGTTTGTTTGGGCTCATAGTTCATGGGGCTACAGTCCATCTCAGGAGGGAAAACACGACACACAACGATAGAAGCCTGAAGCAGCTGGTCACCCTGCGCCCACGTCAGGAAGCAGACAGGCGAAGGCTGAAAGTCAAATGGTTTTCTCTCTTTTTTTCTTTTTTATTCAGCTTAAGGCCCCAGCCTATGAGTGATGCCACTAATGTTCACAATGGGCGTCTTTTCTTGGTTAAACATCTCTGGAAAGGCCCACCCAGAAAAACCCAAAGATGAGCTTCACTAATGCTCTAGGCATTTCTTAATCCAGTGAGGTTGCCGGTGAAGACTGAGCATCCCGGATGTTCTGGGCAGCCAGACTATCATGTTCCTACTGAGGGTCCGGACCTGCTGTGCCTTATGCAGGAGCTTCTAGGCAGGCATTTGGCTGGGACTCAGCCAGATCTGCCACACAGTCATCCTCCAGACCAAAAGCTGCTCTGGAGTACCTTGGTGGCTTATCTGCATAAAGCTGAGTTTGGATCTGTGCCCAGTGGATTTCGAGCCACCACCTGCTTCATGCTGTGGCCTTCCCTGTGTTCCTCTCCGTGACCCGTCTTTGCCTTCCCTGCCTCCATCTGTGATCAGAGACTACACTTTGTATGCTTTTTAACTGTCTACATGTGTTAAGCCTGGTTTTATGGTCTAATGTACAGTCTACACTGGAGAATGTTCCCTCTGAATTTGAGAGAAAAATGTGTATTCTGCTGTTGTTGCTGGTTAGTGTGCTCTGTAGCTCCCTGGTCAAGCAGATTCGTAGCACCAAGTCTACCTCCTGTCGATCTGTTAGTTCTGTCAAAACTGGGGCATGGAAATCTCCAAATAGCGTTGTCCAATGACCTATCTCTCTCCTTGATTCCAGGGATTTCCTTTGTTTGTTCTGTGGCTCTGTGGTTAATTTCTGTGTCATTACTGTATCATCCTAAGGAATGGAACCTTTATCATTGTAAATGATCGTTATTGTTGTTAGTAACACGTTTCATTTCTGAGTCTATTTTGTTTCATGTTACTATTGTTTTTTTTTTTTTGGCTTCTTAGGGTTGCTGTGTGTCTGATATATCTATCATATTTTACTTGAGAATTCCTTAACTGGAGAGATACAGACAATATCTCCCCCTTCCTCTTAAGGTCCCAACAATAACCAATGTACAATTCCATCAGAGTTCACCCTGGGGAACCAATCAGTGATTTTATTGGGCTAACTTTCAAAGTATGGGCAAAGGGTTATTGACAGGAGGGTAAGTGATCCTAGCACAGCAGCCCTAGAAAGCTTCACCCAGCATGAAGGGTGACTTCCCTGTAGCTGCATGGATGGAGGCCCCTTTCAGTTAACGTCCCCAGTCCATAAGCTCTAGTGTATCCCAGGCCCCAGGATCACATGGGCAGAATTGCATACCAATAGCTGGGAGGAGGGAACATCAGCAGTCAACAAGGCCCATCTCCATGGTCTCTCTTTTTTTTTTTAATTTATTTTTATTAATTATATTTATTTCTGTATGTGTATGAATGTACTGTCTGCATGCAAGTCTGTGCACACGTGTCGTGCAATGCCACGGAGGTCAGAAGAGGGTCTCGGATTCCCCTGGAACTGGAGTTCTCCTGGAATTGGAGTTAAAGACGGTTCTCGGCCGCCATGTGGGTGCTGGGGATCGAACCCGGGTCCTCTGTAAGAGCGGTCGGCGCTCTTAACCACTAGGCCATCTCTCCAGCCCCTCCATGGTCTCTTACTAGCTGCCAAGGCTGTTCTGAAGTTGGCAGCTGTTTTCCTTGGAGCAACGAGGTCTGCAACATATGCATGTGTGTGTATGTATGTGTGTACTCATACGTGCGCGTACATGTAGGAACACCTGCACATGTGTGCATGGGTATTTAGACATTCAGAGTATAGGGCTCAGTTATTAAATACATAAGGGTTGGGCATGATACTGTAAATACCAGGAACACTCTGTAAATGTTCGAGTGTCAGAGAGAAACTTCAGGTTCATTTTAAAAAGATATCCCTGAAAAGCCACAGGGTGAGGGTGAGACTCACATCAGGAAGGTAAACTAGGAAGGTACTGCATTAGTTTAGGCGAGTTGAGGATTTCAACAAAGGCAATGGTGCTGCGGATGAAGGGGAACTGGATAGGAGAGATTCAGGCAAAGAGAAATTAGAAAGTCTTTGTGACCAATTAAATGTCAGTATGATACTGCCTGGAGATGAAGGAGTGGGTGGTTTTATCCCTTGTCTAAAGGAATTGAAAGGCGGGAAACATTTGAAAGTCAAGCAAAGTTAAGGTTTATTCAAAGAGGACAGTTTCATTTGAGTTTAAAAGAAAAGCCCAGGGCAGGCTAGCTCTAAATCTCAGCAGCTTCCAGGAGGAGGGGAACGGAGAGAAGGACAAAAAGCCATGCTGTTTGAGTTAAGCCAGAATGAGGTCAGCCAGCTGCTTGGTGACAGTAGGCCACATGGGCACCAGGAGGGGGAGCGAGGGGGGGCTTTAGAGAAAGACTGAAGCCCAACCTGTTAGGTCAGCTTCCTTAGAGGGTAGGCATTCTGAGTGTCAGAAGTACCGTACCATAGCTCATTAAAGGGATAATTATTCTGCCTATCCCTTTAGCATGCATGAGGTGAGCCTCCTTTCCTTGGCCAGGTACCTGACCAACCCAACTGGATTAACTCCTGTATGTTTAGGGTAGCTTGTGAAGTCTCTACACATGCCAGAGATTTCATCCTCTTGGCCAGAAGGACCTAGTTTTCCCTTAATGGACTTTACTGTTGCTGTGTCCAGTGATGAAGATGATGAACTCTAGGATTATGTGGGTCTCACATCCAGCAGCATTCTTCTCAGTTGTCTGCATTGCCCTTGATGAAGACACCATTGCGTCGAGTTTTCTAAGAGACCGGGTGTCTCAGTCTTCATCTGCTGTGCCACACTGTGGGGTAACCTTTTTTGCCCTTCTTCCTTGACCTCTCTTGATGACTTCATGGCTAGTGGTACTAGCATGAAAGCAGGGGTGTCTTCTTTGAGGCTTATACATACCTGGAATGTGACCCTTGCCCACCTACCAAACCAGCAGAGTGCCCATGCCCTGGTGACATGTGCCACAAATATTTGGAAACGTGGGCTACTAGGAAAGGTGTCCAAAGCTCCATGTACATAGACGCTTTCTTTTGCTACAAAGTGGGAGTCATGCTTTTGGTCACCCCTCGCTGTACATTCACAAGGATAATGATCAGGCTCAAATTAGGCAGATATTGGCTAGGGACAGTTCTCAGTGGCAGAGCACTTGCCCAGCACACACATAAGATCCTGTGTTCAAGCACTGTGAGAACAATTTCTTTTTTAATTTGTATCTAAAAAAAAAAAAAAAAAAAAAAAGCAGTTCTTGAATAGGTGTGTCACGGCACTGACTTAGGCGAGTTGTAATGATTTGCCACAGTCAGGTGGCCAGTAGCTCCTGAGGGTTCTTGTTAACATAAGCCCTGCTCACCCAAGTGGTACTTGTCAGCATCCCAGCATGGCTGCCTCCTCTGACCAACACACAGGCTGGGCTGTGGTGAGCTAGCAAGGGAGATCCTGAGGAGGCTGAGGAAGAGGAAGCATGGCCACGCTTGTGTTGTTCGTTTCCCATTTAAACGGAGACTATGTGAGGCAAAGGAACATTCAATCTGAAGTAATTGTGTTTCACAGGGACCCTTGACTTAACACACAGGTTGATACGTAGCGTGCTGGCTAATGGAAAGCAGCCATTGGATTTAATTGAGATCATTTTTTTCCAAGAGGAGGGAAGCCTCCCACATGCACAAGTTTCCTTCATCCTCCAGAGCCTAGGCAGCCCAAATAAATATGTTTTCGTTTAGGGTGGAAATGCAGATGGTCCCCAAATGCTTCATAGTCTATCTCATTAACCCAAGCCCTTGCCTGAGCAGGAGAGCAGCCCTGTCTCTCTCTCCCTTCCAGAGCTGAGACTTCACAATGTATGATGGGGTCAGAGGAAGGGACCTCACCTTGCTGGTCTTCCCCTCTAGTCCTTGGTCCCCTTGTAGCAGCCACGCCTGTTCTCAGACCCTAACATAGATGTGGTAGAAGCATAAATAGAATTGTTTACAAGCTGCCAGAGCTACAAATGTGTACACTAGACAAATGAGATTTGTGCGGCCCACAGAAAGGCACTGTGCATGGTTCTCCCAGTGACAACCTCAGGTAAGGAGAGTGATGATTTGACAGAGATGAAGGGATGAGGAGGACGGATATGAATAATGACGCAGGAATGTCCTATGCGGGAAGAAGTGAGCCAATTTATTTGGCTACAACATGAAACGCCGGCTGAGGCTAGTGGCAGATGCAGGCTGACAGCACCTGACAGAATCCAAGGTCTGGAATTTTTATTTAACACAGTAGACAACTGGCAGGCACAAGAGGAATCTGAAAGAAGGGATGACATAAGCCACACGGGTAAAATGTTAAGAATGGCAACTGACAGGATATGGCAGCGGTTTTTTTCAAAAATGATTTTAAAGAAGCTTTAGTTACACAGGAAATGTTTCATGAAAGGAGAAGCATAAAGGAAGGCTGCAAGTTTGGTCTATAATTTCACTCGTGTTATATGGATCTAAGAGTCTGGGCAAAAATACCCTAAAACATGATGGGTGTCATGTCTTTGTAGTTTAGAGATTATTTGTCTCAAAAATTTTATTACACTTATTTATTAAATTTAAGCATGTGTTTGTGTATGTGCACATGCAGGTGTATGTGCTAGCTGTAGTGCACATGTTGAAGTCAGAAGACAATTTACAGGAGTTGGTTTACTCAGTCTGTCATGTGAGCACATCCACTTCCAAGTGAGCCATCTTGCCTGCCCGGCTCTTCTCTTTTTCAAAAGTTGAAAGATGGGATTGGAGAGATGGCTCAGTGGTTAAGAGCACTGGCTGCTCTTTCAGAAGTCCCAGCACTCACATGGTAACTAACAACGTCCATAACTCCAGTACTAACTCCAGTTCCAGGAGATCTGATGCCCGGTTCTGACCTCCACAGACATTGCATGACACAGGTGCACTTACATACATGCAGGCAATACACTCATACATATAAAATAAAATAATAAATATCTTTAAAAATTGAAAGCATCAGACATTCTACACAGAATGAATGACTTGACAATCTAAAACAAAAGCATATTGTTGAAAAAACATTATCAGTGAGGTAGTCAGTGGGTGTTGCAAGGGCCACTGTCACGTGGCTCAATGGTGGTCTGCACTGTACTCCAGCTATAAGTTGGAAATGTGGTCTCACACTATAGAAGGGAGATGAAGAGGAGGAAGAAGGGGGCTGTAATTTGGAGGAATAATGTGAAGACGTCATGTTAAGGAAAGAGTAGATGACACTTGAAGTTACCTTGAAAGAAGACAGGGCATAATTCAGCTCATCATGGTCCTTTTAGGTATTCATAGATACGAAGTTAGAGGACTTCCTGCTTATCATATTAATAAAAGATCTCCCACTAGATTTTATCACACTAAGATTTAGTCTGCTGTATTTTCTTTCTTGCTAAATATTTGATCCCTGTTAAAGAGTCAGGCTGGTCTTGCCATCTCCCACTCTGTAGCTAATCAGCAGCTAATGAATATTTACTGACTACTTTCTCAGCATAAGTTCTCAGCCCTTAAAATCTAGTAAAAAAAAATGGCATTTTTATAAACTACAGTGGACAACGCTCTGGTATGATAAGGTCTGTAGGCAAGGATCATGCCGCATTAGGCATCTCACTCGGCAGACCTGGACACCCTCCATGCAGGCAAGGACCTGCTGCTCCAGGCATCTCACTGGGCAGACCTGGACACCCTCCATGCGGGCAAGGACCGTGCTGCTCCAGGCATCTCACTGGGCATACGTGGGCGCCCTAAGTGCCTTGGCATCCCATCTCAGTAAACGTTTGCCTCGACTCTTGTTTTTAATAGCTCTTATTGGTTTTTTTTTTTATCATCTATAGGGATTAGCATGACAGAGAAGATAAATATTTTAAAGTATTGAGTGATTGATGAGTGGATTTTATTTTAGGGATTTAGGAAACATACATAAATAGCCTCTGAGCCTGGCGTGGCACTGCACTCTGGGTAATCTCAGCACTAGGGAGACAGAGACAGGACGATGCCTAGGGCTTGTGCTTCAGCCAGTCTAGCCAAATGGGCTAGTTCTAGGGTCAGTGGAAAGCCTTGTCTCAAATACTAAAGCTAGAGGGGACTGGAGAGATGGCTCGGTGGCTGGGAGCATTGCCTGCTCTTGCAAAGGGCCTGGTTTTGGTTCCCAGCACCCACATGGTGGCTAATAACCATCTGTAACTCTGGTTCCAGGGGATCTGACACCCTCTGTCCTCTGTGAGCATTGCATGACACGGGTCCACTTACATACATTCAGGCAATATACTCATATACATACATACACACACACACACACACACACACACACACACACACACACACACACTATAGCTTCCTGGTAACAGTTATTGCTATGGAAGGGACAAGAACTCATGGACTCAAGAAACAAGCAAAGCAGCTTTCAGTGGGAAGTAATTTGAGGAGATGAGATTTGGAAATCACTGGAAGCCTGAACCAAGGCTCCATGCAGCTTCGGTGGTGTGGATGACTGGACAGCCATTCCGGTTCCTTCACCAAACACCGCTTGGAGGTGTGTAGGCCGCTGTCTTCTCTGTTCCTCTTTTTTGCAGCCCTGGACAGAATTGATCACACACAAGGCATCAGAGATGGAGGATTATTGTCTTTTCAGATCGGTTGCTTCTCTTGCAGCTGACAGGGAGGTAATGATTACCTCTGTGACCATTGATGTCACGTGCTCCCCCAAGAGCAGGCTGGGTGATGGAAGGTCTAGGAACTCTCCTTCCTGGACAGACTCCCTCAGCAGATCACATCCATTCACGTGATTCTTGGGTCGGTCACTTCATTTGTCTGAGCAGTAAGCTTGGGCCACTCCGTGGCGTCTCCTGTTACTGATTCCTTAACAAAGCTGTGAGTTAAATCAGCCCAAAGAAAGATGTTCTTGCTTGACCTTAATTCCAGTAGGCCCACGTGAGCCAACGTGGGGCAGGGGAGGGAAGAAGGTCCAAGAATCATAATCCAACTTCGGAATCTTACGCAGTTGGCTGCAGAGGTGAGCTTGCATCCGTTCTAAAATGAATTTTCCTGGTCCTCTGCCTTCCGTGCCATTTTTCACTGTTTACTCGGTTGCTTGGCTTCAACGAGGCCAAGCTTGACTTTGTTCCACACGTCTGGAAAGCATAGTGCAGCTTGCTCTCTTTCTACACACCCTGCTCTTTTAAATAAAAATGTTCCTTTTTTCCTTTGAATACAGAATGGTTGATCATAGCATTTGGTAATATGGCAAACACTAATAATTTAGTTAAAGTGAATCACTTTTGCAACCAGCCTGGGAGCCCCATGACTCACAATTGCTAGTTCAAAGACTGGTTGTTTGTAAGTAGATGAAGCTCGGCCAGTCGGCCAGGCAGCCTTCCAGCTTGGTTCTGCCGCCCTCTTTACATCCAGAGAGCCAATCACTGCCCAGTGCTCCCCTGAGCTCATCAGAGGGCCCTGCGAAGTGAGAAGCTGCTTCCGGAGCTGGCACAGGGGACAGTCCTAGCAGGCCCCACCAGCTACCTGGCCACTCCATCCTGGAATACCAGCCGGGGACATTTTCTACTGCAGATGATGCCAGCTGTCTCAACTCTAGATGTGCCTTCATCATGCTACTTAGCTTTCAGCATCCTTTCCATCCTCCTGCCACATGCCATGTCCAAGAAACGAGGGCCCGTAGGCACCACATCATTTTCCACAATCCAGTCTGCTTCTGGCTTAAAAAAATAAAGGATCCTCTCTCCCTCTCTCTTTTCCTTCCCTCTGTCTCATCCCTCCCTCCCTCCCTCCCTCCCTCCCCTCCTCCTCCTCCTCCTCCTCCCCCTCCTCCTGTGTGTTTGTGTTTTAATTTTCACTGTGTCTATTCACCGCATGTGGTACTGTGTTATGTTAGGACATTACACACAAGTACCCATTGTGCATTAGGCATATTCGTCTGAGCCCCCGACTCTCTCCTTTCTCCCTCCTCCCTACTCCTGTTACCCCTTTGTTCCCCTGGACAGTTTTGGTTCTACTTTCTTATCATAAATGCAAACAAGATTTTGTGTGTTTATATAAACTCTAGGAACCACATGCAAGACAAGACATGGCATTTGTCCTTGTGAGACCGGCTTAATCCGCTTACTACAATCCTCTCTAGTTGTATCCATCTTCCTAGAAAAGCAAAACATCATTCCTTGTGGCCCCAAATTTCCCATCGTGTATATTATCCCATTTTCATTATCCGTTCCTCTCTCAGTGATACCTAGGTTGGTTTCTTAACTCAGCACTGGTTGTTTATACACATACCAGCATGAGTAAGTGAAGAAATCAAGCTACCAATGGCCGCCAATTGCAGGGGCAGTGCTCGTCATAACCATGGGCCACCTGTGACTGTCACCCAAGATCTCTCGCCCTAGGCCCCCAGTCTCCACAGACCGTTCTTCTTTCATTGGGTGTATATTGTTGACCACCTCTAAGTGCCAGACACAGCAATCCTCCAGGCACAGGAAGTGTCCACACCATGCCTCCCAGAATCCTCCAGACACATTATCATTCTTGGAATGCCTGATCTTTCCCCTTCACTCCTTGTGCTTACTCCCTGACCCAGGTCTTCATCCCTAAAGCCACCCCTCTGTCATGCTCCACTATGCCCATGTACACAGACACACAGAAACACACATGCACACAGGAAAAAAACATGCAGGGGCTGGAGAGTTGGCTAAGTAGTTAAGAACAGTCAGCAACTGTTCTTGCAGAGGACCTGTATTCAATTCCCAGAGCCCACATAGCAGCTAACAATTAACCAGTTCCACAGGTTCTGATGCCATCTTCTGGCCTCCACAGGCATTGCACAACATGGGTGCACTTATACACATGCAGGTGATACACTCATACACAGAAAAAAAATTTAAAGCAAAGAAAAAGCATGTAAAGAGAGAGACGCGACTTGTTCACACAAGTGCACTCAGTCATATAAATGTCTACAACCAGATGCAGACATGTGCATATATGCACCCAATCAGACACATACATGTACAGAGACACATACACTCAGATACACATAAGCAAAAAGACACACATATGCATGAACATACACACAGAAATAGAAACACATGTGTACATAGAAATGTACGTGAACTTAAATGCATATATTCTCATGCACACAAATATTCAAACATATATAGGAACAAAGAAACACACACTCAGACATATACACGGACACAGAGACACATGCACTCAGGCACACATACACACATGCACTCAGGCACACACATGTACTCAGACCCACATGCACACAGACATATACATGCACATACACTCAGATACACACATGTACTCAGGCACACACATACACTCACCCATACCCATGTGCACACTCACAAATGCATGCACACACACACGTCACTCAGGATACACACACAAATGTATATATACACACATGCATTTAGACACACACTCAGACACACATATGTGTTCACAGAGACACACATGTACAACCACACACATGCACTCTGACACACATGCACAAAGAGACACATGTGTTTGCATATACACACATGCACTCATACATATGTCCACACATGCAGTCATAAATATGCACATAGGCACACATGCACTCAGACATGTGCAGTTACACACATATACTTAGACACACATGTGTGCATGCAGACATGTGTACACACAGAGACACAGATGGGAATCTTCTCACATCCACTTCCCATATAAAGGTTGAGAATTAGCAGCATCAAGTAGAGCTCCAGACCATGCTTAGTAGGAGACACTAAGGCTGTATAAAGGCTGTGTAAAGGCTCTCCCAGGCAGAGCTGCATTCCGAGCTGGAAAGTGGGAACTTTAATTTTGAACTCCCTCTGGGAAGCTGACTTACCCAAATAACCCCAAATGCCTCTGCAGACAGGTTCCCCAGGTTCCTCAGAGAAGCATTCCTCTAAAGCTGCCGGGTAGCCCACTTCCCCTCATTATTCTGAACCCCCAGGCTCTCCCCTTCTGTTGCTTCTCTTTAAAGCTAACTCATGTGTGTTTATTTGCTTCTACTGCCTGTTGTCCTTAATAGAACACACAATCTCTAAAGGATTTGTTCACCACCACACTACCAAGTTCATGAAGAGTAACCAGCACACACTGGAGCCATACTTGTTGAAACAATTAATTAAATGTGGAGTAGTATTTACGTAGCAGGAGAGTCCTTGCAGAAATATTTACATACCATATATATGAAGCAATGTAAATGTCTGATATTAGAGAATAGACTGTAACAGTGATATATTGCATAGCTATAAAAAGTGATATTCTTGAAGATTTTAATGCATCATAAAAAGGGATTATGAGATAAAGTTAAATGAAATAAACAGGCTAAAGAATTGGTTGCGCACTGCCATCTATGTAGTAAAACAGCCCAGACTGTACTGGGAGGAAAATCCATAGACTGAAAGTGGGTTTTTTTTTTTCCTACTTCTTTCTTTTTTAAAATTTTTTTCTGCTTCTTTCTACTATTCTATATTTTTCTTTCTGCAGCGGTCCATCTATAGCTTAATAATGTGCCTTTGCTGTGTTTTTGCATCATCAAGAAGTTACCTCCCTTGGGGGTTGTCGCCTTATCTCGCGCTTCCTGAACAGAGCGCACCCCTGTCTGAACTCTACACGGCAATGGAGTGGGGAGAGCAGTGCCTCACGAACCTTCCAGAAGGTCTGGGCAGAAGCGGTGCAAAGTGGCAACATCAACTCTCTGTGGGGTCCAATGCCGGGCATGGGTGCTGATAAACAGGGCTGAGTCCAAAGCTCTCACCTCAGAAGCAGCGCTGTTCCCATGAAAACTCCTGCCATTCATCTATAGGCATTCTATTGGATTACATCTTCCAGAATAATGATTTATGGACTTAAAATGCAGAAAATAAAACAAAACTACAATGAAATCACAACCACAAAACTGAAGGCCTGGTGAGGAAGAGCTAGTGGAGGAGTGAGGTGGTGAGGTGAATGAGGACGTGGTAGTCAGCATGGGGCTGGGCATACGGACCCCAACCAGGTCCCCGGGAGATAAGGATCCACTGTTGTGGATGGAAAGAGGAGAGAGTGCAAGACTTCACTGTGGAACAGCTGGATCTTGATGTGGAAAGCCAAGGCCAATATCATACTAATCAGAAGACCTACATCCAATAGGACTCTGGCCCTCCTCCTCCTCCTCCTCCTCCTCCTCCTCCTCCTCCTCCTCCTCCTTCTCCTCCTCCTTCTCCTCCTTCCTTTCTTCCTTCTCCCAGGGGAACAGCAGCCACCATCACTTAACATTTACATCCTATACAGTACAGATGTATGTGCATGTCACTGCAGATGATGGGAAACTTCTAGAAATGATATAAGTAGAAAAAAGTAACATGGGAGATGATTAGGGTAGGCTAGGGAATATTCTATTTCATTTATGTTGCTGTGATTAAAAAATAATAATATACCCTGACGGGGCTGGAGAGATGGCTCCATGATTAACAGCACTGGCTGCTTTTGCAGAAGACTCAGGTTCAGGTTCCAACCACAACTCCAGTTCCAGGGGATCTGACACCCTCTTCTGACCTCCTCGAGCACTGCACGACACGGGTGCAGTACACTCATACACATAAAAATAAAAATAATATAAAATATTTTTTAAAATAATACTCTGACAGCTTGGGGGGAAGACATTTATTTTAGCTCACAATTATAGATTGCAGTCCGTCACTGCAGAGGAAGTCAAGGCCACAGGAGCCTGAAACAGCTGGGCCCCTCAAATCCACAGTCAGGAGCACAGAGAAACGAATGTGAACATGGTCAGTTGATGATCCTGTGAAGGGAATGGTGCTACCCACCGTGGAGTAGGTCTTCCCATATCAAGGCCAAAGCCACGGCAGAGCTGGAAGCAAACAGAAACAGATTATGTCCTTCAAAGACCATCCAGGTTGCCATAAGGAGTGAGTGCAGGCGAGCGAGACCAGTGAGGAGCCAATGAGATTGAGTTAACAGAGAAACCAGAGCTGGGGAGATGGCTCAGTGATTAAATACTTGTTGTGAGGCCTGAGGACTAGAGTTTGGGTCTCCAGCACCCACGTAAATGCCTGATGAGCATGGTAGCTCACCAAGTTCAAAAACAGTGGATGTGAGTGAGAGAACCTTGCTCAATGAGTACAGTGAGAGCACTGGAGGGAGACTGCTGACGTCAGTCTTTGGTCTACACATACATACTTACATACACATACATACATACATACATACACATACATACATACACACACACACACACACACACACGCACACACCCCCAGAATGGAAAAAAAACAGAGCCAGCCATGGTGACACATGCCTTTGATCCCAGCACTTGGAAGGCAGAGGCAGGAAGATCTCTATGAAATTAAGGCCAGCGGGCTGGAGAGATAGCCTAGCAGTTAAGAGCACCGACGCTCTTGCAGAGGACCCGGGTTCGATCCCCAGCACCCACATGGCGGCTAAGAACCGTCTGTAACTCCAATTCCAGGAGAACTCCAGTTCCAGGGGAATCCGAGACCCTCTTCTGACCTCCGCGGCATTGCACGACACGGGTGCACAGACCTGCATGCAGACAATACATTCATACACATACAAAAATAAATAATAATAATAAAAAAAAGAAATTAAGGCCAGCCTGGTCTACATAGTGAGTTCCAGGCCAGCAAGGCTACAGAAAGACCCTGTCTCAAAAATACCAAAAAAGACAGACAAAAACAAAACAAAAAAAAAGAAGGTGTGTCCATATGGAATCACATGGGGCTCTTTGGTCCCTGTTTTAGTTCCACTTGTTCCATTTCTGTTGCTGTGATAAAATACCCTGACCAAAGAAACTTAAGGGAGGGAAGGGTTGCAACTTTAGGTTGCTGGCTGTAATTGCAGGGAATTCACAGTGGCGGAGGCTCAAGGAACCGATCACACCACATCCAGAGTCAAAAGCAGAGAGAAACAGCTCCACCCTTGCTGCTGGCTTCCTTGCCATCTGTGAGCTCTCTTCATTGTCACACAGGTCAGAGGCCAGCCTAGAGAATGGTGCCACCCAAAGTGGGTGGCGTCAAGTAACAAGACCATCCCCACAGACACGCCAGGAGACCAACATGATCTAGACACTTGCTCAGGTAGAGGTGCTCCTCCCAGGTGATTCCAGGTTGTGGAAAGTTGACAATTAAAACGTACCCACCACAGTGCTTCAGCCAGGAGTGACACCCCTCACCACCACTCACAGCTGACTGAGCAGTGCATCCACACACTCCCTAACTAACTGCTCTGCTATTCAACTAAGCGCTCCACTAAAATAAGAACAGAAAGCTGACCACTGGCTTTGGCAATGCTAGGATCCCTGAGGATCTGGAAAGAAGGGCTTCAGTGGAGTGGACGGGATGCAAGTCCGCCAGGCTGATATGGAGAAAGGAGTGGGAGGCCATTGAGGTGGTGGATGCAGAAAACCTGGTTGAGGAGTATGGAAAGGGTCAGAGAAGCAGAGCAGGAACTGGAACATTCAGGGAGTGGAGAGCATTGTTAAGAGTATGCTCTACTGGGGTGGGAGAGATGGCTAAATGGGTAAGACCAATGGCTGCTCTTGCAGAGGACCCAGGTTTGGCTCCCAGCACCCACATGGCAGCTAACAACTGTCTGTAACTCCAGTTCCTGGGGATCCAATGTCCTCTTCTGTCCTCTGCAGGCACTGCATGAAACAGGTGCACTTACATGCAAGCAATATGCTCATACACATAAAACAAGTAAAATATTTTAAAGAGTACATTCTCCAGGATGCATAAATATCCTAATCTTCCACTCCACTATAAGTAGTTATCATTTTGTAATCAAGATTCATAAGGCAAATGTTCTAACTTTCCACTGTGTGCCTACAAGTTCAAACAGCTCTACATCAAACCATAACCAACTCCCAAGGGCTTTTAAGTATAGCTTTGTGCTGCTGGAAATTAATCCAAGGAAGAGGAAGGAATTTGCCTAGACCAGAGAGGAGGACTGAGAGGAAGGAAGACTGGGAGAGGTGCCTGGGTACCGCGGCCTGGGTGAAGAAGGAAGGGTTGTCCCATGATAAAATGGTAGGCACTTGTTCTATCATTACCAGAAGGAGATCCTGAGTGGATATCTGTGAAGGCCCAATGGTAGCACGATGAGGAAGACCTGTCTCATGCAAGAATTTTTTTCTCTATGAGCTTGAGATGGTCACTATGGACTGGGTAAGGTTACAGAACACAGAGGCAGTGGAATCAGCCTGGCCATTTAAGCCATTCTCTCTCCCTACACAACCTGTAATTTGCAAAACCCCTCAGAATTCTCCCACTGTGTTAAAGTCGTTCTTGCACAGCTTGCCGCGTGGGCTTCCAGATGACCCATTCTCACTGATGATGATAATTATAACTCATTCTTCATTCTCATTTTCTATACTGTAGCCCCTATTTATGTATTCATCCTGTCAGAGTTTTAAATAAACAATTCACAGCTGCCATTTTCTGTTTATTTTACTGTAAAATATATACACAAAAAAATGCAATAGAGTTATACACACAGTTTAACAAATACCGCTTTTAAGAAAAGCAAATTCACTAGAGATCCATGCTCATCTGGTCAGTCAACAAAGCTTGTTTGCAGTGTCTATGCTATTTCAGGCACTGAGCTTGAAAGCTACATGCTTCTGGGGTACATGGTCCAAAGGACAGGGAGGTAAGAGTCTGGAAACACAGCCCACCGAAGGCATCCAGTGGTTCCGAGATGGAGACATGCACACTTTGCCCATCCTTACAGTCCTTCCCAGTAAGGAGAGTCTGCAGCATCACTGTACAAAGAGGAAGCTGAGCCTTTGGTGATTGGAGAGAGAGGGAGAAGGGGTTGATGGGGCTGTGGACATCTCCAGTGGGCCTTGGCTGGGAGACCCTGGGCAGAGGCACTGTGGAGTGTGATGCCCAGTTTACAGCACTGAGAATTCTCCTGGCAGCCAAAGGAAATGTCCAGGTCTTGCCAGTCAGTCTCTGAGCCAGAACCTGCACCCTGTGGCCCCCCCTGTGCACCCGGGTCTTTGTCATGTCCTCTATGCAGGAGCCATGCCAACCCCCTTTCCTCCAGGTCCCGCTCTTGGTTCATTGGAATGGCCCTGAGAAACCTTCAGCAGGCTGTTCATACCCTCCTTGTTCCCTTGCAGTCGCCAGCTCCATGCATGTCAGCTAACCTTCCATGCACTCTTTACAGTGCCCCTGACTTTTTTAAACATAATATTTTTATTAATTCTTTGAGAATTTCATACATGTATACAATGCATGTCAATAATACTCATTCCCCATTCCTCCCCTAACTTCTCCAGGATCTAACCCCTCCCTTGTCAGACCTACGAGGGTCACACCCCTAAAGAACACCGAGTCTCACACCCCTAGCAGCCATGGATCCATAGAGGATCATAAGGGGTTCATAGGCTCCTCCCCTCCACGCTGAACTGTTAGCTGGTTTGATCTTATGTGGGTCTTGTACAGCCGACCACGGCTGTAGTCTAGCAGTCCTGTTGCATCCAGGAGACACTGTTACGTGCCAGTCCTCCCTGTGTTCTGTCTCTCATAATCTTTCTGCCCCCTCCTCTACCATGTTCCCTGAGCCTGGGGGGGGGAGAGAAGTGTGCCCTAGACGCCCCATTTATGACTGAACACTCCACAGACTGTCTATACTTGGACCACTTGTGTGTTTCTGTGTTAACCTCTGTCCACTGCACAAAGTAGCTTCTCTGGTGAGTTTCTCTGACTTTTTGATGTAAGCTTTGACCTTGTGCTACCTCCAACACTAGATTGTCCAGTCAGGGATAGTGTTTCTTCCATTTGTCCCCCACTAAGCAGAGACAAAGGGCACCAGTGGAGTGGATCCACCATACTTTTGGGACAGTCTGCTTTACCAGATGACTTGCTTCCCGAGGAATAAGCAAATGTTATATTCTAATGGGATTCCTTGCAAAAGAACAATTGATGGAGAGGTCAGGGGAAGAGCGGTGGCCTCATGGGTCCTCTCCCCCTTTGCCATGACCACCATTCACTAAGAGATGGGGCCCGTTCTCCCCAAACCCCACACTCACAGAACCTCCCCAAACCCCATTTCCTGCTCCATAGTACCTGCCCTTACTGATGTCAGTGCAATGCTACCACTATAAATACACATACCACTCTATTGTAGCAACTTTTCAGGGAACCATTCTGTGTAGATGAGAAAGATGTTTAATCAAGCCTTATACAGTTTGCTAAACAAAAAGTCCTCACTGGCAGGGTCAAGGCCTTACAGTAAGCCAGTCAACTCTTCTTTACCTCTGAGCCCCTCTCCTTGTTACTCTACCCTGAGTTCCCAGGTGTCAGGTGTCTTCCTCAGTCTCCCGCTCACACCTTCTTAAGGAAGGAAAGGTACAGTCCAGCACAACAAGGAAGGCATGACACAAAGGAACATGAGGTGGCTGACCACATGGCATCCATGCTCAGGAAGCAGAGTGAGAGGACAGGGAGGGAGGGAGGGAGGGAGGAAGAGAGAGAGAGAGAGAGAGAGAGAGAGAGAGAGAGAGAGAGAGAGAGAGAGGCTGTGCTCGGCTCCCTTCCCCTTTTCTGCCTGAGATCCCACCCCTGGCAAGACTGTCCACATTTAGGGTGTGTTGTCACCACAGTTAACTTAATCTAGAAAGTACCTCACAGACATGCCCCAGGATTGATTTCAGTGGTGATACCAAATCTCAAATTGACAATCAACCATCACACATTCCACCTCCCCTCACCCTGCAGAATGGACACCATTCCTGTTCAAACTCAACTTTTCTGTCTGTGATGGTTCTCAGTCCAAATCGCAGCTCACAAACATTCCCAAATTTCCTTTTGTTCCTTTATCACCCCTCTCATCTTGAATCCACAGGACTGACATCGGTGGTTTGCTGGCAATTATGGGGTCTCTACTGGCAAATGATTTTCACTTAGCACCACAAGGTGAAAGGAGTCAAGTTGATTGAACCAGCCAAGTGGTGGTTAGATGGAGCTGGGCCTGGAAGCAACACAGAAAACGTGGAGCCTGAGGTGCCAACTTTCAGCCCTAAGACTGGGGGAATCGGAGCCTGGAGAGATGGTTCGGCTGCTGGGTACTGGCTGACCATGCAGACAATGTGGGTTTGGTTCCCAGCAGCCACATAGCAGCTGAAAACCATCAGTAACTCCAGTTCCAGGGTATCCAATGCCCTCTTCTGACCTCAATGGGCTGCATGACATGGGTATACTTACATACATGCAGACAATACACTCGTAGACATAAAATAAAAATAAATCATTAAAAATATCTGGGAATCTAATGTCCAGCATTGTATAACTCTGATTAAAAACATTGTGACTTTGCACTTGGGAGGCAGAGGCAGGCGGATCTTTGTGAGTTCAAGGCCAGCCTGGTCTACAGAGTGAGTTCTAGGACAGCTGGGGCTACAGGGAGACCCTGTCTCAAAAAGACCAAAAAAATAAATAAATAAAATAAAATAAAATAAAAATAAATAAATAAATAAATAAATAAAAACATTGTGACTGCCGGATGTGATGGCACACGCCTTAAATCCCAGCACTCAGAGGGCAAAGCCTGGCAGATCTCTGTGAATTCAAGGCCAGTCTGGTCTACACAGTGAATTCCAGGCTAACTGGGGTTAAAGGGAAACCCTGTGTATTAGTTTCTCTTCAATTGTGGTGACAAAAACACTCTGACCAATTCCAATTTGGGGAGGAAAGGGTTTATTTGGCTCACATCTCCTGGGTCACAGTCCATCACTGAGAGAGCCCACCATAGGAACTCACCACAGGAACCTGGAGGCAGGAGCTGAAGCACAGACCATGGAGGAATGCTGTTTACTGGCTTGCTCCCCTGGCCCATGCCCAGCCTGCTTTCTTACATTGTACATAAAAACCTGCTCGGAGTGGCACCACACACAGTGGGCTGGGCCCTCCCACATTGCTCAACAATCAAGACAATTCTCCACAGATGTGGCCACAGGCCAGTCCAATGGAGCCACTTCCCCAATTGAGGCTCCCTCAACCCAGGCGTGTCAAGTTGACACTAAAGCTATCCAGCACACTCTGTCTCTAAAAAGACCAAAAAAAGAAAAAAACACCACTGTGACTATAGTTAATAATACTGTATTGCATACATGAAATTACTAAGATAGAGCTTAAATATTATCAATGCACTTGGCAGCAATGTGAGCTGCTACATGTGTTAACTTTCTTGATGTGGCAACCATTTTACAATGTATCTATAATTTGCATTCTTCCAGTTATATACTTCTAATATGCACACTTCTGCTGGCTATATCTCAGAAAAGTTACCTTTCTACAAAATGGTTAAGAAGGAGAGTTTGGGAGTTAGAAAAAACTAGGAACACATTACAGATTTGCCACTTGCTAAGAAATGACTTGGAGTTACATGTAGCCTCTTTCAAATGCAATGACCTTAGCTCTAAAATGAGCACAATACTAGGTAGTTGACCGATCATGGTGAGAAGTAAATGAGACAACAGAGGTGATACCTCTGACACATCCGGAGGTCTAGCAAGCTTCATTTGCCACCAGCAGAGCTGAGCTGATTGTAATGTCTCTGGAATAGTGCCCTTCACACAGAATACACACATTAGGAAAAATCCCCCATGTTTTCCCCTAAAGAATGAATATTGACAGCTCTCTCTTTTTATATATTTTATTTATTACTTTTATTTATGTGTATGAGTTCATTGCCTGCATGTATGGAGGTGCACCCATGTTGTGCAATGCCCACAGAAGTCAGAAGAGGGCGTTGGATCCCCTGGAATTGGAGTTATGGATGGCTGTTAGCCACCATGTAGGTGCTGGGCATCAAACCCAGGTCCTCTTCAAGAGCAACCAGTGCTCTTAACTGCTGAGCCATCTCTCCGGCCCCAAGTACTGGCATTTTTCAGTTTCATTGTACTATTTCCTGCCAAGTTAATAAGCAGAATGTTGCTTTCAATCATACACATTTCAGGAAGGGGGCTTTTGCTACTGACTTACAATAGAATTATTCAATTTTTTTCATTTAAAAACATATATGAAAAGAAAAGTTAGAGAGATGGATCAGTGCCCTCTTTTGGCCTCCACAAGCACTGCATGCACATGGCACACACGCAGGCAAAAGCACTCATACACGTAAAATAAAATTTAATTATATGTTATACTATAATCACGTAATATATTATATAATCTTATAATAATTAATAATAGATTATATAATACATAAATTAATTATATTAATATGTATATGAAAATAAATTTGACACTGTAATAGAATCCATTCCTGACTCAGGCAGACAGAGTTGCCCCACTTTTCACCTAAAGGACCATTTGGACGATACTTTAGCCATTGTCTCACAAGCACAGGTTGGCGCAAGAACCCACCAGGCGGCACCAGGATCAAGGTAACTGTCCTCTGTTAAGTGTGATCCAAGAGATCACAAACTCAGGAAATCCTGTAAGTTCTTTCTGAGCTGAAGAAGAGCACAACCTTTCTGCTTAGAGACCTGTCAGCTTCCTGTCCCTTCACCCACAGAGTCGGGCACACATATCCTGGCACCGAAATGTCTGGGGTAGGACTGAACCCTAAGCGTGAAATTGGACACTGAGGGCCTTTCAAAGCCTCCATATCTATGGACTAAAGTCATTCGGAAGGACTCAAGGGCTCCAGCCCAGCACAGCAACGTGAGCCCCAGCACGCTGCCTCATTTAATGGAAAGATTGCTGGCTTCCAGATCCCTGAGTTAACTCCAAAACCCAGAAATGCCAGCAGGGCCCAGGCCGCTTCCAGGCTCAGCACCGTATCTGTCCATGGGTGTCTCCAGGCTGCCAGCATGGGCAGTTTGTCCTAGATGAAAACCTTCCCAATGTAAAAATCCTAGAAAGGCTAGGGTAGAAATGAGTGCCTTCTGGGAGGTCATCAAGGACCACTGCCTAGGGGCTCGGCACCACCCTCTACGACTTTCCTTTCCCTTCTCGCTGATGCTCAGTGTGCACTTGCTCTGCGGGCTGGGCCTGTCTTCACCTGCTCTGGGGAAACTCAGAGACCAAACCACCATACCAGGAGAGTGACTCAGACAGTTACCAAGGCAAAGGGAAAACACAGCCCGCCCGGAGCTCTGTCGCCTTCACCCTGCCCAGCCAGGAGCTCTGCGCTTCTTGGTCTATGTGGGAGGTTGGTGGCATGTGTGACTTCTGGCACCAGGAGTCAGGAACCCGTTTGATTTACTTAGATGTGGTGCTGCCACTGGGTGGGTCTCCTGAGGCTTACGTGGCTTTCCGCTTCACATTTCCCTGCACTCTCCTCCCCTGGAGCCTTCGCCAAGCCTGCCATGCTTTGGCCTGGACCAAGCCAACCCCGAGGACCTTCTAATTGTAGGATCTTCTCTGACATCTTTCTTGTGACAACGTAGGAGACTCCAAAGCAAGGCCTACTCTGAGGACATTAGCCCAGGTGACTGGAAGAGTTGAATGCAGGCCTTTAACCCCTAAAGCCTTGGGACACTGGCCTATTCCAGAAGATGTCAATCAAAGGCAGGAAGTAGGTCCAATGATGAGTGTCCGTGGCTTTACCATAATCTGTTATGTGTTCTTGACATCTGCAGTCACTTTGGCCTGTGGCTACGTGGTTTCTCTTCCCCTCATCCTCAGATTCCATATCCTGCTGGACCCACCCAGCAGCCCCTTAAATTGTATCCGGACTGCTCCTGGTCCTTTCAAGTAAACAGAACCGTGGCAAATGGCACTGCTTTCTGCCACAACCTCTATCACCCCGATGGTAGAGAGTGTAGAGGGAGGAGTCCTCAGCCTCTACCCACTCCCAGTCCTCTCTGTGATCCAAGCACTGCCGGGAGCAGGGGCCGTGAGCCTGTTAGCTCCTAATGTGATGGACGCAATGACAGGGGGACTGCAGTTCAACGCCACTTGTCATCGACTTGGTTAATAATCTGGAAGCCATCTATTAAAGGAAGAGCTTCTGTGACAGAGATGACTAGCTGTAGAGCCTGTCCAAAGAGCTGTGCCGAGAACTCCAAAGCTATAATTACTTTCCCTGGCAGAGAACGCTGTGTATGGTTAGCAGTGCCTTCCATGGGTGTGAGGAAGGAATGTGTTAACACAGAGGCCATATAACTATCTTTGCCTTTCATGTCCCTTCTACAAAGCTCATCCTTGCTAAATAGCAGCATCCTCCTAAAAGCAGGGGGAAGGAGGTAAAGCCAGGATCTCAGATGCCCCTTGCAGTCTTCCTCAAAGATGGTCCATATCTGTGCATGTATAACTGCATGGGGGGGTGGGAATAGACGCAAGTCCAAGTGAGTGTGTACGTATGCACATGCAAGTGTGTGCAAGTGTCTCTCTGGACCTGGAGCTTACCAGTTCTGGTGGGCTAGCTGGCCGGTGAGCTCCACAGTCCTCTACTCTCTGTACTGAAATCTGTTGACCAGTCCTTCACTCTAGAGTTTCTGGCTAGAGCTCTCAGTTCCTCGTTATGACCCACAGGGCACATGAGACTCAGTGCCTGAGTGTTGGGTCACTGACGTCTCTTTGGGTCTCATATCCATCCTGAACTTTTTGTTTCTTGTTCTATGTGGACAGATCGCCTCCTCCCCTCCCCCAGCTCTGCTGAACTGCTCATCTAAGTCCTTCTTCCCTCTTCTCATTGGTCCATTGCTTCTGCCTTCTGCACACACACACACACACACACACAATTAATTCTCTTCTAATTATTTACAGGAGGGTGTTTTTGTATATTTCATGATGCTTAACACATTTTCTTGTATATTATATAAACATTTTCTTGTATGTAAACATTTTTCTTGTATGTAAAATCTCGTAGCGAGAACTAGACTGATGGTTTATCAATTCAGAGCACTTGCTGCTCTTGCAGAGGACCTGAGTTCCATTGCCAGCAGCCACACTGGGATGGTAACAACCACCTATAACTCCAGTTTCAGGGGATCCAACATCCTCATCTGGCCTCCATGGGCACTGAAAGCACTTGATGTACTTAGTATATTAGTTACATGTACACATACACATTGGTTAAAAAATAGTAAAAAATCATGTATGAAGACTATATAAAATTATACCCTATGCCTGCTTATTACATCCCACCCTTGTTCTCCATAGTGTAGGTGTTTGTTATGTTGTATATCAGAGCTATTTCTTTGCCTTCCATTTCAGAAGTTTCGTAGTACTAAACTGTATATTCCAAACCTCTTTGTCTCTCTCTCTCTCTCTCTCTCTCTCTCTCTCTCTCTCTTTCATCTCTCTCTCCCTCTCTCTTCCTCTGAACTGAAACTTTGAATGAAGAAAGATATAATCTCCCAAAGAAAATATATCTTTGGCTGTGTGAGCACAAAATCGTTTTTCAGCATGTATAACACACACGAGCTTTCATCATTTTGTCAATTTTGAAGCAATAGCTTAAGCAGTAGTAGGTTGTTTGAGAACAGCTAGGAAAATAAGCTGAGGTCCATGTGCCCCAGACTAAGAAATCAGACAGCGGGCCCAAGGCAGGAGCAGAAACTCTCACTTCTCCCGTTTGCTCTTTCCATTCCGTTCCATGGGACCCTGTATTGGGGGTGCAGAGAGCTTCCATATGGTCTGAATTATATTCTCGAGCAAAATAGAGGACTGAATTTTAGGATGGTTAAAAAGAACACTCAGGAATGGACAAGGGACCAGTGTGTAAGAATTTGAATGAAGGCCTTCAGAAACCCTAAGACCAGTTTTGAACATCTTGTTGGCTGCCATTTCTAAGTGCCCTTAATTGCTATCAAATTGAGAAGTTATATCTTTGGGACTGGTAAATATTTTCTAACCAACTCAGAACTTGGGAATGCAGTGCTGCATCTGGGGATACTCCTGTAGGTTTTAGATGTTTCTGTGATTCATCAAGCCATCTCTTAGTCATCCACATTTTCTGTGATTTGGTGTCAGGACCTGTGGCCTGAAATTTACCAGAAGAAAACACAGAGCTGGCAGGAGCGTGACAGGTCTGCTCCGAAGGCTCTGTCCCAGTTTCATTGCTGCCATAAAATACCTTATAAAACCCAGCAGACGGGACTGGAGAGAAGACTCTGGTTAAGAGCACGTACTGCTCTTGCAGAGGATGTGCAGTTCCAAAAACCCACATTAGGTGAGTCACAGCTGCATATAACTCCAGCTCCAGGTGTATCTGACATCTTTGGCCACTGTGGGCACCTACACTCCTGTGCACTATGGATGTGATATGACCGGCTGTTTGCTCTTCCTGCCTGGACATCCCCATAATGATGGATTGTAACCTGGAATTGTAAGCTGAAATAAACTCCTTCATTCCCTGAGTTTAAAAAATATATATTTATTTGGTCTTTTTGAGACAGGGTCTCCCTGTAGCCTCAGCTGTCCTGGAACTCACTCTGTAGACCAGGCTGGCCTTTAACTCACAGAGATCCACCTGCCTCTGCCTCCCAATCTCTGGGATTACAGGCATGAACCACCATGCCTGGTGTATCTCTGTATATGCTACAACACATAGAGACTTGTAGTGGAGAAAAAAGTGTTGAATTTCTGGACTCACACTATAAAGGGTGTACAATGCCCATCACCATGGTAGCAGAGTTTGGAGAGCAGTGACAATTGCTTCTTGTCCTCTACAGTATCACAGCATGCTTTACCAAAAGGAAAACCATGGGCTTTTTTATACCACTTTTTTATTGATGTTTTGTGTATTACATCATTTTTCAACTTAGTTTATTCATGTTCCCCTTTCCTTTTCCCCCACCCCACCCCACCCCATCCCAGATCATGCATTCTGCCATACTGTCCTGCATCTTTCTTTCAGTCTTTTTTTTATGTTTAAGAATTCACATTTTCCTCCATTAATTTTATATTACTCTAAAACATGTATACATACTCTCCACCCATATACAGTAATTACAGAGTCTGAAAATAATTGGTGGGTGGATTCTAGAGCCCATTGAGAGATTCACATTATAACAACATAGTTGCTTTCAGCTAAACAGAAATATAACCATAATGTCATTCAGCTTGCCTTTCATCTGGGGGATTTGGTGTTAGCATCCACAAATGAGGGAAACCATTCTCCATTTGTCTTTCTGGGACTGTGTTACTTCACTCAGCATAATGGCTTCAAGCACCATCCATTTACCTGCAAAGTTCATAATGCTATCTTTCTTTACCACTGAATAGTACTCCATTGTGTAGATGTACCACATTTTTGTCATCCACGCATCTGTTGAGGGGCATTTGGGTTGGTTCCAGCTCTTCGCTATTGCAAGGAGAGCTGCAATAAACATGGATGTGCATGTATCTTTGCAGTAGGATGAGTCTTTATATACCCAGGAGTGGTATGATTGGGTCAGGTGGTAGGCTCATTTTGAGTCTTTTTTGTTTCATTTATTTATTTTCGTATGTGTATGAGTGTACTGTCTGCATGCAGGTTTGTGCACCTGTGTCATGCAATGCTGTGGAGGTCAGAAGAGGGTGTCGGATTCCCCTGGAACTGGAGTTAAAGATGATTCTCAGCCACCATGTGAGTGCTGGGGATCGAACCCAGGTCCTCTGCAAGAGCAGTCAGCGCTCTTAACCACTAGGCCATCTCTCCAGCCCTCATCTTGAGTCTTTTAAGGGTTCTCCACACTGTTTTCCATAGTGGTTGTACAAGTTTACATTCCCACCAGCAGTGGTCCCCATAACCTCTCCAGCATCTGTTGTCTTTTGTTTTCTTGATTTTAGCTAGCCATACTGGAGTGAGATGATGTCTGAGAGTGGTTTTAATTTACATTTCCTTAATTATTAATGATGTTAAACACTTTTTAATATGTTTTTTAGCCATCTTTAATTCCTCACTGGTGAAGACTCTGTTTAGCTCTTTATTCTATCTTTTGAGTAGGTTATTTCTTTGTTTTTTCAGTAGTTTATATATTTTTAACATTAATGCTCTATCAGATGTATCACTGGTAAAGATTTCCTCCCACTCTGTGGGTTTTCTCTTCATCTCCTTGACTTCACTATACAGAAGCTTTTGAGTTTTATGAGGTCCCATTTGTCAACTGTTGACCTTACTTCCTATGCAGCTGCTTTCTGATTTAGAAAGTCTTTTCCTACACCAGTGTCTTATAGGTTGTTGCCAACTTTTTCTTCTATCACCTTCAGGGTTTCAGGCTTCAGGTTGAGATCTTTGATCCACTTGGAATTGATGAGGTGAGAGGTAGGGATTTAATTTTGTTCTTCTAAGCTGGGCATGGTGGCGCACGCCTTTAATCCTAGCACTCGGGGGGAGGGGGCAGAGGCAAGTGGATCTTTGTGAGTTCAAGGCCAGCCTGATCTACAGAGCAAGTTCCAGGACAGCTGGGGCTACAGGGAGACCAAGTCTTGAAAAGACCAAAAAAAAAAAAAAACAAGATTAATTTTGTTCTTCTACAAATGATGATCCAATTTTGCCAGCACCATTTGCTGAGGTGCTATCCTTCCTCCATTGAGAGTTTTTTGCCTCTTTGTCAAATATGAGTTGGCTGAAATTGTATGAGCTCAAGTTCGGATATTCATTTTTGTTCCATTGGTCAACAGGTCTGTTTTGTGCCAGTACCAAGCTACTTATGACTATGGCCCTGTAGTATAGTTTGAAGTCTGGTAGGGCAATCCCCCCTGGATTGCATTTTTCACTGAGGGTTGCTTTAGCTATTTGGGGTCTTTTTTTTTCCATATGAATTTAAGGATTTTTTTTCCAAGTGTGTGAAGAAGCTTATAGGAATTTTGATTGAGATTGTGTTGAAGCTGTATATAAATTTGGGTAAAATAGACATTTTTACCATATTAATTTTCCCAATCCATGAGCATGGGAGGTCTTTCCATCTTTTGATGTCATTTTCAATCTCCTTCTTCAGGGGTTTAAAATTTTTGTTGTAGATGTCTTTGGTATCTTTGGTTAGGTTTGTTCCCAGGTATCTTATTATTTTTGAGGCTATTGTGAGTGGGAAGGTCTTCTTATATTCCTTCTCCACTTGTTTATTGTTGGTGTAAAGAAAGGCTACCGATTTTTCTAGGTTAATTTTGTAGCCTGCCACTTTACTAAAACTCTTAATATCACAAATTTCTAGCAGCTTCTTTCTGGTGGATGTTTATTATCTTACTATGTAAACCTTATCAATATCATCTGACCAAAAAGGTAGCTTAACTTCTATCTTTTGAATTGTACACGTTAACTCCTTTAACTATTTCCTTCCTTGTCTATATGCCGGCCTTAGAGTGTTTCAGAGCACTCATGTTGCAAGAGGAGTGGTGATAGGGGGAACAGGTTTGCGTGGGTTCCCGGAGTCCTTTAAGAATGGTTCCAATTTTTTTTTTCCGTTCTTGAGTTATTTTTCATTGGATCTAAGGTTTGCAAGTCGGATTGCCGTTATTTGGCTTTGATCATGTTGTAGGATGTTCCTTTCAGTCCTATTCCTCTAGGACTTTAAACGAATGAAGGATGCTGGATCTGTAAAAGGCTTTTTCTGTAGAAATTGAGTGATCTTGATTTTTGTCTTTCCAGTCCATTTATGTGTATATTATGATGATTTAGTTGAGTTATTGGTATGGTGATCCCATCCTGGAGAATCCATCTGGTATGAATCCAAGCCTATGATATTGATGTTATGATCTTGTGATGTGGGTCGGTATATGCGCTTTGCAAGTTATTTTGTTGAAGAATTTTTGAATCTGTGGTTATAGATTGAGGAATGGGTGTCTATTTAGTTTTCTTGTTTTGGTTGTTGTCCTTGCCTGTGTTATTGCGAATTAGAAGTTGATGCTCGGTTCATAGAACGGAGTTGTGATGGAACTAACCTTCTATTTTGTATTTGTATCATTCGAATTGTTTGAGTAGCAATGGGTTGTTGGGACCTACTGTTAAATTTGTTTGTATAGAAAGTTTCTGCCATGAACGTCTGGGCACTGGCGTTGTTTTAGTTGGGAGAGTTTTATTACTTAGTTATTTCTTCTATTAATATTTATGGGTTGTTTAATTGTCTGTCTCTTCTGGTTAAGCCTTATGGTCTGCCCGGATATTCAAGATATTCATGACCATTTTCTCTTGGTTTTCAAATTATTAGTGGAGTATAGAGTTTTGGAAGTATCTTATGTTGTCTGGATCTAGTCTTTGTCTCTTTGTGATGTTGTCCCCTTTCATCCACTGAATGATATCTGGATTTTGGATTCTTTTGTCTTTGTTTATTTTTTTTGGTTAATGGGCTAGTAGTCTGTCTATTGTGTTTGATTTATTTTATTCAAAGAGACAGCCTTCTGATTTATGATTTTATATATTTCGTTTCCGTTTGTTTATTTCATTGATTTCTGCTCTGATTTTTGTTATTGGTCGTGTCCTGTTCTTTTGTTTAAGGGGTTCATTTTTTTGTTGTCTAATTGTTTCTAGTTCGTTTTTAGTTGCGAGGTTAATCATTTATTTGTTTCCTTTCTGTTTTTTATGAGTGTGAGGCACTTAGGGCTAAATATAATTTCGCCTCTTCAAGACTGTTACTAAGTATCCCACAGGTATTATGCTCAGGATTTGCGGTCTGATTGCTTGCGAGGTTTGCCGTTCTTTTCGTTAGTTCCATGATCTTTATTTTACTCCAGTATTCTTTTCTTTCTCCTGACACAATATCAGAGTTCAGGACGAGTGGTGTTGTTTAGTTCCCTGTGTTCATTGCTGTAGCTATGTTGGAAAGCTTATTCTGGGTGTTTCATTTGAGCTTTATTGATACCTGTGGTCTGATGGAATGCATGGAATATTTTGATCCTTTGTTTATGAGGCTTCCTTATTTTGTGCCTCATAGGTTGTCGGATTGATTTCGGCAGAATTGTTGCGAAATTGAGGGTGCTCGGAAGAGCTAAAGTATATTTCGTGGTATTTGGGGGGATATATTCTTGTAGATGTCGTGCGAGGTCCATGTCTGGGTGTATGTTGTACTTGTTCAGTCTGGAATGTCTTTCTGTTTATTTTCTGTCCTGCTTGGGCTATCCATGGGGCTCAGTGGGGTTTTGAAGTCTCCCACTATTAGTGTGTTAGGATTAATCTGTGTCTTGAGGTCCTACAGGGTTGTGTTTATAAAGTTAGGTGCACCAGAGTTTGATGCATAGACATTTAGGATTGTGAAGTCTTCATGGTTCATTGTTCCTTTGATAAGGATGTAATGGCCCTCTTTGTCTCTTCTGATTAATTTTACTTTGAGATCTGTTTTGTCTGATATTAGAATAGCCACTCCAGCTTGTTTCTTGGTACCATTTGCTTGGAATATTTTTTCCATTCTTTCACTCTAAGGTGTTGTCTGTCCTTGAGGGTGAGATGGGTTTCTTGTAGACAGCATATAGAAGGGTTCAGTTTCCTAATCCATTCTCCCAGTCTATGCCTTTTGATTGGGGAGTTTAGACCACTAGTATTTAAGGTTCTTATTGAGAGATGTGTGTTGCTTCCTTTTACCTTATTTTTTGTTTGCATACTTGGTCTAGGTTTATATTTACTCTGTTATGATTTTGTTGCTTTCCCTCTTTAATTGCTTAGGGATAGTTGCTTCTTTCCTCTGTTCTTTGGATTGCTTCGAGGATTTTCTGAAGTGTTGGTTTCTTAGACATGTATTCTTTCATCTTGTTCATGTCATGAAAGATTCTTCTTTCTCCTTCAACTATAATTGACATTTTTGCTAGGTATAGTAGTCTGGATTGGCATCTAAAGTCTTTTAGCGCTGGGAATACTTTGGTCTACATTCTTCTAGCTTTCATAGCTTGCACTGAGAAGTCAGCTGTATTCTGATGGGTTTCCCCTTATATGTAACTTGGTGTTTTTCTCTTGTGGCTTTCAGTATTTTGTCTTTGTTTTGAGCATCTAGTGTTTTAGCAATAATATGGCATGGGGAATTTCTTTCCTGGTCCTGTCTGTTTGGTGTTCTGTGTGCTTCTTATATTTGTATGAGTTTATCTATCATTTTTCTGTTTGGGGAAATTTTCTAATATTATCCTGTTGAAGATCTGGCCAATAGTGTTGTCTTGGGATTCTTCTCCTTCCTCTATCCCTATGATGTAGAGGTCTGGTCTTTTCATAGTGTCGCACATTTCCTGGTTGTTCCACTCTTGTGTTTTTTTAATTTTTCATAATCTTTACTTGAGAATTCTAGTTGGTCCATGTTATCCTGCAGGTCTGATATTCTTTTTTCTGCTTCTTCCATTCTGCTTCTGAGGCTTTTTCCCATCCTTTCCTGTTGATTGGATGAATATTCAATTTCCTTTTTCATTTCATCCTGAGATTTCTTTAGTGTTTCCACCTCCTTCTGGAGCCTGTCATTCTCATCTTGTAGCTCCTTGGTTCGTTGGTCATTTTATTTTTCTCTTTCAACCTGGGATCTTTTCAGCATTTCTGCTTCCTTCCAGAGTTTGTCATTTTCTCCCTCTAGGTCCATCTTGAGTTTTTCAATCTCTCCCCTTAGTTCTTTCCAACGTTTGTCATTTTCTCCCTCTTGGTACTTCTCGAGGTTTTCATTCTCTTCCCTCTCTAATTTCTTTGAATATGTCCACGATTGTTTTTCTTTTTTTTTTCTTTTTTTAAAAATTTTTTTATTATTATTTATTTCTGTATGTGTATGAATGTACTATCTGCATGCAAGTCTGTGCACCCGTGTCATGCAATGCCGCGGAGGTCAGAAGAGGGACTCAGATTCCCCTGGAGCTGGAGCCCTCCTGGAACTGGAGCTTCAGATGGCTCTCGGCCGCCATGTGGGTGCTGGGGATCGAACCCAGGTCCTCTGCAAGAGCGGTCGGCACTCTTAACCGCTAGGCCATCTCTCCAGCCCTCACGATTGTTTTTCTAAAGTCCATGTCTTGGTTTCCTTCCAGGGAGATCTCATTGTAGGAGTCTTCTGTAGGGTTCATAGAGTTCGGTGTGGATTTATTATGAGCTTTTCCCATGTTGTTTTTTTGTGTGTGTCTTCGGCATGTGGATTTGTTTGTTTATTTGTTTCTTTGAGTTCTGATGCCTCAACATTGGCTGCACAGACTATAATCACTAATACTGCACCCACTAGATCCTCTGCACCACCGCTCCCCTAGGCTGAGCTGATGGGGGGAGGGAGTTTGCTATTTTGTACCCTATTGGCCAACTCACACCATGCACTGGGTGCTCGCTGGTCTTGTGCTGTGTGGTGTGTGTGTCTAACTCTGCCCACATCACACACTGGGACCAGAAGGTTGGAAGGTCCCGGGAGATACCAGGCCTCCACGGAGCACAGGGATGCCCAAAGCCCCCAGGCAGGCAGGCCTCACCTGGTCTTTTGCAGGTCGGTGTTTTTCAGGACACAGGTGAAGTCTGCTTGCCCAGCAGGGCACATGCTGGTTGGTCTTGTGCTGTGTGGTGCACGTCTAACTCTGCCCCAAACCATGGGCTTTTTGAGAGGTGATAGTAAGCACCTGTCATCTCAGCACTTGGGAGGCTGAAGCAGGTAGATCATGAATTTGAGGTCATCCATCTATATTGATCCCCAACACAGTATAGACCAGACTTGGTGGCAAATGCCTGTACTCTAATCCCAGTGTTCAGAAGCTAGGTCAGGAGTTCAGGGCCATCTTCACTACATAAAGCATTGCAGACCAGCCTGGGTCATATGAGATCCTGCCTCATGACTAGCTGAGAGAAATGACCAGAAGGGATAAAAATAAAGCCAAAAGTCAAATATTTCTTCATATGATCATTCATCCACTTGAAAGGCACTTGGTTGAGTTTGGTTGGGTGACAAGCACCACTCAAGTGCTACAAATGTTCAAAAAAAAAAAGGTTAAGAATCCATATGCCTCCTTATGGAGTTTTCAAGTTCTAAAAACACTAAGTGAATGGACAAGAAACTTCTGGATGCTCTTCCTTATTATTCTGTAGGAAAGAATTCTAAGCTTTACAGAAGACAGACATGCATAAGAGCACAGTCTGTGCATAACCACCCCCCAGATCACTTTGATGCCATCTCTACTGGGCATACTTCCCTTAGATAAACAACCTAAGAGAAGGCTGGTTGCATCTGAAAACTGTGACTGTTGTCTCTCTAAAACTCATTCTTTAATTGGTCCTCCACTGTCTATAGGCAGACTCTGAGTCATGCTCCATGCAGCAGCCTTCCAAAAAGTCTCTGCAGAAGGTAGGCCCTGCTTTGCCTTCAGCAAAGCAGCTGAAGTTCAGCCAGCCCATCATGGTGTCCCTGAGCAGATTCTTGGACAGCTAGCTGCTAAGTTACAGCCCATGCTCATCCAGCCCACACCATGCTCATGCAGCCCACGCCATGCTCACCCAGCCCACGCCATGCTCACCCAGCCCACGCCATGCTCATGCAGCCCACGCCATGCTCATGCAGCCCACGCCATGCTCATGCAGCCCACGCCATGCTCACCCAGCCCACGCCATGCTCACCCAGCCCACGCCATGGTTCAACTTCTCCACAGTGCAGTAGTTTGTGTTCATTATGTTATGCTGCTGGCTCCAAAGTTCTTAGCAGAACCTTCAAGATTTTCTAAAATGTGACAAAACTTCTCTGTGCCCAACACACCTTTCCTGGTCCATGGGACATCTCAGGGACAACCCAGGGAATGGTCATCTGATTTCAGGTTCCCCAAAAATAAAAACCCAAAAAAAACAAAGGAAAAAGAAAAACAAAGAAAAGACCATTAAAAAAAACAGTCCACTCATGCACTGCCTATGTGACAAGGAAGGCAGAGCCTGGAGGAGAAAAGCCCACAAAACTCCTTCACTGCTAGCCCTGCCATGACCTGGCTGATTAAAACCTCTTCTGGGAAAGGCAAATTGAGAAGCCCACAGGCAGTTTTGGAGTGGAATCTGAGGAGCCAACTCTAGAGTCCAAGACACACATTCTTACAATCGGGCATGGCTTGGGGACAGGGGAGAGATAGGGAAGGTGACATTGGTGCCCATCGGGCTCCACTGGAGATGCATCCCTTGTGAACGTTGTGCATTGGAACTTTGTGAGTCTCAAACCAACCAGTGTCCAGGCCCACTGAATTCTGGAGTGTGCCAGGCAGATGTAGACAGAAAGGAGCCACGACTGACGAGGGCAGGGCACCATGCGCATCGCCATTCAAACATCCTTTGTGAGCTATTTTTATCACAGTAATGATGAAATTGGTGTCAGATGGGCTGGCGCAACTTCTCATGTGCAGGAGACAGGACTCAGCAGAGTTTCTCCAGGAAGAGGAGATGTTGTAAGCTGGCCATACGAACTTGTTTCTCTGGAAACTATGGCTTCACCTTGAACTTCACACCCTGGGATGTGTTCCTATGGCAACAGAACACAGATCATCACCCTCCCCACTTCGCTCCTGGCCCTTGTCACTTCACAGACATAGGTTGAGTCTTTTTTTTTTAAAGTGTGTGTGTGTGTGTGTGTGTGTGTGTGTGTGAGAGAGAGAGAGAGAGAGTGTGTGTGTCTGTTACCACCTGAGTGCAGTGCCTACAGAGGCCAGAAGAAGGCATCAGATCCCCGGAGATGGAGTTACAAGCAATTGTGAGGCACTCAACATGGGTTCTAGAAAATGAACTTAGGGCCTTTGGAAAAGCAGGAAGTGCTAAGTGCTAAGTGCTAAGTCACCTATTTCCCCAGCCCCTTGAGTATCCTCTAAATGCAGACATTGAACAAAACACTTAGGATCTAAATAAAAATATTATCTGTAGTGCTAGGTGCTTGTGTTTCACCAGAAAAGAGGTTCAGGTATAGAGACGGTGTCTATACACTGAACCATGTATCACAGAGGCAGGTGTCAGGAGCAGAGAGGACGTTTTTTTCTGTGTGGGACCAGGTAAGGTTCAGGGAACACACTGACGTGTGTGGCGAAGGCTGACTTTACAAAGACCAGTAGAACTGTTGGACAACTAGAGAGGAATGATACCAACAGCAGCAGTATTTTTTATGGTGAAACATACATGAAGCCTAGCATACATGAAGCCCTGAGTTCCATCCCCAGCACTGTATAAACCAAGTGACAATACACACCTGTAATCCTAGCACTTGAGAGATGAAGGCAGGGGATTGGGAGGAAATTTAAGCTCACCCTCAGCTATATATCAAGAGCTACATGAGAACCTGTCTCAAAAGAACTGTGGATTCATTCAAAACCTAGTAGTGAACTAGGTTCCCTTGAAGCCCTCAGGTCTATGCCTACACCGACCATTGCCCTCAGAAGCTGCTAAGTAGACAGCCTGGTGCAGGAAGGCCACCTAGTTCCTCTAAAGAGCCGGACTTGCTGAGACTGGCTCCAGACTTCATTCTGAGAGCAGAGCCAAGCTGTGAGGGTTGGCCTGCAGTGGCAGTGGACATAACTAGGGGCCTCCCACCGTGCGCCTTGGGAATGAAGAATACAAAATCTGGCTAAAACTGAGACCCCAATTCGCCAGCCATGGGAAATGAGGCTGAATCACTACATAGATGTTAAGAGAAGATTTTTCTATAGCTTTCAGTCTAGATTATAATTCGTGTCACTGAATGCCTGGAAATTCAGAGAGAAATTTAACAACAACCCAAAATGGGACATAAGAGGAAAACGGGAAGAAATGTACCTCCATGGGATGGCAGGAAGTAGATTCACAGATGTGCTGGGCCATCTGGGGCTTCAGGCTCTGGTTTTCATTTCCTCTGACCAGACCTTCCAAACCCCACCCCCGGTAGTCCCATGGACTCACAGGCACAGCCCTGATGGGTATCTCTAGCAGGGCCTCCTCCCTGCGGGCTATGGCCAGCTGGAAGAGCCTGGGGCCACCTATCTGGCCACAGATTCTCCACTGTGGGCCTCTTGGAGCCAGGGCCAGCTTTGTCCTCTGACTAAAAGGGACAGTGACATTAATGGGATCCTGATACTTTGACTAAAGCCATCCCCCTGTGTCTCTAAACAGGAATGAGAGAAGAAATGTCACTGGGACGCCAGGAGGCTTTTGAAATCTTTAAGCGGGACCACGCTGACAGTGTCACCATTGATGACAACAAACAGATTCTGAGGCAGAGGTAAGACCCAGTCAGAAAGCAGCTGGCTCTGCTCAGAGGCCTAGCCACGACAGCTCCAGAAGAGACTTGCTGCTCTGTCCTTCTAACCAGCCAGCCTAACGTCTACAGGAAAGCTCTGACATCCAGCCCTGACGTTTCCCATTTGGTTTCATCTACCCTGGCATGATTATCCTTCATGAATAAGCTCTGTCCTCCCAGAATTGCCAGGGTAAGCCACATTCAGGACAGGGATTATTGACATGAACTCCATAGACCACTCAGCTGTTTTATACTAATTCTCATAAATCTGGGATTCTTGCCGATGCCTTCCTCATCTCAAGTGGGTAAAAATCAGGCTGTGGGGATGGCCCAGGGTTAAAATGCTTGCTGCTCAAGCATGAGGACCTGAGTTCTAATGACCACCATGCTGCACCTCTCACTCCAGCCCTCACTGGTCAGGCAGAGACACAGGCCCTCTGGGGCTTGCTGGCCAGCCAGTCTACCAAAGTGGTGAGTTTGAGGTTCAATGAGAGACTCTATCTCAAAAAATAAGATGAAGAATGATAGAGGAAGACACAAGTTCCACCCTCACATATGTGCACCCACAGGTGCATGCACACACACGTACACACACGCACACACATATGTGCACACACACACGCATGCACACACACATGCACACAAAAGAAACAAATTTTTTTAATCTATAGACCAAATTACATTTTTAGGTCCTTGCTACTTTTCTGTGAAATGGGAGATGGGATAGAATGAAAGGTTCAAGGATGGTGAGGTAGAGGTAAACGCAGGAAGATCTGTGCAAATTCAAGGTCGGCATGTTCTACACAGAGTTCCAGGCTAACCAGGGCTACATAGAGACTTGCAGATTAACAAGGAGAGATCCTAAAAGCACAGCACTAGGTAGNCAACATGGGTTCTAGAAAATGAACTTAGGGCCTTTGGAAAAGCAGGAAGTGCTAAGTGCTAAGTGCTAAGTCACCTATTTCCCCAGCCCCTTGAGTATCCTCTAAATGCAGACATTGAACAAAACACTAAGGATCTAAATAAAAATATTATCTGTAGTGCTAGGTGCTTGTGTTTCACCAGAAAAGAGGTTCAGGTATAGAGAAGGTGTCTATACACTGAACCATGTATCACAGAGGCAGGTGTCAGGAGCAGAGAGGACGTTTTTTTCTGTGTGGGACCAGGTAAGGTTCAGGGAACACACTGACGTGTGTGGCAAAGGCTGACTTTACAAAGACCAGTAGAACTGTTGGACAACTAGAGAGGAATGATACCAACAGCAGCAGTATTTTTTATGGTGAAACATACATGAAGCCTAGCATACATGAAGCCCTGAGTTCCATCCCCAGCACTGTATAAACCAAGTGACAATACACACCTGTAATCCTAGCACTTGAGAGATGAAGGCAGGGGATTGGGAGGAAATTTAAGCTCACCCTCAGCTATATATCAAGAGCTACATGAGAACCTGTCTCAAAAGAACTGTGGATTCATTCAAAACCTAGTAGTGAACTAGGTTCCCTTGAAGCCCTCAGGTCTATGCCTACACCAACCATTGCCCTCAGAAGCTGCTAAGTAGACAGCCTGGTGCAGGAAGGCCACCTAGTTCCTCTAAAGAGCCGGACTTGCTGAGACTGGCTCCAGACTTTATTCTGAGAGCAGAGCCAAGCTGTGAGGGTTGGCCTGCAGTGGCAGTGGACATAACTAGGGGCCTCCCACCGTGCGCCTTGGGAATGAAGAATACAAAATCTGGCTAAAACTGAGACCCCAATTCGCCAGCCATGGGAAATGAGGCTGAATCACTACATAGATGTTAAGAGAAGATTTTTCTATAGCTTTCAGTCTAGATTATAATTCGTGTCACTGAATGCCTGGAAATTCAGAGAGAAATTTAACAACAACCCAAAATGGGACATAAGAGGAAAACGGGAAGAAATGTACCTCCAAGGGATGGCAGGAAGTAGATTCACAGATGTGCTGGGCCATCTGGGGCTTCAGGCTCTGGTTTTCATTTCCTCTGACCAGACCTTCCAAACCCCACCCCCGGTAGTCCCATGGACTCACAGGCACAGCCCTGATGGGTATCTCTAGCAGGGCCTCCTCCCTGCGGGCTATGGCCAGCTGGAAGAGCCTGGGGCCACCTGTCTGGCCACAGACTCTCCACTGTGGGCCTCTTGGAGCCAGGGCCAGCTTTGTCCTCTGACTAAAAGGGACAGTGACATTAATGGGATCCTGATACTTTGACTAAAGCCATCCCCCTGTGTCTCTAAACAGGAATGAGAGAAGAAATGTCACTGGGACGCCAGGAGGCTTTTGAAATCTTTAAGCGGGACCACGCTGACAGTGTCACCATTGATGACAACAAACAGATTCTGAGGCAGAGGTAAGACCCAGTCAGAAAGCAGCTGGCTCTGCTCAGAGGCCTAGCCAAGACAGCTCCAGAAGAGACTTGCTGCTCTGTCCTTCTAACCAGCCAGCCTAACGTCTACAGGAAAGCTCTGACATCCAGCCCTGACGTTTCCCATTTGGTTTCATCTACCCTGGCATGATTATCCTTCATGAATAAGCTCTGTCCTCCCAGAATTGCCAGGGTAAGCCACATTCAGGACAGGGATTATTGACATGAACTCCATAGACCACTCAGCTGTTTTATACTAATTCTCATAAATCTGGGATTCTTGCCGATGCCTTCCTCATCTCAAGTGGGTAAAAATCAGGCTGTGGGGATGGCCCAGGGTTAAAATGCTTGCTGCTCAAGCATGAGGACCTGAGTTCTAATGACCACCATGCTGCACCTCTCACTCCAGCCCTCACTGGTCAGGCAGAGACACAGGCCCTCTGGGGCTTGCTGGCCAGCCAGTCTACCAAAGTGGTGAGTTTGAGGTTCAATGAGAGACTCTATCTCAAAAAATAAGATGAAGAATGATAGAGGAAGACACAAGTTCCACCCTCACATATGTGCACCCACAGGTGCATGCACACACACGTACACACACGCACACACATATGTGCACACACACACGCATGCACACACACATGCACACAAAAGAAACAAATTTTTTTAATCTATAGACCAAATTACATTTTTAGGTCCTTGCTACTTTTCTGTGAAATGGGAGATGGGATAGAATGAAAGGTTCAAGGATGGTGAGGTAGAGGTAAACGCAGGAAGATCTGTGCAAATTCAAGGTCGGCATGTTCTACACAGAGTTCCAGGCTAACCAGGGCTACATAGAGACTTGCAGATTAACAAGGAGAGATCCTAAAAGCACAGCACTAGATAGAAACACAATTCCTATAAATTACAAATATATGCACATAAATCAAATAGAGATACACATATAAAATGATACACATGTGTGTCCCCTAAGACAGAAGGGACTGGAGATATAGCTCACTGGGTAAGACTGCTTCATACTTAAGCATTAGAACTTAGAACCTGATTTCAGATCCTAGCATCCATGTAAAAAGCTGGGCATGGTACATCCTCACCTGTAACCCCAGTACTGGGGCAGGGGGTGGGGGAAGGCAGGAGGGTCACTGGGACTTGCTGGCTGCTTGCAAAGCTTCAGGTTCAGTGAGAGATGCTGTCTCAGAGGAAGAAACTGGAGAGGGGCAGAGCAGGCTACCTGAGCTCCTACTCTGGCCTCCATGGGCACACAGGCACTTGCATGTTCATGCATGCATGTACACACACACACACACACACACACACACAAACACACACACACAAAGGAAATGAAGATAAAAATCAATGAAAGTGCATAAAAGTAAAAGCAGCTGAGCAGCTCCCCCAGGAGCGTGGGCGCAGCTCCCCAGGAGCGTGGGCGCAGCTCCCCCAGGAGCGTGGACGCAGCTCCCCAGGAGCGTGGACGCAGCTCCCCAGGAGCGTGGGCGCAGCTCCCCAGGAGCGTGGGCGCAGCTCCCCAGGAGCGTGGGCGCAGCTCCCCAGGAGCGTGGACGCAGCTCCCCAGGAGCGTGGACGCAGCTCCCCAGGAGCGTGGACGCAGCTCCCCAGGAGCATGGACGCAGCTCCCCAGGAGTGTGGACACATGCTCAGTGGCATAAATTTAAGCATCTGAGTCCAAAGGTCTCTCAAACCTGCTAATGCTTCTCCCTGTTGCAGACCATTTATTTTTAATCTGGCCAGTGGGACATGTTAGAACAGGCTCCCTCCCTTGGCTATCTGAGGACAAACATGTCAACAACATGACAGGTGACAGCTGCTTCATCCTCTAATAAAGATCTCCAGCGAGACCTCAGCTGTGTCCAGAGCAGAGACTTCTTTGCTGACACTGCTGGCTGATAGTTGTGTATTCCTGCTAAAATTAACCAGAGAGAGATGCAAAGCCCTGCCAAACCTGGGCCTGACTCCCCAGATAGTGATGTAACTAGGGGCCCCAGCATCCCTTTCTCAAAGTGGTTTCCAGGAACAAGCCAATATGGAAACCACTGATGTAGAGATGGTCCAGCAACCTGACACCCACAGCCCCAGGAGAATTCCCTTTTATAGAATGACTGGGGACAGGGAAGATGACTTGGTCAGTCAGTAAAGTGCTTGCCGTGCAAGTATGAGGACTTGAGTTCAATCCCCAGAACCCAAATTAAAAAAAAAAAATGCTGGGAACAATGGTGTGTTTATAATCTCAGTGCTGGGAAGTGGAAACAGGCAGATCCCTGGGGATCCTCGGCCCTCTGGCCTAGCTTACCAGGCAAGTTCTACGACAGCAAGGGACAGACCATGCATCAAAAAAACAGAAACAAGACAGTCAGCTCCTGAGTAATGACAGCCGAGATTGACCTCTGTCCTTACACCTTCACACACATGAACACACACACACACACACACACACACACACACACACTCACTCACCCACCCACCAATGATTCTTTTACATACCCAAATTTAAGAACCTCTACCAGAGCTGACATATTCCATTGTTCTTTCTCTAAGATCGCCCTGGCTTCTGGCTTGGGCTTGTATCTGAGTCTGGGTCTGTTTCCAGTGAAGAAGTGGGTGAAGGCCAAGCCGACTGAGGATGTGTGGTCTCTCAAAGGCTTCTCCATGCAACGCCATCCTTAATCCAGTACTGCAGAGTTCCGCTAACCTGTACAAGGAACGTGTTTTTACTTCATCATATCCCATTCACCTAGGGTACCCATCTTCTTTGTGTCCATTGTGAAAATTAGCAAGACTCACACAAAGCTTTCCTCTGAAAATTTACTCTCCAGCAGTAAATCAGTCTATTTAAATCAAATGAAAAGCATTTTTCAAAAAAAAAAGTCTACATCTGGTTAACATTACTATAATTCTAGTCATTAAAGAACCACTTGATTGATGCCCAGAGGCAGTGGAGAGCCCAGACCCAGCCTTCTCTCAGGACTGGAGCTTTGTTCTTATTCATGGAGATTATTCAATTGTTGGGTATTAACCATTATATTCAGAAGGGTACTCTAGAGGAACAGAACCAACGGAGTGAATATATATTATAATAGGGGATTTATTAGATTGGCTGACACGGTCAGCAGGGTAGTCCAACAATGGCTGCCTCGAACACTGGAGAGACTCAGACACTAGTGACTGCTCAATTCACAAAGCTTCCTGTCTCAGCTCTCCATATCTGGGATGTCTTGGAAGTCCCAATCTGACACTGAGGGCCTGGAGAGTCATTGGTATTGCACCCATGTTAGAAGGCAAAAGAAGCCAGAGTCTGCTGTCGGTGGCAGATGGCAGCCGCGCCACCGCACTTGTTCAGGAAAGACAAGTGAGGACAGGCAGCACTCTGATTTGTCCTGGAACAAATCAGACCCTGGCTGCCTGTTGGTGACCCTGCTTGGACAGTGGGTCTTCCGTCCTCAGTTACTCCTCTATGGAAATACCCTCACAGTCACACCCTAAGTATTTCAAAGTCCATCTACACACACACACACACACACACACACACACACAAAATCAAGTTGGAAAGACCAGCCATCACACATATGCACAGCTGTTTAAAGCAGAGGGCTAGGAGAAAATGCCTTTGTATAACAACAAAGTAAGCAACCAGTGTTCCAACAACAGATACAAAAATAAACCTCCAAATGCTCAGAGTGGTGACTTCCTCGTGGCCTCTATATTAATTTTTTTTATGTGTATGAGTGTACTGTCTGCATGTAGGTTGATGCACCCATGTCATGCAATACCATGGAGGTCAGAAGAGGGCATCAGATTCCCCTGGAACTGGAGTTAAAGATGGTTCTTAGCCACCGTGTAAGTGCTGGGAATAGAACCCAGGTCCTCTTCTTCCTCTTCCTCTTTCTCTCTCTCTCTCTCTCTCTCTCTCTCTCTCTCTCTGGCCCCTATTCATAGTCTTCCAATAACACTGATCCCTCCCACACATTTGCTCTAGTGCCCCCTAGTGGCAGGGAGGACCAATTCAAACACCTATAAGGACTGGCCTGTCAGGAATACAGACAGACCAGAGGGCTGTGCCTCTGAATGGTATTCAATTGCTGTTTCCTCACTCTCCCAAAGAGCCACCCTCCTAATATGCCTCAGTGCCCAGAACCTACCCGCCTGGCCTCCCATTTCACTCCCCTTGTCTCACGTCTAGTAACTCTGGTCTGATGGTTCTGATGTGATATTATCCTGTTCACAGCGTGCAGGAAAGGGACTGGAGCTTTTGTCCTCATACAATGGTCCCTAAAACGCAGCAAGAGAGTCTACTCCCTAAGGGAGGGATTGTTGGCAGCCCAGAATCCCCCACGATTCTCTGCTTCCCAGAGCACAAGAGCTGGTTCGGAGTTGTAGAGCACAAGGCTACAGTGGCTTGTGCTCCATGCTACTTCACAGGAGGGTTTCTAGTCTATTTTCATCTGCATACTTCACTGCACGGAATCTTTAGCAGGCTTGACTGCCAGCCTCTGGTCTGGGGGATCTTTTGTGGCCTGTCTATGAGATTGTCACGTTGATAGGACATTTACCCTTCATTGACCTAGAGCCGGTGAGCCAATGCTTCAGTGAGATTTTTTTACTGGAGGACAATTGCAATTCACAATCACTCCATTTTCCAGGCATGACTCATCCTTGTGGTGCATGATAATAACAAGAGAGGCGAGCACCCCATGCTCCACAAATCCCAGTGCACAGGTGGTGATGCATGGGGGAGCTTTTCTTTTATATGAACTCTTTCGTACAAACTGAACCCCTCAGACACTGAGTCCCCCATTAAATAATAGAAGATGAAATAACAACAGATTCGATAAACTACAATTGGAAGTCAAGGCGTTAATGATGCTAGCTAAACCAAGAAAAGTGCCCCTTCACCCAGTTGGATCCTTCTAACACATAGGATAGAACAGCCATCAAAAACCAACAGGAAGATAAGGCTGAGGGCGGAGGAAAATCTCAGGCCCCATCTGGAAATACCACCCGTGACAAATAGGAGCTCCGGCTCCCATTAGGCTTCATTTTTAACCTTTATTAGTTTCCCATTTGATTTTTATATTTATACTTTGTCTGCTGAACTATAATTATAAACTCTGAGAGCAGAGATTAGATTAGAACCTTCCTAGCATCCCTACAGTTCTTAAAATAATGCTAGACTCAAAACTGGCAATCAGAAAACTCTATTTTGTTTGAGAATAATTATTTGAAATTGGCTTTGAGGAGTCTTATTTAGCAGTCAAGGAAACTGCTTAAGATTTCACATAACTTCCTAGGAGAGGGAGAGGGCAGCAGCAAGCTGCCTGAGAAGGAAAGGAGTCCTCAGCTCAATGTGAGACTAGAGAGGGAGACAGTATCCAATCCCAGGCCTGGGGAAGACACAGCAGAAAAGGAATATTAGTATCCAAAAGAAGTTCGAGGAGGAGGCGGGCTGGATCTTCATTGCAATAGAAGGGAGGGCTCGATGGCTGGGGACATGGCTCCGTAGGTGGAAAAACTTGCTACACAAGCATGAGGAACTGAGTCTGAAACCCCAGCTCCCATGTAAGAATGCCTGGCAGGTGGTATACAACCATAAGCCCAGCACTAGGGAAGTAGAGGCAAACAGGTCCCTGGAGCTCACTGGCCAACCAGCCTGGCCAACTGAGCCTGTGAGCTCCAGGTTCAGTGAGAGACCCTGTCTCAAAAGATAAGGTTGTGGGGCTAGAGATGTGGCTCAGCAGTTAAGACTGCTTACTAGTCTTGTCGAGGACAGGAGTTCAGTTGCTAGTGTCTACATAGGGCAGCTCACTGACAGGACAGGTACAGTCTACTATAAGCCTAAGCTAAGGAGCCAGGGGTGGAGTCCTTAGGAACCCAACCTTGAAGGAAAGTTTAGTCTTCTTCCCTGAAACTTCCTATCTGTAGTCCCAGGCCAAGCAGATAAAAATCAGAAAATAGCAAGGACATAATCACCACTTTGACACCATGCATGGAGAAGCCATGGCACCCTAGCCTTTGATTTAGCTTCTCCGTCCTGAACAGCCTCACTCCCCCCACTTCCTCTAATGCAGATGAAGGAGTTATGGCTAAAGCAGTTAGAGAACTGAGTGTCTCTGGAATTCTGTGAGATTTGGAAAAATTGAAAGAGGAAGGGAGAGGGGAGATTACTGAAATAAAATGGACAACTAGGGAAATAGGGCTGCAGGGTCGGTGGACTTATCCTAATATGCTCTATTGTATATGTCTGGGAACATCTACAATAAGAATGTTTTCTAAAAAGTTCTATGCATCCACAAAATCCAGGCCACTCACTCACTCACTTATGCATGAAGGTTCCCCGACTACATCCATCCCACAGATAGGTCCCTTCCTAGACAAACTCTCATGGTCTGGCTACTGTATCCAGGACAGCACAATGACATCCCTGCCCACATATTTCGTATTTTGTTTCATAGTTTTTCAATTCCTTCTTTGATTCCATGACAGAAAAGTAAAGGATAGAAAGCAACTAATATTTCATAGACACAATGTGACAGTTCATCCTCACTGTCAACTTGAAATCACCTGGGAGATACCCTTCTGAGTATATATGTGTGTTTCTAGAAGGCTGTAAATGAGGAAGGGGAAAGTACTCATCCTTCTTATAGGTACAGCATCCCATGGGCTCAGGTCCTGGACTGAATACGAAGGAGAAAAAGAGCTGAGCACCAGCATTCATCTCTCTCTGCTTCCCAACGCAATGTGACTCACTGCTCCGCCCTCCTGCCACCAGGCCTCGCCCATCACAATGGACTGTATCCCTTCAAACTTTGAGCCCAAATGAATTTCTCCTTCCTTAAGTTGCTTTCAACTAGGTGTTCTGTTACAGCAACAAGAAAAATAACTAGTACACATTATATCTAGAGGATGGAACTGCCTGTTCCTTACATAGACCATATCTTGTCCTACTCGTCTGGTGCAAGATTGGGCACATCATGGGTATCTCATAAAGATGCCAGAGAATGCAGAGGATGTACTAACTGAAACCCCAGCATAACCGTCTCATGGACAAGCATTTACCCACCAAAGATGAATGGACAAATATCACAGTTTAGAAGCGTGTGTGTGTGTGTGTGTGTGTGTGTGTGTGTTATGTAGATATATGTATCATGACTTCACCCCATAAAAACTGGCTAGAGAAAAGACTGGGTGGAGGTGCATATCAAGAAATATTTATTTCTGGGCTGGGGATTATTAGTATTTTTTCCTTAAATAGCATTTTTAAAACCTGACTTAATAATAATCTATGGCGAGTCACCAAAGCTCCTATAAAGGGTCAAATACTAACTGTATTAGTCAGGGTTCTCTAAAGAAACAGAAGCAACAGGACAAATATATAGCTATATACAATTTATTGATTTGCTCACGTGACAGAGTTCAAGGAGTCCAACAGTAGCTGCACCACACTGGAGAGGCTGAGAATCCAGGGAACTGCTCAGTCCGCAAGGCTGGATGTCTCAGTAGTCCCAATCTGGTGCTGTAGACCCGATGGATTCCAGGAGATCTGCCAGTCTCAGTACACACTAGGATCCGAAGGGTTGATCATAGCAGCGAGACAAACTCACCACTGAGAGAGGCAAGCTGCAGGGAAAAAAGGGACCAGCTCCCTCTGCAGTGGCCTTTAATACTGCCTGCCGGCAGAAGGTAACGCCCACATTTGGGGTGGGCCATCCGGGTTGAGGTGGTCCAATCCGAAGATCCTTTTCTCTTATTTGTTCCTTAGTCCAGTCAAGTTGACACCCAGGATTAACCATCACAGTAACAATTTTCAGGTCTGTGGGCCACACACTCTCTGTGACATCTTCTCCACACAGTTGTGGTAGCACACAAGCCACTAAAAAGGTACCAATGAATGGACAAATGCATTCCAATAAAACTTTATTCACAGAACCAGGCAGTGAGCTGGAGTTGTCTCATGACTGATCATCATTGGCTGGCTTCTGATACAATACTGCATAATATAAAAGAAACTGTTATTTTTAAAATATTTTTATTGATGCTTTGGGCATTTCATATATCATTTCTCAGTCCAATTCAGACTCATTTCCCTTTCCGTGACCCCCACCCCACCCGAGTTCATGCATTCTGCAATACATGTCTTGTATCTTTTTCTGTTTATTTTTTGTTAATTTAATTAATTAATTAATTAATTAATTTTATGTGTATGAATGTACTGTCTATGTAGGTTGGTGCACCCATGTGTTGGGCAATGACGCAGAGGTCAGAAGAGGGTGTCAGATTTCCCTGGAACTGGAGTTAAAGAGGGTTTTTAGCCGCCATGTGGGTGCTGGGAATTGAACCCAGGTCCTCTGCAAGAGCAGTCGGCACTCTTAACCACTGAGCCATCTCTCCAGCCCCCTTTTCTAAGTCTTTTTAAAATTTTTCTTTGCAGGGGATTATTTTTGGGGGGAGAACTTTACTGTTTCAGTCTGTTCTTTGTCCTAGTTTTTTTGTTGTTGTTGTTCCCTCCAATTTGTATTGCTTCAACATATGCATATATATATATATATATATATTTTATATCACCTATACTAAAATTATGTCATCTGAAAATAAGCTATGTGTTATTTCCAAATCATATTTCAAGATTCACATTTTCCCTCTGAATTATATATTACTCTAAAATATACATACATGCCCTCCACTCATATACCAAAATTATAAAATAAGTGGTAGATTAATTCTAGAGCCTATTAAGGGATTCACATTATAAGAGCACAGTTGCTTTCAGATAAAGAGAAATATAACATTAACATTACTCAGTTTGCCTTACAACTAGGTACTTGGTGCATCCACAAATGAGGGATACCATTCTTTGTTTGTTTTTCTGGGACTGTGTTACTTCACTTAGCATGATATCTTCTAGCTCCATCCATTTACCTGCAAAGTTCATGATGTCACCTTTCTTTACCGCTGCATAGAATTCCATTGTGTAGATGAACCACATTAAGAAAATGTTATTTAGGGGGCTACAGGGAGACACTGTCTCCAAAGACCAAAAAAAAAAGGAAATGTTATTTAGATAGGTGCTCTTTGGCTATGAGGTGGGTGCTGTGAGTGATAGAGATCCAAAGAAACCTCCCATCATGCTGTTACTCTTGCATCATAAAGCACCAGAAATCGAAAGTCATTCATTAGAGAATGAAAATCATATACTGGCTAGACTAAAATGTCATGATATATGTAATAATACAAATTTTATCTATATTTTTAAACCTAGTAAAATTCATTTATTTCATTTTTCTTTTATGAGCCTTATAATATTTTAGAGACTTCTCAGCAGTCGCTTGCCTTTAAAACTTAACATGGGATGAATGAAAAAAAATAATAAAATGTTATTTTTATTTCTTTCCTTCTTTCAGATTTTCCGAAGCAAAGGCTCTGGGAGAAAGCATAAACAAAATACGGAGTAAAATTGGTAAGCAAATGATATTCTGGGAGCTTCTCTCACAGACCATTTTCCTGGTGTCGGACAGCATGGGTGATATACATTTATGTAGCCACAAAGCTTGGTTATTGGCGTTCCCTGCCCTGAGGCTGCTTTCAGAAGGCCTCCCCAGAAGGCTCTCTCTCTCTCTCTCTCTCTCTCTCTCTCTCTCTCTCTCTCTCTCTCTCATCAGGATAAGCACTTTCGTTTTATTTTTACTTTTAATTATGTGTGTCTGTGTAGGGATGTGCATGTGTCTGCAGTGCCTGCAGAGGCCAGTAGAGGACACTGGATCCCTCTGGAGCTGTGCTTACAGATGGTTGTGAACTGCCTGACATGGGTGCTGGGAACCAAATGTAGGTCCCCTCAAAAGACTAGCACTCGCCCTTAACCACTCTGCCATCTCTACAACCCTTTAAGTGCTTTCTTTTGTGTAGAGTCCGTTTCTCCTCCTTGTGCTGCCCTAAATTCTAGCCCCCAGATGACAAAGTCCAGCTTCTCCCTGTGTTTCAGTGATAGCTCCACTTGTCACAACCAGGCAATGACAGTGACATTGTTTCATATTTTCAAAGTCCATGAAGCACTTTTTTATACACCTCCCAAAATTCATGGTAAGCATTTCTGGCATTTGAGCAGCCTTTCAGCATCATTCATAAAGAAAGATAGGAAGCTTACACCAGCCAGGGGGTATCCCTCTGTGTGGACTGCAGGCCAGGGGTCCCCTCACTCAGATGAGGTTAAGGCAGCAAACAAACAGGAAAAACATATGTGCCACAAATCTTTTTCAAAACAAGAGGAAGATGTCTCTCTTATAAGCTACAAAACACAACCAAGGGCTGGAGAGATGGCTCAGTGGTTAAGAGCACTGGCTGCTCTTGCAGAGAACCCAGATTCAATTTCTAGCACCCACATGGCAGCTACCTATCATTCATAACTCCAGTTCCAGGGGAATCTGATGCCCTCTTCAACCTCTGTGGGCATTGCACAACAGGAGGGTACTTACATATATGCAGGCAATACACTCACACACAAAATAAGAATAAAGATAATCAAATAAAACACAAATGGGACCCGTCTCACAGACATGGCAGCCTCACAGAGGAGTCCCTTCTGCCTTCGTCTTTGGACCCCAGAAAGCAGCCTGTTTCCAGCTGATCCCCCATCTCCTTGTCCCACCTCCTCTCCAGAGTCCACTCTGGCTTCGCAGCATGTAGGAAAACACAATGGTTTCAGAGCATTGAGTTGGGAAAACAAGCTCTGTGGCTGCAGGAGAAAAGACCAAGCAGCCAGGTGCCAATCTCTACTGACAACCACACAGTCTTTATGTCCTATCTCCGGGACCCAGGGCCTTGAATGGTGTGAAAGTTAGTTTTAATTGTCAACTTGACTAGTGTCACCCAAGGAGAGAGACTCAGTGAGGCACTGCCCAAGTCAGCTTGTCTTGACTGTTCCTTAATGTAGGAAGACCCTACCCACTGTGGGTGCACCATTCCCTGGCTTTGCGTCCTGGACTGTCCTGTTTAAGAATGGAGAAAATGACCCATGTAGTGGCATGTGTGCACCTGTGGGTGTGATGTGACTAGTCACATTAAGTTCCTGCCACCTCAACACTGAAAAATAAATCTGTCAATCAAAACAAAACTGCCCAACTTTCATAAAACTGACTAACAATGCAAAGACCAATTGCCTGTTATACTTAGTTTTTCACTCTGCAAACAGTTGGCCACTAGTCATTAATAGTGATTAATTCCCCTGTCACTTTGATGAAATCACCTATGCTGATGGATCTGTAACTGGAATAGAAGAATTCCTGCAGCCCGTCTCCGTGGAGGCCAATGAACAGGGATAAGAATTGAATCCGGGGGCTGGAGGGATGGCCTAGCAGTTAAGAGCACCAACCGCTCTTGCAGAGAACCTGAGTTCAATCCCCAACACCCACATGGTGGCTGAGAACTGTCTGTAACTCCAGTTCCAGGAGAACTCCAGTTCCAGGGGAATCCGACACCATCTTCTGAACTCCGCGGCATTGCATGACATGGGTGCACAGACCTACATGCAGACAGTACATTCATATACACAAAAAAATAAATAAATAAAATTTTTTTTAAAGTTTAAAAAAAAAGAATTGAATCCTGTGGGCAGGCGGGTGTGCATGCGTGCGTGCGTGCGTGCGTGCGTGCATGCCTGTGTTTACACATGAGTGTGGGTACATATGGAGGCCAGAGAGTGGATCTTGAGGGTCTTGATGGCTGGCTCTCCACCTTATCTTTGGAGACAGGGTCTCTCCTGAACCCAGAACTCACCAGTTAACTAAACTCGCTGAGGAGAATGCCCCAAGGACCTGCCCATCTCTACCCTCCACCCCCAGGCTAAGGCCGCATGCCAACACCACCATGCTGGCTTTTCACGTGAGTGGAAAGGATCTGAACTCATGTGAAAGCAGTGGACAGTTTACTGATTAAGCCGTCTCCCCAACCCCAGGAGTTGAATCTTGAAGTTGTGCTTTATTCAGAGAGCCTGTGATCTAAGCAGACAATGGGTAAAAACCTTTAAAATTTGCCTTATATCTTCTCTCCAGCCAGAAGACGATACAGGGAGAGGGTCGGGAAACAAAGTCACTGGCTCAATCCAGAGCTCTGTCCCCCCCTCTGCACAGGTGCTCACCCTCGTTTCTGAGACTTGTGGTGTGTTATCATCTCTTCCTTTATTCTGTGGACATTTAGGCTTGGGCACTCCATGGAACACTGATCCTGCTTATTGTCTGCTAGTATAGGCCTTGTATCCTCCAGGAGCATCAGGGCTGGTCACTGGGTTAACTCAGAACAAACAAACCATGAACAGTATACATGCTAAGCCGTCGATAGCACAGCTGTGTAGAATCCTTTCAGCAATATGGAGCATAGATGCATCTTTATAATATGAAATATGACAGTGCCCACTCATCCCTCCTGTCCCATCTGATCCAGTTCACCACCTTCTCCAGGTAATGCAGCTCATAAGGTGCTCTAGAGTGGCACAGTTGCACCATGCCCAGGAACGGGGGGGCAGGGGGAGAGTGAGGACTGAACTTGACCTGTCCAGACTGCTATCTGGATATATCTTTGTGATTAATACACAGTGGGTTTAGATATGCTATCAGAAGCCCCAGGCAAGTAAATCTCTGGGATTGTTTTTTTACCCCAGAAAATAACAAGGAGAGTCCACACCAATGTTGAGTCACACTTCCTTTGCTACCAGGAAAGTAGCTAGTGCAGAGTTATAAACAAAGCCTAAGGCCCTCCTCACAGTCACCACCACCTTTCAGACTGTGGTCTTGATCCAGGGGACTGGACCATGGAGACCTTCACAGTTAAAACTAAAGAAGCAGAAGGTAAAATTTGAACAATTATTTAAAATTTCCAGGAGGCAGGAGCACACCACAGATGGCCCATGCCATGACTCGGGTGGTGACTCAGATCCCCGCCCAGCTCAGCCACATCCTGCCTCTGAACTAGGGCAGGCGAGGATGCTGTGTGGCTCACTTATAATTGGCCCACAGAGAGGAAACTACAGATCAACCAACCCACGTGCTTAAAGTTCAAATCGCCACTGTCTCCTTGGGCAATTTGTTTTTCTCTGACATTGTGACCTACAGCTCCCTCCTGAATGTCATTTTCAGAGATTCCTAAAGGCTTTCAGTTTCACAAGTATCCATATACTAGCTAACATTTGCATGGTAAAACCTTCATATTTCCTTTTAAGAAACCAAATCAACTATGTAGATGAGCTATTGCCAAGGACTGGGGAGACAGTTCAGTGGGTAAGCACACCCATGTGAAAGCCAGGCATGGGGGTATATGCCTGTAATCTTCGTATTGTGGGGTAGAGGCAGGCACATTCTGGGAGCCTGCTGGCCAGCCATCCTAGACAAAAACAGGTAAACCTCGGGGCTGGAGAGATGGCCTAGCAGTTAAGAGCTCTGACTGCTCTTTCAGAGGACCTGGGTTCAATCCCCAGCACCTACATGGCGGCTGAGAACCGTCCTTGACTCCAGTTCCAGGGGAATTCAACGCCCTCTTCTGACCTCCGTGGCATTGCACGACACGGGTGCGCAAACCTGCCTGCAGACAGTACATTCATACACATAAAAATAAATAAATTAAAAAAAAAAAAAACAGATAAACCTCAAAGATGGCCCAACTTCAGATTCAGTGAGAGACCCTGTCTCAAAAAATAAGGTGGATGGCAAGAGAGTAGGCCTGATGTCTTCCTCCAGCTTGGCCATGCACACACATAGGTACAGACAGGGGCACACGCTAGTACACATGTGCATAACACACGCACACACACACACACACACACACACTTCTTTTTGTCCTTCTCAATAACTCACTTAGATCTATGTTGATAATGGAACAAGTCGGAAAAAATAACCAATTTAAAATCTTCCTGAAAATCAATAGGCCTTAGGCTATGGTATACACCTTTAATCCTAGCATATGGGAGGCAGAGGCAGAAGAGCTTTGTGAAGTCAAGGTCAGCCTGGTCTACTAGTAAGTTCCAGGCCAGCCACAGCTATGTAGTGAGACCTTGTCTCAAAAACAAAATCAATAGGTCTTTGTTTCTGTAGGAGACCAGTACCCTCCTTCAGTTTGCCTGTTCCATGTGTCAGAGCACTAGGGTCCCTTTGTCCTGTGGGTTATGCTTTTTTTTTAATTTTTATTCATTCTTTATGTGTATGAATGTACTGTCTGCATGCAGGTCTGTGCACCCGTGATGTGCAATGCCTCAGAGGTCAGAAAAGGGCGTCGGATTCCCCTGGAACTGGAGTTAAAGACGGCTCTCAGCCGCCCATTCTGTTTCCATTCAGAATGTCTCTAAAAATGCCACTGAGCCCACAGTCTAAGGAGAGTGACTTTAGAGGCATCTGCCGTGTCATCTTCAGCAGCAAAGAACAGTGCGTGGATGTGCCCTGGCTGCCAGGTCCATCCTAAACCAGGCCAGGGAGCAGCTGCTTTGGAGACACAGGAACGAATGTGTCTGGCACCCCTGGCACATAGTCCTCCCTCCCCAGCCTCCTTCAGGCCTGGAAACTGATGTCACAGAAGCTGCAGACCCGTGAGCCAGGGCCCAGTGGGAAAACTCACAGGGAAGGCTGAGGATGTGGCTCGTGGCAGAGTGTTTGTGCAGCTTCTGCAAGGCCCCAGGTTCCCTCCCCAGGACTGAGAACAGTTCCCACAGAATGCACTGGAAGGAGCGATGAGTGAGAGTTAAGGAAAATGCTGTTGCTCCCCAAGCTACCAAAATGTTCTGGAAGTTTCTGTTCCTGTATTCCAAATTCAGTGGAGTCCAACCCATCTTTCCAGTGACACCACTGTAAACGTCTCCCTTGTGCGTTTGGGATCCAGGAAATCATGGCTGTCTGTCTCCTCGGCAGAATCAACAGGCCTATCTTCCTTTGTCTTCCCACTTGTCCGTGTTCTGTCAGTTCCGCTCGTGAGCCCCCTCCACAGGTTTACTTTCAGACCTGACTCCTGCATTGCTGGTTTCTGCTATCTTATCCTGAGAAAAAGACATTTGATTTATTTTACTGGGATTATAATGACCCAAACGGAGTATTTAAATTTACATTTTTACGTGTATTTATTTTGTGTGTGCACACATGCATCTATGTGTACAATGGTACACATGTGGAGGTCAAAGGGCAACTTGTGAGAGTCAGTTATCTCCTTCCACGATGTGGTCCCCAGACTGAATCTGAGTCATCATCAGCCCTGAGTACCCTTTTTTTAACTATTTGTTTCCAACCACAAATAACACAAACAGCAATAGCAGCCTCTACTGTCTATTGAGCACGTGCTCTATGGCAGGCTGGGAACTTGACCTATAATATCTCATTTAATCCTCACAGGGAAGAGTCATGGCTTCAAGGCAGGTACTGGTTGAGCCTCTCTAATCTGAAGATGTGAAATCTGAAATTGTTTGTGTAACTCATGGTGGATTTCAGGTTTTCAAACTTAAGCTGCTAATCCAGTAAAGTCTATAGAAATATCACCAAATCTTAAATACTTCTGATCACAAAGAATACAATGTATCATGGATTCTGATAGACGTGGGTTTTATCATCTTTTTTTCTTTTTAAGACAGGGTCTCCCTATAGCCCCACCTGGCCTGGAATTCATCTGCAGACCAGGTTGGCCTTGAACTCACAGAGATCCCCCTGCCTCTGCCTCCCAAGTGCTGGAATTAAAGGCAAGCACCACCACGCCCAGCTTAAAGATGGTTCTTAGCCACCATGTGGGTGCTGGGAATCAAATACAGGTCCTCTATAAGAGCAGTAGGCGTTCTTAACCACTGAGCCATCTCTCCAACCCTGGGTTTTACCATCTTAGTGCCTGTGAAATCAAGATGCATTTCACTATCTGTAATGGTTAGTTTTTTAATTTTATTTTTTATTTTATGTGTATGAGTGTACTGTCTGCATGTAGGTTGGTGCACCCATGTCATGCAATGCTGTGGAGGTTGGATTTCCCTGGAACTGGAGTTAAAGACAGTTCTTAGCTGCCAGGTGGGTGTTGGGAATAGAACCCAGGTCCTCTGTAAGAGCAGTCGGTGCTCTTAACCACTGAGCCATCTCTGTAATGGTTAGTTTTAAATGACAGCATGCTACAGCCACAACTTAGAATCAGCTGGGCAGAGAGTCTTCATGGAGTAATTGTCTTTATCTGTGAGGGATTGTCTTGACTGTTGATTGACATAGGAAGACCCACCCTAAATGTAGGCAGCAGCATTTCATGGGCTGGGCTCTGAACTAAGAGTGAAGAAAGCCAGCTGACCTCTAGCAGCCAGCCGACAGCCTGGGCCACTTAGCTTCCTTCTGTGCTGGACTGGGGCTGTCATGTGACCAGCTACTTGAGTTCCTGCCTTGGCTTCCCCCCAGTGACGGACTGTAATCTGGAACTCTAAGCTGAATGGACCTTTGCTCTCCAGAGTGTTTTATCATAGCAACAGAAAGGTATCAGAACACCCTCCCATTTGGCCACGTGTTCTTTGGTTTCCTGTTGCAGTGCTGAAAAGGAACCCAGGGTCTCTACCACCAAGCCACATCCTCAGCCTCCATGTGACATTTTTTTTCTTTTATTTTTCCTGTCTTTTTTTGAGACAGGGTCTCTCTGTAGCCCCAGATGGCCTGGAACTCACTCTGTAGACCAGGCTGGCCTTGAACTCACAAAGATTCCCTCCTGCCTCTGCTTCCCAAGTGCTAGGATTAAAGGTGTGTGCCACCACACCCGGCGACCTTTCTTTTTCAATGCTTTGAATTTTGAGACATCATCCTTCCAAATTGGCCATGTTGGCCTTAAACTCACTGCATAGACCAGGCAGGCCTTGAACTTGTGATCCTTGCCTCAAGCTCCTGGTTGGCTGGAATTAAAGGCCTCTATCAAATCTAATCTGGACCCATTTCCCCTTCCTTGCCCCCCACCCCACCAGAGCTCATGCATTCTGCCAAACATGTTTTTCATCTTTTTCTCAGTCTCTTTTAAAATTTTTGATGCAGAAGTTTACTGTTTTGGGCAGAAGTTCACCGTTTCAGTCAGTTCTTTGACCCAGTCTTTTTTGTTGTTGTTGTTCCTTCCAATTTGCAGCACTCCAAAATATGCATACATGCATGCCACATATATATCAAGATTATGACATCATACGTTTTAGCATCTTTGGCTTATGATTTCTATTTATTTATTTATTTATTTATTTATTTATTTATTTATTTTCTTTATTAGGCTGAAAGATGTCATGTTTTCCTTAAGGAAATGTTTGAAGGCTCCTCCTTGGCAAACCCAAACAACCATCAGTCCTCCCCTGGTGCTCCACGCTGGGGTCTTCTCTTCCCATGGTCACCAAATGAGGTTCAATAAGCACTGCATCCTGTCTTGATTTTCCTGTACTGGCCTCCATGATACAGTCATTTTTTTTTATATTTAGAAGTGTCTGTAATGAGGATTGGTCTTATAATTGATATAATCTTAGGTTCTATGAGATAGTGATATTTTTATTATTTTATAGGGTTTTTTTAATTGAGTTTGAGTGGAATGATCTGGTAAGGAGCCAAATGAGTTAAAATTGATTTTGGTACAACCCAAAACTTTTAAATGCTGTATACTATCTTCACATCTGTAAAAGAGTAGATAGGATACTAATTCCTATGATAAAAGATAACAGATTTGTTAATCCTGGGGGGAGGAAAGAAAGCTGTGAGAGGGACATTTAAAACCTGTTTTTTCATATAGACACTTCTGGGCTTGGAGAGATGGCTCAGCAGTTAAAAGCGCTGACTGATCTTGCAGAAGATCTGGGTTCAATTCCCAGCACCTACACAGCAGCTAGAAAATGTCCATAACTCCAGTTCCAGGGGCTGCAACACCTTCTTCAGACCTCCCCGGGTATTACATGACATGGGTGCACTTACACACATGCAGACAATAAACTCATACATGTAAAATAAAAATAAATATTTTTTTCTTTTTGTGCTTTTATTGATGTTTTGTGTATTTCAGACACCACTTTTCAATTCAGTTTAGGCACATTCCCTTTTCCCTTCCCCCTACCCCACCCTAGATCATGCATTCTGCCATAACTGTCCTGCATCTTTCTCTCAGTCTTTTTTTATGCTTAGAAATTCACACTTTCCTCCATTAATTTTATATTACTCTAAAATATGAATACATACTCTCCACCTATATACAGTAATTACAGAGTCTGAAAATAAGTGGTGGCTGTATTCTAGAGCCCGTTTGAGAGATTTATATTATAACAACATAGTTGCTTTTAGATAAACAGAAATATAACAATAATGTTGTTCAGGTGGCTTTCATTTGGGGGATTTGGTGTTAGCATCCACAAATGAGGGAAACCATTCACTATTTGTTTTTCTGGGACTGTGTTACTTCACTTAGCATAATGGCTTCAAGCTCTATCCATTTACCTGCAAATTTCATAATGTCATCTTTCTTTACTGCTGAATAGTACTCCATTGTGTAGATGTGCCACATTTTCTCTATCCACTCCTCTGTTGAGGGGCATTTGGGTTGGTTTCAGCTCTTCGATATTGTGAAGAGAGCTGCAGTAAACATGGATATGCATGTATCTTTGCAGTAGGATGAGTCTTTTGGGTATATACCCAGGAGTAGTATGGCTGGGCCATGTAGTAGGCTCATTCCAATTCTTTTAAGGGTTCTCCATACTGCTTTCCATAGTGGTTGTACAAGTTTACATTCCCACCAGCATTGGATGAGTGTTCCCCTTTCCCCACAACCTCTCCAGGATCTGTTGTCTTTTGTTTTCTTGATCTTAGCTAGTCGTATTGGAATGAGATGATATCTGAGAATGGTTTTAATTTGCATTTCCTTAATTATTAATGATGTTGAACACTTTTTAAGATGTTTCTCAGCCATCTTTAATTCCTCACTGGTGAAGTCTCTGTTCAGCTCTTTCCTCCATCGTTTGAGTAGGTCATTTGTTTTCTTCTTTGGTTTTTTTGAGAAGTTTATATATTCTTGACATTAAAGTCCTGTCAGATGTATCACTGGTAAAGATTTCCTCCCACTCTGTGGGTTTTCTCTTCACTTCCTTGATTGTTTCTTTTGCTGTATAGAAGCTTTTGAGTTTGATGAGGTCCCATTTGTTGACTGTTGACCTTATTTCCTGTGCAGCTGCTGTCTGATTTAGAAAGTCTTTTCCTATGCCTATGTCTTGTAGGTTGTTGCCAACTTTTTCTTCTATTACTTTCAGGGTTTCAGGCTTCAGGTTGAAATCTTTGATCCACTTGGAGTTGATTTTTGTACAGGTTGAGAAGTAGGGGTTTAATTTTGTTCTACAAATGATGATACAATTTTGCCAGCACCATTTGCTGAAGATGCTATCCTTCCTTCATTGAGGGTTTTTTGCCTCTTTGTCAAATATGAGGTGGCTGAAATTGTATGAGCTTAAGTTTGGATCTTCAATTTTGTTCCATTGGTCAACAGGTCTGTTTTTGTGCCAGTACCAGACTGTCTTTATGACTATGGCCCTGTAATATAGTTTGAAGTATGGTACAGCAACCCTAAAAATTGCATTTTTCACTCAGGGTTGCTTTAGCTATTTGAAGTCTTTTGTTTTTCCATATGAATTTAAGGATTTTTTTTCCAAGTGTGTGAAGAAGCTCATAGAGATTTTGATTGGGATTGTGTTGAATCTGTATATCACTTTGAGTAAAATGTACATTTTTACTATATTAATTTTCCCAATCCGTGAGCATGGGAGTTCTTTCCGTCTTTTGATATCACTTTCAATCGCCTTCCTCAGGGGTTTAAAATTTTTGTTGTAGCGATCTTTGGTATCTTTGAGGTTTGTTCCCAGGAATCTTATTATTTTTAGGCTATTGTGAGTGGGAAGGTCTTTTTATATTCCTTCTCCACTTGTTTATTGTTGGTGTAAAGAAATGCTACTGATTTTTCTAGGTTGATTTTGTAGCCTGCCACTTTACTAAAACACTTAATTGTTTCTAGAAGTTTTCTGGTGGAGTTTTTAGCCTCCTTTAGGTAAACTATCATATCATCTGCAAAAAGGGATAGCTTAACTTCTTCTTTTCCTATTAGTAGTCCTTTAATTTCCTTCTATTGTCTTATAATTTTTTTTAAATACAGGTGTTTCTCCAATAATGAGATGCATATAAAATGGCACACTAAAAATAGCAGACATGGCAGGAAAATTAAGATAGGGAAAAACCTCTCAAAATTCATGCTGCTCTCTAATGAGAATCTAGCAAATCTACTTACAATCTTAATAAAATAATGATGTGGGCAGGCATGTTAGATTCATAGTACATAAGAAAATGCCATATATTGGCTGGAGAGATGGTTCAGCACTTAAGAGCACTTATTTTTGTAGAGGACCCAGGTTTGGTTTCCAGCACCTACATGACAACTAACTACCAACCATAACTCCAGTTGAGGGATTCTGTTGCCCTCTTCTGGGCTCTGTGGGTATTTCACACATGGATAAGGTTACATAAAATCACACATATAAAATAAGACAAAATCAATAAAAAAGTAAAGACGGAAAATACCATATAAAGCACCAGACTGTTTTTGCACAATGAGAATATCCTGGCAGAAGAGGGTGTGAGAAGGAATCAAGGCTGCTGAGACCTGGAGCACAGGAGGGTCACTTCTAACTTCTACTGGGAATGATGAATTACACAGACCATGTACACCATGCACAGTCGGCACCTCTAAGGGACACATGACCACCCAGGACCACAAAGAGGAACATAGGAAGAAGGGGACTGTGCTTCACAGCTTCCTGTGACCAGCTCTACCCATTTACATTCTATTCAGCTGTTCCTAGTGATATGGAACCTACTAGGAAAAAAAAACTCCTTTGTAAACCAATGAGACTGAAGAATTATACTGACAGAATTTCCATTAGCCAACCCCATTGAGCTAATTCCTGATATAGGAGTCATGGAGGCATAAACCTTTAATCCCAGCACTTGGGAGCCAGATCTCTGCGAGTTCATTCAAGGCCAGTCTGGTCTATAGAGTGAGTTCCAGGCCAGCCATGGCTACACAATGAGACCCAGAAGGAAAAGGAAGAGGAGGAGGAGGAGGAAGAGGAGGAGGAGGAGGAGGAGGAGGAGGAGGAGGAGGAGAAGGAGGGCATCATTAGATGGGCTGACACACTCAAGGTAGGTATCCAGGATCAAACTAGTTGGAGTGTGGACAGTAAATAAAATTTAAAAATCCAGATAAGGCTGGGCGTGGTGGCGCACACCTTTAGTCCTAGCACTTGAGAGGCAGAGGCAGGTGGATCTCTGTGAGTTCAAGGCCAGCCTGGTCTACAGAGTGAGTTCCAGGATAGCTGGGGCTACAGGGAGACCCTGTCTCAAAACGACAAAAATAAAATAAAATAAAATAAAAAACACTGACATTTTAAAGGAGGCAGAATGTGACAGGAGCTCCCATTTCAGAGGATGATTCTGGAGGGTGAGGTGGGATCATGGAATGATACTTGAGGGAATATAAGGAGCACATTTTCATCAGACCTTCTCTTTCAGTTAGTCAGTCTTTGGAAATTCTGCTCTAGAGATGCAGAGTTTAGATCCTGGGAAACATTAATCCATAGAAGACTTTAATGCAGCCACTATGTGTAGGGCCACTGAGGAGATTATCACAGTGACAGGAGAGAGAGAAAGCTTTCCTCTCTCCTTCATACACATGCATGCACACAGAGGTACACGATCAACTGGAGATTAAAGGAGAAATGAGGAAGGAGCTAGAGAGAAGCAGAGACATGTCAATATATTAAATAATGTGCAGTGTCCTCAGGTGATGGCAGTTTTGCAGAAAATCTAGTAGAAATAGAAACACGTAAACACAGTTGCAGCAAGATTAGACTCAGTACAGTACATCTGAAGTAGTGGAAAATAATGTGCACAGAAAGATACAGACTAGACTGTTATCATTGTTTCTTTAGAAGGAGAGTGCTTTAAGGAGTGGGGTAGATGAGTGAGACTTTTCCTCTTTAGATGCCAAAGTGTGATACAGTTTTTAAAACTCCGTGTATATGTGTTTGTGTAGGTGTGTGTGTGTGTGTGTGTGTGTGTGTGTGTGTGTGTGTGTGTGTAGGCCACAGGTCCACCTCAGGTGTTCTTTCTCAGAAACCATTCACTTTTTTCTTCCTTTTCTTTCCCTTGCATAGCAAGCAGTTTATAGACTGANCTGGGCTCAGGAGATCTCAAATCTCAAGAGTCACACAAGCGTGCCTTTAATACCGGCTGGGAGGATAACTCCGCCCCCACAGCCACTAGATCTAATCAAGCCAAAGACCACACCTTTAATCCCAGCTGGGAGGATAACTCCAACCTCACAGCCACAAAGGCCAATCAAACCAAAGACAGCAGGACCAAAGGATCAACAATCAGCTCACCAAGACACCCAGTTCCTGCCTGTCTCCCCCTCTTCCTGCCGCTGGGCTCAGGAGATCTCACTGTTTTTATTTTTTATTGAATGTTTATGTGCTTCATACATAATTTTTCAGTCAGTCTTAATCGCCATTATACCTACTTCTCCCTTGACACCCTCCCCCAGCACCCCCGCCTCCCTCCCCACCCGAGTTCACACCTTCTGTCATTTGTGCTAGGGTCCGTTGCACCAAATTCCTCTCCCCACTCACTCTTCAGTGCCAGCTCATCCCCTGGGCTCTAGCCAGCTATCCGGAGTCTCTTTTCTAAGAAAGGCCAGGTCTTCCTCACCTGACCACCATCTGCTCCCAATATTTCCTCAGCCAAGGTTGGGCTCTGCTACCCATTTCTGCAGTTCTGTGCTGGGGTTTTTTTGACCAGCTGAGTTTGCATGGGTCTGGTGCATGCTGATACCAATGCTGTTTTTTGTTTTTGTTTTGTTTTGTTTGCAGAAGTAGAAACTGAGTTGTGCTAGCTCAGATGTTCATGTATGGTATTGACAAGAATCTCATTAAAACAAAGTAATAAGATCTGGACCCCTCAAGCTTGAATAGGAGCCACGAGGAACCAGGGTACCTGGGACCTAGCACTCTCTCCCCATGTCACCCCTGAACCTTGCTATCTCCATACCTGTCTGTTCCTGCAACCTGTTGGCCCTGCCAAACAGACGTGCTGCTTTCTCAGGGCTTTGGGCTCCCTTGGCTCCAGTTGCACCTGAAAGCATCCTTTATTATTCAGTCCCCAAGGATAGGGAGCTAATTATTTGTATAGTTCAATGAGAAGAAGTTGACTGGCCCAATTCATGTACTGTGTATGAAAATATACTAGGAAAAGTGCTGTGCATAGTGGCACATGCCTTATCCCCAGAACTCAAGAGGTGAAGACAAAAGGATCATGAGTTCAAGGCCAGATTGACATAGAGCAAGTTCTCAGATGGTCTTACCCATATAGACCCCATGCCAGAACACAACACAGGAAAAGGACAAAATAAAACAAGAATGTGCTGTCTTTGGGTCAGAAACTCGCCTCTGGCCCAGATAGTTGAAAGGAGGGCTGTGGGTAGAAAGTAGCCACATAAACAGCACAGGGTGTAACAGAGCAAGGTTTCTCTTTAAAACACAGGATGGGTGGAGCAGACATGACTGACAGTGGTAAACCTCCTGGCTTGTCTCACAGAGAGCTGTGGAAAGGTATTTGCTTGTTGACTCTTATAAGGTTGTGGGAGCTTCTCTTGCTACGAACAGGTACAGCATGGTCCTGCTAAGGAAAGGGGAGCACAGTGCCTGCTTTGCAGACACCGTGAGGAACTCACCCCTGAGGGCAGAGGTTACTTGGTTACTTCCGTAACCCAACCTAAGAGGTACTTCCAGCTCAGGTCCTTAGCCTTGGCTGTGCTTTTCTACCTGTCCAAAGACTGCTGGCCCCTGGACAGGAATTTCAGGCTGATGGCTGATGGCCTATCTTCAGCCTACACCCACTCGCAACTCACTTCACAGCTGGCAATCTGATAGATCTCCTTCCAGTCCCACACCAGCTACCCAGATTGGTGGTCAGATGGACCACCATCCAACCCACTGGTCTTGAAATTCAGGCCTGCTTCAGCTTGTATGCGCACAGAAATAACGGCCAGGAATTTTGTGTAATGATGGTAATGGAGAATTCGATTTATTGTCTGCTACAGCTTGCTTTTATAAGCAAAATGACGTCAGCTCCCAGAGCCAATCACAGATCCCCAGTTCCGCGCCACTGCACACTGCCACTCCACCTAGCATCATCTGCCTAGGCCATGTTGCTTGCTCCCTCTTGGAGTGGGGGCCAGAGAAATCCCATGACTCTCACATGGTGCCCTGAGGTGTGCTAGCTGAGAACTAGTCCCCAATTTAAACTGGATCTTCCCACATAAGGTGACATCAGTTTCTTGGTTTAAAATTTTTATTACATTTTTATTTCTTTGTGTGTGTATGTGTCTGTAATATGTGTGTGTACATATGAGAGTCTGAGAGCAATTTTCAGGAGTCAGTGCTCCCCTTCCACCATGTGGGTCCTGGGGATTGAACTCAGGTCACCAGGCTTAGCAGCAGGCACCTTTACCCACTGAGCCATCTCAGCAGACCCACAAGTTTCTTAATCTTCAAAGAAGCACCTCACCATTGCTCATGTGCTTCACCAACAATAATAACAACTGGTCTTTGTGAGGGGCATTATAAACGACGGGGTCTTAGCTTATTTTACATAGCCACACCCAATGATCTTCCCTTCTTGACCTCCCCCATGCTTTTTGCACTTAGGAAGAGTCAAACATGACAGCAATAACAAAGGATGTCGATTGCCAAGGATCTATCTAGTACCTTACTAAATAGTCTTATAAGTTACTTTTAATTGTTAACATTTTTCACATTCATCTCACTTAGGATTTGTTGTGGAATACAGCATAAGCTGAGGCTCAAAGCTGAATCATTTTCAAATGACCAATTTTTCTAACACCTATTTCATTGTAATGAAATGCCTTCAAATAAAATGCCTTTTCCTTCATAGAAAAACCATCTCAGGTTTTTTTAGAAGGTAGCCGATGCATTTTAATCTCATCTTAACAGCCTTGAAATAATAATTTTATTCTCTTATTTCAAAGACAACTTTGCCAGCAGATACCATCATCTAAATATCAGAAAAAGCCCAGAGGTGTCAGCTCAGAGCTGCCAAAGGGACAGTGGCATGTCTAAGTAGGTGGTCCCTCCAGGCTCAGGGAAAGTACCTGTCTTTAAATACAGTAGTATAGTTGGGCTCTGCTCACTGATTTGTCCAGGTGGGTAGTTGGTGAAATGTCCTTTCATTTTCAGAAGGACAAGGGTATCCATTGTCTTCTATTGATGGGAAGGGGGAATCATTGGTGGTAGGGCTGTGTCGGGGGTTCAGAACAAGGAGAAATGACAAACAGCAGAGGACTCAGGCACCCCCTGCAGACCACCCTGAAAATTGATGAGTCCCCTGTTGAAAGGCACCTGATGAATTTCTAAACAGAGAACACACAAGGCTGAGATATCCCTCCTTTTATGACACCCACCTCATTCTGGTTGAAAACAGCCCTGATTAGCTCTCAGCTTCACATAGTAACATGACCCTCTGGGCCAGATCCATTCTCTAATCCAGTGTGTGCACCACAGCTTATTGAAGCCAGCTACAAATATGCAAGTCACTCAGCACTCCCCTCCTGACAGATGTCTGCTACTGGGTTACATTTTAAAAGCGGAGATGATCTTGAACACGTGTAGCCAGCATCGCTAATCAGGCATCCTGTGGACATAAGCCCAGCCCAGACGGTTTGTGTAGCGGAAATAGTAGTAGCCCCAGGCAGCTGTGTGAGTGAGGCTGAGAGGGTGGCCAGAGGCAGGGCAACTCAGGAGTACTATGAAGGTCTCCCAGAATCTGGAACTGATGTTTAGACAGAGCTGGGACTGTCCAAAAGGACAAAGGGAAGTAAACAGAGAAGGTCGTACCAATCACCACGTGTCTTAGGACAGACTTTAGGCCAGCAAGTGTCAAAGAAGTAGCATTCCCCAATGCAAGAGTTATGGCTAACTTTATCAAAAGTGCTACCATGCTTCCCTGAGTGCAGAAGAAGAAACAGAAGCTTAGAGGTTTAAGTAGCATGTTCAAAACTTTACCGCTAGGAAGGGGTGGAGCCAACACTTGAACCCCAATGCTGCTGGGCTCCAGGATCTGTGTCCAGTCAGAAGACAGGATAATTCACAGCCCAACCTGGTGGTTTGAATGAGAATGTGCCCCATAGGGCGAACACTTGGTAAACTGGTGGCAGTATTTGGGGAGGGTCATGGAAACCTTAGGAGGTTGCTGCAGGAAACACATCAGTGAGGACAGAAGTTGAGAGGTTATAGTTTCTTCTCATTCTCTGCTTCCTGTGACTGCTTGAAGATGTGAGCTGAGCGTTCTGCTTTCTCTCCAGCTGCCTCTGCCGCCATGTTTTCCCACCATGATGGACAGATAAGCCCCAATATACTTCCTTCTCTAAGGTGCGTTGGTCATGGTGTTTTGTTTTTTGGTTTTGGTCTTTTTGAGACGGGGTCTCCCTATAGCTCCAGCTGTCCTGGAATTCACTATGTAGACCAGGCTGGCCTTGAACTCACAAAGATCCACCTGCCTCTGCCTCTGCCTCCCCAGTGCTGGCATTAAAGACGTGTGCCACTACACCCAGCTGGTCATGGTGTTTTATCACAGCAACAGGAAAGGAACTAATATGCCAACTAAGGTGACAAGCCTTGGGCCACTACTGTGCAAGTGCCGGGGTGGGGGTGGGGTGTCATATTTCTCCCAGTTCAAGGGACTAAGAAAAGAGAAAGAACCAATGAGGAAGCCTTCCCCCAGCTTACCCCCAGGAAGACAATACAGGGAGAGATCAGAGAGCTTGGCAGAAAGCGGGAAAAGACTATGTCCATCAAAAAGGCATGACCTCTTCCTCTCTAGGGTATGTCCTCTGGTGTGGAGTTTAGAAAATTTTAGATGATCTGGGAGGTTGGTTTTTGTCTTCTTTTAATTTTCACAAGGGCTTCATGGATGTGCTGTGTCACACCTAGAAGAGAACATCTTATTAGTACTCATTACCATCCTCTGGGTCTTACAGCCCTTCCTCAATGTCCCCCGGGCCTCGGAATAGATGATGTAGATATCCCATTTAGGGGTGAGCACTCAGAAGTCTCTTATTCTCTATATTTTGTTGGGTTCTAAGTCTCTGTTTTTACCATCACCCTCTGCCAAGTGAGGCTTCTCTGACTAAGGCTGGGCTGCACTAGTCTGTCATCCTTCTTGTAGTAATGATGTGGGATGCTTCAAGGAGCATTTCAGGGCCTCTCTTTGGCACATCTGAATCAACAGCAACACTGTTCTTGCATTTAGGGACCGTCACTAAGTAAAATAAGAGGTGTGAATGTGAGGCCAAGTCCCGTGGTACTGTGACGGTCAATCCAGTAATGAAGAATGTTGCTATGTGACTGATGCATGGGTAGCATATACACTAGGGCTACCCTGGACCCAGGACGGCTTATATCCTGGGCTGGCCACAGCAGGACACTGTGACATTTCATCAGATTACTGAGAACAGCCATAATTTAAAATTTATTAACTGCTTATTTCTTGAATTTTCTTTTGAAGATTTTCAGATTATAGTTAACTGAAGATAATTGAAGCCTCAGAAAACAAAAGAAAGGATGGGAGTTGGGGGTAGTTGTTGCATGTGTATGAAATGTAAGAGTCCTCCTCACTTCCGCTCTGCAGTACCAACCAACCACATCACCTCTCCAGAGGGTTGTTGCCACTTTCACCAATGCCGTCCAGCTTTCTGTCTTCTTCTGTCCATTTGTAGCTTGATGTTGATGAAGATATATAGATGACAGATAGATAGATAGATAGATAGATAGATAGATAGATAGATAGATAATAGCTACCTAGACACATAGGTACATAGGTATAGAGATACATAGATATTTACAAACAAGACCGCAACATGCACATTATTGTGTTCTGTGTGTTCTCGTTTAACTACATACATGGACCTATATTCAATTTTGATGGTGACTGAACTGATCCATCAAACTATACTTTTATAACAAACATTTCATTTTCTCCCATCTCTTCTATGAAAATAATGCATGCATTGTGTATACAAATGTGAGTGTTGTGGGGGGGATGCCACGAAGTAGCACTGGAGGGAAGAAAGGATCTATACTCAATCCAGCCCTGGCTGTGTGCACAACGGGCTTCACAGTTTATCCTCCCTCAGTGTGTAAACGTCCACTTCACTGCATCTTAACTTGAATGGGATAGTATCAGACATGGTGACTCCAGCCAGCTGAAGAGCGAAATGATGCTACCTCATTATTGTTTTAATTTACATTTCCCCAACAGCTGCTAGAACAGACCCTTTTTGTGCATCTCATACTCTTTGCTGCTAGCTCCTTGGATTTTCCCTTTTGATTTGCAGCCGTTCTCCGTTCCTGCGGAGGCCGGCCCTCTGTCTATGCGTTGCTGTGGAGGCCGGCCCTCTGTCTATGCATTCCTGAGGAGGCCGGCCCTCTGTCTATGCGTTCCTGTGGAGGCCGGCCCTCTGTCTCTGCATTCAGCCCATGAGCAGTGCTGTCTCCCAGTCTGTAACTTATTTTAATTTTCTTTTAAGATTTTTGAAAGAATGCTAAGACAGTTGCTTTTCTCTGTTTATAGAAAAAGAGGAGAGTCTTTGGATAAGACTGGTTTTTTTATTCTTTTTTGGGGGGGTTGCCTGAATTTGAGAGTTATTTGGAGTTATTTATCATACCCCACCAGAACACTGCCCCCAAGAAGGATACCCAAGGTACCTTGGGTTGCGCTGCAAAGACTGTCACTAAAATTTGATGGACAAAAGTAGAGATGGTGTTTTCGGATTACTTACAGACCAGTAGCCACTACAGAAATAAATAACTCCAAAATACAGATGGTTAAGCCTACCTTTTCCCAGACCTCAGTTTGATGACATTACTGCTGAAATACAAGTTTTGTCACATAGTAGACTGAACTGATTAATCTCTATCAAAAAACATTTGACATTTGAATCTTTAAAAACCTTTATACATACATACACAGACACACACATATATACATATAGTATGTGTGTTCACATTCATGAGTACATGTAGGTTAGAGGACAACTTTTGATGAGTTCTCTCTTCTATGATGTAGGTTCCCAGGATCAAACTCAGGTTGTCAGGCTGGATGGGAAGTTCATTTACCCATCAAGCCAGCCACCTTGTATATGTTTTGAATTTGTGCTTTGCTAAGCAACTTATAAATTCATGCTAAGGTGATGGTAAATTCTAGAAAAACTCATAATTATAATGGGCCCCAGCAGCTCCCCATCAGGCACTGGTTCACCAGGTACTCCCTTTGGTTGGCATGTCACACAATTAATCCTAGACTGAAAACATAAATGGATGATGTACCCCAAATAGACTCCTTGAACAAGAGGCACAAATGTCATGCAGCGTATTGATTACCTATACCTACAATCTACAACAAGGCCAGGTATACCCTTGAAGATTGCAAAGTAATGTATTGTTTGGTGTTAAAAGGGAAAAAATATACCTCAAAGAGTTGGCGGGTTTAGCTTCACCTCGGCCCAGTGAAAGTGCTAGAACAAAAATCAAAACAAACAAACAAACAAAGCTGGTCATGTGGCACACAACTTTAATTCTATCGCTCAGGAAGCAGAGGCAGGAGGATCTCTGTGAGATGGAGCCCAGCCTACTCCACATAACAAGTTCTAGGCCAGCTGGCTATAGGGAAACCCTGTTCCAGAAAGACCAAAAATAAATAAATAAATAAATAAATAAATAAATAAATAAATAAATAACAGGGAAGGGGATGGAGAGATGACTGAATGGTTAAGAGTGGTTACGGCTCTTCCCAGCAACTCTGTCAGGCTCCAGTGGGAAGCTCACAACTGCCTGTGTCACCAGCTCCAGGGGACCCATCACCCTCTTCTGGCCTCTGTGGGGTCTGCACTCAAGCAGCATATACTCATACAGACACACACATAAATGATATAGAAGTAATTTTTCGTAATAGTGAGGATTGAGCTCTACACCACTAAACTGCATCCCCATCCCTGAAATCTGAGTTGTCATTAAAAAGGTGGTGTCATGAGATACAAAAAAGGGCCTTGACACAGCAGAGGCCAGATATCATAGCCACAGAAAGTAAGGCAAAACCAGGGAAAGAAAGTTTGTGGGTAGCAGCCGCATGCCTACACATATTGAAAAATAAAACTTTTTTACATTTTTCCCTTTTAATTTTATATTATTCTAAAATATGCACCCATGTAACAAAATTACAAAGTCTGAAAATAAGTGATAGGTTAATTCTAGAGCCTGTTAAGGGATTTACATTATAAGAGCACAGTTGCAGTTGCTTTCAGATAAAGAGAAATACAATATTAACATTGTTCAGTTTGCCTTACTATTAGGTATTTTGTGCTAGCATCCACAGATGAGGGATACCATTCTTCATTTGTTTTTTTCTGGGACTGTGTTACTTCACTTAGCATAATGTCTTCTAGTTCCATCCATTTACCTGCAAAGTTCATGATGTCATCTTTCTTTACCGCTGCATAGAACTCCATTGTGTAGATGTACCACATTTTCTCTATCCACTCCTCTGTTGAGGAGCATTTGGGTTGGTTCCAGCTCTTCACTACTGTGAAGAGAGCTGCAATAAACATGGCTGTACATGTATCTCTGTGGTAGGATGAGTCTTGTGGGTACATACCCAGGAAGTGGTATGACTAGGTCAGGTGGTAAGCTCATTTTGAGTCTTCTAAGGGTTCTCCACATTGCTTTCCACAGTGGTTGTACGAGTTTACATTCCCACCAGCAGTGGATGAGTGTTCCCCTTTCCCCACAACCTCCCCAGCATTTGGTATCATTTGTTTTCTTGATCCTAGCCAGTCTTATTGGAGTGAGATGATATCTGAGAATGGTTTTAATTTGCATTTCCTTAATTATAAGCGATGTTGAATACTTTTTAAGGTGTTTCTCAGACATCTTTATTTCCTCACTTTGTAAAGTCTCTGTTCAGCTCTTTACTCCATCGTTTGAGTGAGTCATTTGTTTTCCTTATTTCTTTGCTTTTTGAATAGTTTATATATTCTAGAATAGAATAGTGTGACATAATAGGTGAAGACACTGGATAAAGAAGAAAGAGTAAAAGCTGGGCTTGGCCAGGGCTGGAGAGATGGCCTAGCGGTTAAGAGAGCCGACTGCTCTTGCAGAGGACCCGGGTTCGATCCCCAGCACCCACATGGCAGCTGAGAACCATCTGTAACTCCAGTTCTGGGGGGAATCCAACGCCCTCTTCTGACCTCCGTGGCATTGCACGACATGGGTGCACAAACCAACATGCAGACAGTACACTCATACACATAAAAAAAAAAAAAAAACCTGGGCTTGGTGGTTTAATCCCCACACTCTGGAGGCAGAGGCAGATGGATCTCTGTAAGATCAGGCCCAGCCTGGTCTCCATAGTGAGTTCCAAACCAGCTGGGGGTCCAGGGAGACTCTGCCTGAGAAAGACCTAAGGAGGAAGAGAAGAAGGAGGAGGAGGAGGAAGAAGAGGAGGAGGAGGAGGAGGAAGAGGAGGAGGAGGAGGAGGAGGAGGAGGAAGGAGTTGGAGGGAGGTTGAGCGAGTGAGTCACTCATATGCTGAGAGCAAACTAAAGCAAACATTGTAGACGAGACTTTTCAGACCTAACTCTAGGGCTGGCCGGGGGACAGACTTAACAGTCATGATAAAAACATGGGGTGCATCTTTTTATAGTGCCACTGAAGGGCACTATAAACCCAGGAAAGGATGCATGGAACAGCCATCTGAGAAAGAGGGAGTGTGAGCTTAGGGAAGGAGCCCGTATTCCAAGTACTGTCAACATGGCGTCCCAGGAACGCTACCAGGAAAGCGGCAGCGACAGCAGCAGCCACACATAGGCGAAAGCTCAAATCAAAGGGACTTGTTTACTCTCCCAAGGGAGCTGTAGCACCCTTCGCGCTGTCCTCTGTCCTGCCTCCTCTCATCATAGCAGAACCAAGACATCAGAACCCCTGCTATCTCTTGAGAAGCATGTGAGGACCGCCTCAGGAAGTCAGATATGTTGGGCGGATCACAAGGAGGGAGTTCAAGGTCAAGGTTCCAGATGTTTAGCTTCCTGGGCTCACCTTCAAGCCCAGCAAGCATGGATATAAAGAGAATCAGACAGTTTTGAAAACCGAATATACAAGGTAGACCAAAGCCTGAGTCCCATGCTGGCTGCAGAGTGGCTCCCACAGGAGGCACACTTGATAAACACTACAATGCCTTTGCAAACAGAAGCATTTAAAATCACACCCAAAAAGAAGGCTTATTGGGGTCTGTTACCTGAATCTAACTGGGCAACAAACATACATATACATATATGTATATACATATACATGTCTGTGTGTGTGTGTGTGTGTAACAAACTCATCTTATGATTCAAAGAAAACTCTGAAGGTCGGTGGTAGAGCACTTGCCTAGAATATGTAAGGCCTGGGTTCGATTTCTAGCTTTCCTCCAAAACATAAAATAAATTTAAGTTACTCAATATAAAAAAATATAAAAACTCCCAATTTATAAGGGAACCAACAGTCCTCTAGTGCCAAACTTGAGATGATGGAGTTGGAATTGTCAGACAAATGCTTTACATATTCCACCATGCTTCAGAGTACCCATGCATGCCACACAGCACTGGATAAGCCCTGAAAACATGATGCTGAGTGAAAGAAGCCAGCCCCAGAGCCCACACACCCAGGTGGCCAGCAGCCCCCTTGTCTCTGCCTCCTGGTCCACCATGATATGAACCAGGTTGTTCTGCCTTGCCTCCTGTATTGTTATGGACTCAACCCTCTGAAGCCATCTATCATATCCTCTGCCAAAGATGGTTCTAGTCAAACAGAAAGGAAGTTGTAAGAGTCTAGATACTTTTATATGACCATCACGAGGAGCATTAGTGTGGTTAACAGGATGACTCAGCTGGGAACAGCATTTGCCCCAAGGCTGAGGACCCGAGCTCAACCCCTGGAACCCACATGGTGGAAGGAGAGAATGGACTCCCACAAGTGGGCCTCCAACTTCCAAACACGCACTGTGGCACACCCCTGTGCACACTCACACATAATAAATAAATAAATAAATAAATAAATAAATAAATAAATATGTATAGAGTTTGAACAGAAACTAAGTTGTCCTATTCACACATTTCACAGTTACCTACTTAGAAAATTCCAGTCTCCAAAAGAGCTCTAGAAACAATAAAAAGGATAGCAAGGTCAACAGCTACAAGGACCACACACAAAAAAGTTAATCAGAGCTCCATATGCTAGTCATAAACAGTGATGAAATTCCCATTTTATATTTTTAAATGTGTCCTATAATTGTATGATATATGTTGGTTATACATTAACAAGTGATTTATAGTTGTTTCAAAATCATTGAGAAATATTTATATCTAAAGTTAGCACATTGGGGCTGGGGAGATGGCTCAATAGTTAAAAACAATGGCTGCTTTTGCAAAGGACCTGGGTTCAAATCCCAGCACCCACATGGCAGCTAATAATCATTTGTAACTCCAGTTCCAAGGATCCAATGCCCTCTTCTGGTTTCTACAGGCACTTGTGAAGGCATTACACTCATACACCTAAAATAAAATAAGTAAAAATCTTAAAAAAATAAATCAATAATCTTAGCAAGCTACATGGAAAATCTTTACCAAACTCAAAGGAAAGAATTTTTCAAAAGACCTAAGTGAGTGGAGACATACCATGCTCATGGATCAGAAGCCTGAGTACAGGAAATACTTCAGTTCTCTCTAAAGTGATCATGTGGCCCAATCGAGTTCAAATCAAAATCACAGTAGAAATTTTGTAGCTACTGAAAAGGTAATCCTGGGGTCTGGAGAGATGGCTCAGTGGTTAGGAGCATACACTGACTGCTCTTGCAGAGGACCCAACTTTAATTCCCAGGACCACATTAGGTGATCCACAGTCACCTGTAACTCCAGCTCTAGGGGATCTGATGCTTTCTTCTGGACTCCAAAGGCACCAGCACACACATGTGTGCATACATGAACACAGACATATAAATTAAAAATAAAATAAATCTTTTTTAAAGGTAATCTCAAATTACTAGCCATCTTGGCTATGAAGGTTTTTAGAGTGATCTGCAGGTGTGAAGACTCATAGTAAAGACTAGAGAGAGGTATGGCTCAGGCGCAGAGAACTCGCCTAGCAGTTGAGATGCCCTAGACTTATAAAACGTGCACACCTAGGTTGATTTTACTGTATCTTAACTTTAATTAGTAAAAATAAAATTACAAACTGAAACACCGTGAGTCCCCTGCCTACCTTGACTATAATTTTTAAATGAATTTTAGGTAACCGACAGAATTTTCTTGTAGTTTCTCTGGCGAGGAAGCCTTAGGCAAGTGTGTATGCACACGCTTGTGTGGGTTGTGCCGAGTTATTTCATGCTTACCACGGTAAGAGCTTTTACCTCAGCAAGTCAAGGAGGAAATCGAAAGCTTTTATGATCAGACCATTGGCAGAAACTCCAGGAGGCCTCGGGTTTATTCAGTCAGTGATTATTGTGCTTCTATTAAGCTCAAGGCCCTGTGGGAGACACACTACTCCATAGGGGAGATCCTACCCTCAGTTAGATTCAAGAGGATTGGGAAAATAAGACCTAGGACATCCTGGGACTCTGCCTACATTTATGCTGCAGAGCCCCTAAGGAACTAGACAATAGGGGCTTCTTAGCCCTGGAATCACACACGGGTCACCCCTCCACAGAAAACTGCCTGCTAACAGACCTGGGGACACTTTACAGGAGATGAGCATATCTGGTTCTCTGTCCCCTCTGTGGTCAGCCCAGCACCATCTGTGGTATTCACAATCTTGCCTTGTGCCTCTGACTCCACTTAGACACAGTCTTTCTTTTGTACGCTCCACACACCAGACTCCCCGCAGCCAGGGAGGCCTCTAGCCAACACATCCCCGCACATCCCTGCAAGGTTCTGCCAGCCACAGCTCAGAGAGAAGCAGGCAGTGGCCCCAGGTGCTGAGGAGGTGCTGTGTTGATGTTGGTCCTGGATGAGCACTTGCAGAAGCTTGAGTTGTCATACCTGGAGTGTGTCCTCATCCAGGCTGGTTGCAGGAGGCCTTAGTATCCTGAGAACATATCCATCATCCCTGCACCAAGTAAAAGCTGATCTCCATGGAGGACGCAGTAGAGAGTTTATGGTGTCAGGGCTCCAGGGAAACTGAGGCAGTAGGAAAAAAGATGCTCATTCTACATGCAGATTACCATAATCTAAGTTTCTGTTAAGATTTGGTCAATCCTAAAACATCATAATCTTGATATATGTGTGGCATGCATGTATGCATATTTTGGAGTGATACAAACTGGAAGGAACAACAACAACAAAAAAAGACTGAGTCAAAGAACTGACTGAAACAGTAAACTTCTGCCCCAAACAGTAAACTTCTGCCCAAAACAGTAAACTTCTGCATCAAAATTTTTAAAAAATGACTGAGAAAAAGATGAAAGACACGTATGACAGAATGCATGATGCATGAGCTCTGGTGGGGTGGGGGGCAAGGAAGGGGAATTGGTCTCGACTTGATTGAGAAATGTTGTATGAAATGCACAAAACTGCAATAGAAAATTGGCTTAAAAAAAGAATTGGCCAATCACTAGGCATGGTGGTGCACACCTTTAATCCCAGCACTCCAGAGGCAGAGGCATCTCTATGAGATTGAGGCCAGCCTGGTCTGCATAGTGAGTTCCAGGCCAACTGGGGCTACAGGGAAACCCTGTCTAAACACAACAACAACGACAACAACAAAAGATTTGGTCCATCAATATTGAGTGTTCAGCTAAATGGGACATCTACATCAAATCCTCCCCCGAAAGCTTAGAGAACATTGTGGAAAAGAGAGAAGAGTGAACTCTCAGCCGTACAGTTGTGTGCACACAGACCATAGCAGTCAACATGCACCATGGCTGGGGAAGTCCTCACACGGCTCTAGATGAAGAGCTACGGCAGTCAGTGTCTGCCAACGGACGGAGGATCAGTTTTTTCTGGGAATGAGGTCCTAATAAGTTATCCAATTCTAAGTGGTCAGGAGAAGACAGGAAAGAATTAAAGACATGTGGGGGTGGGGGTGGGGTTGCATGGAAGGGAAGAGTTGGGATGGATATGATCAGGGATACATTGTTTGCATGAAATTGTCAAAGCATAAATCAAAGCTATTATAATAAAAGGGATTTAAGGGCTGGAGAAATGGCTCAGTGGTAAGAGCACTGGCTGCTCTTGCAGAGGATCCAGGTTTGGTTCCCAGGACCCACATGATGGCTAGCAACTGTCCCATCACCCCAGTTCCAGGGAATTCAATGCCTTCTCCTGACCTCCTTAGGCATTGTTATGACACAGTCACACTTACATTCAGGCAATACATTCATATACATAAAATAAAAATAATAAATTAAAATATTTTTAAAGGGATCTGATCAGTCAATGCAAAATTAGGGGCTGTTCTAGCCACCCACATATGCCAAGCAGAAAGCAAACCAGACGCCTAACACACCAGCCAGGCAGGCCCCTGAGAAATCAGCCAATAGACTGGCTAGAATGCTTCATTTCCTCTGCCTGCCGCCTTGCTAGCTTTGGTGCCGAAGAATTAGCTCTTTCTGTAAGGGAATATATTAACTGAGGGCTGTGGCAATATTTTTTCCTACAAGGAGAATGAAAAACAAGAAATAAAGAATAAAGCAGAAGCCAGGGAGCCGCTCCAGTGGAACGCGTACTCCTGGGCGTGGCTTCATCGGGCAATGCCCCGCCCCCAGGCTTTCAAAGCGGTCATTCTCTGGCTTTCCAAAGGATGCACGTGGGCAGGCAGGTGAAGGTACTTCGACCAATGACAGCCAGAACTCAATGTATGTGCACCCTAGCTCCCTCTCCCCTCAGGGGTGACCGATGTGCTGAGGTCTCACTGTTCACGGAGGTGACTGTCTTGCTGTTACCCTCTTGATTGGCTGAGCCCCCCCTTCCACTCCCCGGCACCACCACTTTCTTCAGCAGTCAGAGATAACCCACATCTGCTTCTGGGAGGAAGCACAGGAAGGTCCTGAGTAACCAAATAGTAGCCCCAGGTAGAAAACTCAGCTGAGGGGAAGGTAGGAGCCCAGCAGGAGGCTGGGGGATGCAGCCTGGACTTGACTGAGTGATCTGAGAAGCAGGGAGAGGGCCCCTGGCCCCTGTGACAGCTTCCTAGAAGTTACTGCCCTTCTTAAACTTGTGCCAGTTAGGAATGCAGGCTCTGTTTGTTACCCAGCTCCTCTGATCCTTTCTTTACGCTGCTGTGCAAATCAGTTTGCCCACCATCTGCCCTCGTGTAGACATAGTTGGTGGTTTCTTAAGAGCCAGGTGGCAAACACCCATTCCACGAAACACCCCCACGTTGTTAAAATAATACCCCGCAAAGATCATAGACACTAGTCTGCTGACATGCAATCTACCCAAGGAAAAACTGTGACGTCATGCATGCTGCCTCCAACAAGCAACTCACTTGAAATAACAAATGACCATGCTCCCCACTGATTCCTGTAAGTGCGGAGAGAAGTGATTATAGATCCTCATGACTGAAGGAGGCAGATCTATTTCCAGGGACAGTCAGATGAAATCCCTCTAGAGGAAGCTAGGGTGACTTCATGAACACAGAGAGGGAAAGAGAGAGAGAGAGAGAGAGAGAGAGAGAGAGAGAGAGAGAGAGAGAGAGAGAGAGAGAGAGAGAGAGAGAGAGAGAGAGAGAGAGAGAGAGAGAGAGAGAGAACTCCCTGCTCTGCACCACATTTTCCTAACTCCTCCAAAGCAGGAATTATTTCAAGTTGCGGCCTTTTGGGATAAAGAACAATCCTTAGATTTCTCTATTAATTCCTTGGCCACTTCTTTGGCCTCCCAATGCTGACCAAGTCTGGATCAGGTGTGTTTGTTCTGGACCCCATGAGGCCTGGCCAGCATAGCCAGTAGAGACCCGTCTGCAAAATATTAGCTTTTGATATTTTTTAAGAAGGATGGAAAAAAACACATCTGAGCAGATTTCATTTCTTCAGCACTTTGTGAGTTGGGCTTGGCGTGAGTCGCGAATATAATCATCCAGGCTGTGCTCAGAGGAACGCCGTCTCCCCCCATGTGCACAGCCTCTTTGCCTCCATAAGCCACCTTACTCTTGTTCCTGGAAAGGGTGACAGGAATGGAGGAAATGTCTTCCAGTGACTCCCACATGTCTCGGGCCCTGCCAGCCAGTGGCAGTCAGAGCTATTCTTACTTCTTATTCCCAAATCATAGCCAAAGTCCTACTGGCTTTGCCCCTGGAAATTAGTCTACTCATCTCAAAAAAAGTCCCAGATGGTTCCTGAGATGATCTGCTTCTAGAATGTTCTGGGGTTTGTGCCTGGTGTCTTTCTCCTCCAGCTTCTTCTAAGCAGCAGGGCCTACTACCCGCTGAGCATACTGTCATCTGATGGTACCATCACTGGTGGCCACTGACAGGTCTCAAAGACCCAGGGCCCCTGGCTACCACATCTGATGAGGCCAAGAGGACTTCCCAAACACTTGGGGATCTGGAGAATGTTCCCAGGAGAGATGAGGGAGTTTTCTGTAAGTGAGGCTCATGGAGGACTATAACAGAGTAGCTTCCAGGCCTTGTCCTGGAAGCCCTGCTTCCGGTCAGTTGCACTGGTCAAGGGACCCGAGTGCTTATTAATACTCTCATTGATCCTGTCTGGACTCCCACCCTGGGCAGGATTACATGTAAGTCATTTTCCACAACTATAGTTAGTGAGCATTAGAGGACACCTGTAGGTTACTTAGCAGGTGGAACTTCCCATACAGGATGGCAGTTCATCCCAGCTTTCCTTAAAAGCTATGTTCACTAACAGAGGGAAGGTACCATAGATCACTCTTTCTTATTGCAGGACCAACTCATTAAATACACACAGAATCTTTTTCCTATTGTTGTGAGCACCTTCATTCAACTGAGAAGTGGGGCCAAGCTGAGTCCTGTATGTCGCCCCCATCATCTCACCATGCCCCCCCATCTTCCCACTATGCTCCTCCTCCTTTTGCCAAAATGCAGAAGCTTCTGTGCTGATGAGAACACGCATCCACAGCCTCTGCATTAATTGATGCTCTGGAAGCCAAGTTTCTTTTTTTTTTTTTTTTTTTTTTGGTCTTTTTCGAGACAGGGTCTCCCTGTAGCCCCAGCTGTCCTGGAACTCACTCTGTAGATCAGACTGGCCTTGAACTCACAAAGATCTGCCTGCCTCTGCCTCCCAAGTGCTAGGATTAAAGGCGTGTGCCACCACGCCCGGCAGCCAAGTTTCTTTTTTTTTTTTTTTTAATTTTTTATTTCTGTATGTGTGTCAATGTACTGTCTGCATGCAGGTCTGTGCACCCGTGTCGTGCAACGCCGCGGAGGTCAGAAGAGGGTCTCGGATTCCCCTGGAGCTGGAGTTCTCCTGGAATTGGAGTTTCAGACGGCTCTCGGCCACCATGTGGGTGCTGGGGATCGAACCCGGGTCCTCTGTAAGAGCGGTCGGCGCTCTTACCCGCTAGGCCATCTCTCCAGCCCCCCAAGTTTCTTTTTTTAGAAGACTTCAGTCTGTTAAGGTCTTCAACTGATTGAATGAGGTGCTCCCACACCAGGGAGGTAATTATCTTTACTCAAAGTCTGTTGACTTACATATGTGTGTATGTATGTGTGCTATGTGTACATGCTTATGTGGGTGTGTGCACATGTGCATACAGGTACACATGTGTATGTGCTTGTGGAGTCTAGAGGTCTATGTTGTGTGTCTCCTTTGATTGCCCTCCACCTTGAATTTGCGACCAGATCTCTCACTGAACCTCATCAATTTAGCTAGGCTGCTTTGCCAGTGAACTCCAGGGATCCTCCCAACTCACCCACCCCAGCACTGGGGTCACAGGTGCACACCCCCACACCTAGCTTTTACATGGATGCTGGGAATCCAAACCCAGGTCCCATGCTTGCATGCCAGGTACCTTTCCCACTGAGCCATCTCCTCAGCCCAAACCCTATTGATGTAAATGGTAATCACATTTCAAGGCAACATCTAAACAAGCTTGATGAAACATCTGGGTACCATAATCTAGCCAAGTTCACATCCCAAATAAACCATCACAACCTCAAATACAAACATTCATGGCTAATGCTGAGGATGGAGAGAATCTCTAATGATTCTGATTAAGAAATACCTAGTCTGCACTTCTGAGCAGAACATTTGTCTTACCTCAAAGCACCTGGGTTTGGGTTCTTTCCTTCTTAAATCATCCCTGGGATTTTTGGTAAACGCTTGCTTGCCATGTTCAGTCCTCCAAAGGTCCATTCACTCTAGCGATTATCTCAAACAAGGATGTTTGCCTCAGAGATCATATCCAGACTCCCCTGCAGAGAGCAGAAGCCCATCCCAGGACTAGAATTGTTCATCTTCCCAGGGTCGCTGTATGGAGGATCTGGTCTCTTCCTGGCACCTGTTAGACCACCAGGGCACTTGGTGATAAATAGATTGCATGAGCTGTAAGGAATCCAGTGTGTGTGTTGTCATGAACATTATGAGCAAGTGCTGTCTGTGCCCTAGGAGTGACACACACACACACACACACACACACACACACACACACACACCTTCTAATTCATTCATTCATTTGTTTATTCAGAGATAGGGGGTTCTCACTATGTGGCCGAGGGTTGGCCTCAAATTTATACCTCCCATGAATACTGGAATTATAGGTAAGTGCTGTCATACCCGGCTCCACATCTTCTAGTCCAGAGGAGCAGTGGTCCATCTGTGTCTAGCCATGAAGGAACAGTGCATCCTTGTGTTATAAAAGGCATGATTAAGGATTAGGCATTTATATGAAAGACAAGATTGAGTTTGGAGGTAAGCCTATGGAAGTCCCCACAAATAGCTATAAATTCACCAAAATGAACTATTAAAGCTCATACACTAACCTGTAATAACAGGACTGAGGAGGTGGGTGCATGATAGAACACTTGCCTAGCATGCCCGGGGCCTGGGTTCTATCCCCAGCAACACACACACACACACACACACACACACACACACACACGCACACAGTACTCTAATGTTGTATTTATCATCAATTTGTCATAAAGGGTCTTGTCTACTTTCACTTTTATCATTTCTTGGACATGGAAAATTTTTCAGGCTCTCTCTCCCCTGAAGTCTCAACACAAAGCTCATAAATTACCGTTATCTTTTGTGTATCGTGGAAATTTCTCCAGTGCATCTGTTTTTCTTCTCACTCAGCCTGCCCCGCCCTCCTGGTGTTAGCCTTTGGAGGTTGGCTCCCCAGGGTTGCCTGGCTCAGACCCGTGCCACATCCTCTGTCTTACAGGAGATCCTGCTCCCGTGCTCCACACACACACACACACACACACACACACACACACTCATCATGGCACCTTCAGTGAGTGAGGATGTGTGCTGTGTGCGTCGCTCTCTACCTGTGTGTGCCCTCTCCTCCTCAGCTTCCTCCTTTCCCCTCAAGTGCCCTGCAGAAACCTCCCTGGGCAGGGCAAGCCTCTGCATCTCTGCATCACCTTTGTGCTCTAATCCTCGCTACCCATTCCCTTATTGTGCCACAAGTGACCGGGCAACACCCCTGGGACTGAACTGTGAAAGAAATGGAGCTGTGTGTACTAGAATTTCATATAGACAGAGCTTGTGTTGAGAAGGAGAAAAGAGTATGCTTCCCGGAAGAGCAGCTCCTGCGTTCTGGCCAGCAAGCCCATCTCCACCTTCCCTGCCTCCTTCTTCTCCTCCTTTGAAAATCTTTAAACACAAAACCAACAAGAAGAAAGAGCTCTACTACTGTTTTCTGAAAAAAAAAAAAAAACGGGATGAGGGTCGGAACCACGGACGACTCCAGAAGCAGAACCATTACCACCATTTCAAGCAAGCTTATTAAAAAGCCATTTTCTTCCAATTACAGAAATCAATCATCTTTGACTATAAAGGAATGTGAAAGACCCCATTACTAATGAACTTGATGGATAATGGAAGGGAACTCATGAGAAGACAGGGAGGCTCGAGAAATACAAACTACATTGGTAGCCCTGATCTGAACCACTGCAAAGACTCTAAGATGGAGCACATCCTTCCCAGGGGACAGAGGCAGTTCAGGGCACCTGCAGGCCTCAAGATGTCCTCTTTATTTAGGTTCAAGAGCTGTCTGTCTCCATCAAAAAGAACAGGGGAGGATGCAGAGACTGTGCCCTAGTGCAACCGAAGCACAGCCTCAGAATCTGTTGCAATGGCTCTTCTTTCTTCAGTCCTCCAGGTGATGCTGTCCTCTGAGCCATGCCCACTCTACAATGCTTCCTGTTATCACTGTCCCTGTTGCTGTTTGTAGTGCATACTGTGCACCTACTTCATGCCAGACGGTGCTGAATTCTGTATGTATCTAATTCTCCAACAATCTTGCAAAATCGGTTTACTGACCTATTTGTGTGGGTTATGTTTATGTGTATGCACCTGTGTGTGTGTATGTGTGTGTGTGTGTAGACCACAGCACAACCTCAGTTGTGTCATCCCTTAAGCACCATCCACCTTGATTTTCTAAACAGCATCTCTCATTGATCAAGGACTTAAAAGTAGACTAGGCTGCCGGGCATGGTGGTGCACGCCTTTAATCCTAGCACTCAGGAGGCAGAGGCAGGCGGATCTTTGTGAGTTCAAGGCCAGCCTGGTCTACACAGTGAGTTCCAGGACAGCTGGGACTACAGGGAGACCCTGTCTCAAAAAGACCAAAAAAAAAAAAAAAAAAAGTAGACGAGGCTGCCTGGCTGGTAAGACCTAGCGATCCCACCACCTTTGCTCCCTAGAGCAGGGATTATGGAATCCCCCATGCCAGCTTTTTCCTACATGAGTTCTGGAGATCAAACTGAAGTGTTCATGCTTGCAAGGTATGTACTTGAGCAACTGACCTATCTACCCAGCCCCTTGGCACTGTATTTTAATTAATAAAATGGGGCACAAGGGATTAAGTAGTCCAAGGTAGCCATTACTAAGTATCTGTCACCCATGTCCAAAGCCCATCCATTGTTCTAAGCCCAGCACTTCCTCTGCAGTTCCCTGTGTCTGCATCACTGCTCAGCTGTCACTGAGAACCAGCCTCCTTGGCTTCCCACCTAGAGTGTGATCTCCCAGGGTTCCTCCTGGCTCTCGCCCCTGGGCTCAACCAACTTTGGTTTCTGTGGATAGAGGAACTGTGCGATAGTTACTTTTCGTTGCTGTGACCAAATATTATGGCCAAAGGCAAGAAAGAAGACAGAATTCATTTGGGCTTAGGATTCCTAACAGAGTCCATAATGGGGCCAGAGGTGTGAAGAGTGCAGCTGCAGCCAGAGGCTGAAACTCACATCTGTGACCACAAACAGGAAGTAGAGAGACTAGGCTAAAAGTGGGCACGGTTCGAACTCCTCAAAGCCCACCCCCAGGGACATGCTTTCTCCAGCGAGGCCGTACCTCCTAACGGCTTCATAACCTCCCCGCACAGCACAGCACCACCCACTGGAGACAAATCCCCGAGCCATTGGGGACAGTTCTCATTCAAACTGTCAAACACTCATATACCCACTCCCATAGAAAGCAACCTTGGGCCCAGAGCAGAGGAATGCTCAAAGATGAGGCCACAGAATGTCCCCTGTACTACCCCTAAAGATGGAAGGAAGTCAGAGACTACCACCAAGCAGGTCCTACCCTTGACCCAGACAGGACCCCGGCAGCCCCAGGAAGGCAGCTGTGATCTGTCGCTGTGCCCCAGGGCAGGCCTGGGAAGCTGGCTGCCTCTCTCCTTTGCTGAAAAGAGAACTTCTAAGGATCTCAACTTAAATCCTCTGGGTGGACACTAACAGGATCGCAAGCCCCGAGCTTCCTGGGTGCTTCGTATTGAGCCGTTCGTGCTGGCTGCTGAGCCAGAAAGTCCTCTGCTTTCCTCAGCCTCCCCACAATTGTTCAAGCTTTTAACGAGTATACTTATGTGCTTCATCCTCTGAGTATGGGGGATGTTAGTGCCCACTGGACCTCGTAAGCTGCTCAGCTTAATTAAGCACATACCAGAGCCAGATGCATAACCCTCAGAAAGAATGCGCTAATCTTTTGCGATTCTGATGATTACTTGGGTAGCCCGAATGAATACCCCACAGGAAAAGAAATCGAGCCTCCCAGTCACAGTATAATTGGGCCATTTTTTTAAATAAATGAGAGCATTCCCCAAAATGTGATCATCGCGTACTGTCCTGGTGATAAGAAAGGAGTTGTCTCCAAAGCCCAGACTGCTGTCTGGCGTTTCATCCCAAGTCGAGGAGCTCATCAATTACCAGGCAGGTCCTTCTCCTCCTAACAGGGCCGAGGTGCTGAGCAGTTTTTAGAAATTCCCACTGGGAGGACAAAGAGAGGGAATCAGCAAGCTCAAATGGTGTGTTGCTGGAAACGGTTGATTTTTTTTAAGAATAGGATGTGACTTAATTACATTATCACAGATGATGGTTAGTGTTTGAAATGGAAGAGGAGTCTTGAGTTCTGGAGAATTGAAATGTCATTTTGGAATGAGAAGGCTTCAGAGCACTGGCTTACCATTCAGACCATCCCCAGGCTCCCACTCTGGGTCCTGTCACTGGGTCTTTCTCTTGTGAGAACTGGACAAGGACCTGCCTTCCTGACCTCAAGAAGAGGTACAGGCCTCCCACAGGCCTCTATCCCAAGGAAAATTGAAGTGCCACTCTGGCCTGCATTCCCTCTGGCTTCTTGCCCCTCTCACCCATCTTCTGGCCACAGACAACAGCTCTGATGAGGCTGCTACGCTGCTCTGCTCCCCTTGACCCCAACCCTGGCACTGGGACATGGGTCGTAGCTGATGACATCATGTGTAAGGCAGGTGCCAAAGGCACGCTTTCATCAGGTTACAGTGACAGCATAGTTCCCTCTCTCCCCAGGCTTTCAAATTTTATATACACACATACCAGTATATTTTTATTTTTGAAACAAGGTCTCAAGTAGTCCAGGTTGGCTTTAAACTCTGTATAGCCAAGAATGATCTTTAACTTGTGACCCACATCCCTCTACCTCTGGAGTGTTAGGGTTACAGGGGTGAGCCACCACACCCAGTCTATGCAGAGCTGGGCATGGAGCCCAGGGCTTTGTGCATGCTAGGCAGGGACTCTACCAACTCAGCCCCATCCCCAGCCCAGGAATACATTTTCATATACAACTTAAATTATACATGCATATTAAAGTACATTTCTTATTTATCTATTCATATATCCATTTATTTATTTATTTATTTTTTAGCTGAGGATCTTATTCTAGCCCATACTGATCTAGAAAATACTCTGTAGCCCAGGTTGACCTTGATTTAACTTGTTACTTGTTTGATTTTTCTTTTTTTCCATTTGTGTGTGTATGTATATGTGTATGTGTGTGTCTGTGTCTATGTGTGTTTATATCTGTGTGTGTTTGGCTAACTTGACATACCTCGGGAGAGGGAGCCTCAGTTGACTTTCTTTCATCAGATTTGCCTGTGGGCATATGATGTGTGGAGCATGTTTTTTTTTGTTTGTTTTTGTTTTTTTAGCAATTGATGTAGGAGGACCCAGCCCACTGTGGGAATCATCCCTGGGCAGATGGGCCTGGGCTGTGAAAGGAATTTGCATGTGAGCCTGGAAAGGAGCCAGTATGCAAATGCTCCTTCCTTGGTGTCTGGTTCAAGTTCCTGCCCCACGCTCCTGCCTTGGCTTCCCCTTAGGATGAAGTATAACCTGTAAGATAAACAAAGCCTTCTCCTCCCCAAGTTGGTTTTTGTCAGTGTTTTATCATAGCACCAGAAAGCAAACTAGAATAGAGTGCATTCGTGTGCGTGTTTACATGTGTCCCAGCACACACTGGGGGTTGGGGGAGGGGGCTCATCTCTCCATCAAAGCCAGAGCTCACTGCCACGCCTAGTCTCTCAGCCTGCTTGCTCTGCAGATCCTCTAGTGTGGAGGGCCGCCACACCTACCCAGCACTTATGTCAGTTCTGGAGATCCACACTCTGCTCCTCACACTTGTGAAAGCAAGCAGATTAACCAGTGATATACACATACTCATGTACACACACACACACACACACACACACACACACACACACAACTGTTTTTAATGGTCAGTAGCTAATAACTTTTTGAGGTATTTTGTACCTGCTGTTATTTCTATCCCCTACCTCTGGGCCTATTTCCCTTCTTGCTGATCATGGCAGCTTTGACACTCACTTCATTCTTAGCACGTGTCAGGCCCTCTGTTAAGCACTCTGCACATGGGACCTGATTCGGTCCTCAGATCTGATGTTATTATTCCCATTTTTCGGGTGAAAAAAGTGAGGCATGCTGACAGTGACCCAGCCGATGTAGAAGCCAATGAGGCTGGCCCCGGGGTCACCTGCCTCCTGAGAAGCCTCTCCATGGCTTTACTTTGGATAGAGAAGACAGCCGTAATTGTGTCCACCCCTTTGTGACTGTCTGCAGGGACACAGAATGGTGATTTGATTAGGAAGAAAGCACAAGCCGGTGGTTGCTGCCCCAGCCACTGTGTGCTGACACCTGTAGTTGCCACTGGGGACTGTACCGTCCTTTTACAAGGCCCCAGACATTTGTTCACGTTTATCCTGCTCAATACTCAGAGCACACTTTGAACCCAAGAAACCGTGTGTTCCTCTCATCATGGAAGACTTTCACTTGTTACCACTTCAAGTATTGCTTCCTTCCCACAGCTCCAGTCCTCTCTTCTAGTACCACTAGAGAAACAACAGTGCGTGGCCAGCTCCTCGCTGCGGTTTTACCTACTCTTCCCTGTTTCTTTGTTTCTGTGCTATCCTGTGCTATGTTTGTCTGCTCCATCTCTTCTACTCACTGAGTCACTTGGATTCGGCTGCTGTCTTTACTATCTATCCTAGTTTGCTTCTTCTTGCTGTGAGAAACATCATGGCCAAAAGAAACTTGGGGAGGAAAAGGTTTAATTTCATCTTAGAGGTTATAATCCATCATGGGAGGAGACAAGGGCCGGAGCTCAAGGCAGGAACTGAAGCAGAGACCATGGAGGCATGCGCTCACCGGCTCGCTCCCCCTGGCTTCCTCGGCTACCTTTCTGACACAGCCCAGGCCCACCTGCCCCAGGATGGCATTGCCCACAGTGGGCTGGGCCCTCCTACATTGGCTCCCAATTAAGAGAGATTCCCACAGACACGCCCACAGGCCAGTCTGATGGGAGGTAGTTCCTCAATTGAGGTTCCCTCTTCCCAGGTGACTCTAGTTTGTGTCAAGTTGACAAACACTAGCCAGCACCCCATTGTTCCATGGCTGCATTTATTCACATATATTTGGCTTTTGGTAGGCCGATCCATTCTTTGCTGAAATACATCTGGCTTATTTCTCTACCTCTTTCTCTTTGTGCCCATTCCTTTCTGCTGACAGAACCTCTAGACCAGAGGTCCAGAGCCACTGAGACACACATACTCAGTATGCAGAGACAGCGGACCTGGGATGTAGCAGTTCTGGCAAATACATAGTGAGCAGCTGAGTCTGGCAGCATGAGGGAGGACTGAGCCTGTACCTCTCTACCCTGGGCTTGGAGGGGGTGTGAGCCAGAGCCCCGTGCACTTGGCAACAGGAACACTGTGTTCTCCCTCAGCCCCTTTCACCCCAAGCTGGGTGGTGGGTGCCTCACTTCTGCCCATAGCTTCACCCTGTGAGTCTGGCTCTCATCTCCATTTCACGTGGTGCACTTTGAGTTACCTTCCTGCTTCTGGAACCAAGAAGCCTCACAGGCTCCAGGCTGCAGCTCAATTCACCATCGTGTTTCTGTTCTGCTTCCAGACTTCAAATACATCTTGTAGCCTCAGCCAGCAAAAGCCTCTTGTTGTTCTCTTTCATTGCAAGGTAGTGTTTCTGCCTCAACAGAATTTCAAATTCTACTAATGAGTTTGAATCAAGTGAGATGAGGTATATATTAGCCGGGGGATGAATTGTCTAATTTTAAGCCTTCAGAGGATTTACATCCTCCTGTTTGTTGAAAATCTATTTAAGGATTACACATTAGATTCCTTTCAGGCCCATTATTTTTACAAACAGCCTGAGGGATCTAATGGTTTGGTTATCACAGATCTTCTGTGTCAGTACAAAGAATTTGGCTTCCTATGCCATGACACTATGGAGTCAGAACCTCCACCCAGACCTTCTGTTTCAGAGGCCCCCTCAGCTAGAGAACATGGTGGATATGTTCTCACCATGTCCCAGCTCTAAGGCTGATGTTTGACTTGCATCTCATGATGTTAATCGTGGTATAATCAAACAGGAGGCTTGATGTTACCAGGCTCTAAAGGTAATCCCCGGATTACCCAGAACCCCACACTCTGAACTACATACAGTACAGCCCTCTTCTTCCTGCCCCTGGACTTTCCTTGTCCTGCTGTCCCAAGCTGCTGTCTCTGCTCTGCCATCCCACAGTTCTACGTCTGGACAGCGTCTCAAGCCCACCTGGACTTCCCTACTCTTTTCTCCGTCTACGTCGGCCTCACCTCTGGCAGTGTTGCCTCTCCTATGCCCCCCTTTCCTTCCTCTGAACTTCTCTCTACCATCGATTTAGCATTAGCGACTTGGCCTTGGGAATCTGCCATCTAAATTATGTGGCTTCCTTTCAATAAGCGTGAAAGTGCCTTCATATCTAAAACTGAGCAGTACATTCCATCCACCAGGATGCTGTCTCTGCTCCAGCCAAGCATCTTCAGCTACAGTCAAGAAGTTGTTCCTGCTATCTCCATTTTTCGAATGATGAAAGAGATGTTAAGCTGGGCCTGGTGGTGCATGCAGATCTCTGTGAGTTCAAGGCTGGCCTAATCTACAAAGCGAGTTCCAGGACAGCTAGGGCTACAAGAAAACCCTGTCTCAAAAAACAAGAAAGAGATGTTAAGTGCCCACTAGCTAGAAAGTACTAGAGTTGGAACTCTGGCTACCTGCAAATTTGTAATTCTTTTCGAGTGCAACCAAAATGGTGGAGAAACTGCTTCATCCAGATGCTGATGTGTCGCAACTGAGAGGCAGCTGCCTTTGGGGTTGGGGTATGGTGTTGAGGTCATGTGGCACTTTTCAGATGGGGAAGACAGGAGATGGAATCTGTGTGCACGGTAGGTATATGTGCACAGGTATGTACATGCCTGAGGTCAATGTTGGGTGTCTTTCTTAGATGGCTCTCTGCCTTTTCTTTGTGAGAACAAGGTCTTGTGGCTTGGGGGACAACCAATGAGCATCCCAGATCCCTCTGTTCCTGTGCCTCCCCTGAGGCTGAGTTACAGGCTTGCTCCACCATGCCTGCCTTTAGTGGATTCTGGGGATCTGAACTCAAGTCTTCATGCTGGCAGGACTGATGCTTTACCTGAAAAGTCAGAGGTGGAACCTCATGGACAGTCCCCAGAGTATGCCCTTAGAAGGCACTGTGGTGACCCAGACTCTTTCTGGCTTCCTGGTGGGTAGTGTGACTTTGTCTATGCTCTCTTCCACTGCTGTCATCTACCATGAGGTGATCTAGCAAAGAATGGGCCCCTGCCAGAATCTATACTGTTAGCTGAAGCATTCTTTGCTTTATAAAGTTAGCCTGCCTCTGATAATGCATTATAGTAATGGAAGCAGGTTAAGATACCAATCATGATAAAGGAACAAAGTCAGACATGGGATCAGAATCTTAAAAAAGGGCATACGGGCCACATGTTGGCTGATTCCTGTAGTTTGCTGATTTCCTTTTTGATTATCTTTTATGTGTATGAGCAGATTGTTGGCATGTAAGTGCACCATGCCATACAATGTCCATGGAAGTCAAAAGAGGGCATCAGATTCCCCTGGAGCTGGAGTTAAAGACAGTTGTTAGCTGCCATGTGGGTGGTGGGAATGGAACCCGGGTCCCCTGCAAAAGCAGCCAGTGCTCTTACCCACTGAGCCATCTTGCCAGCCCCTGAGCTTTCTTATGCTAAGGTAGAGTCCCTTCTGGCTTGTTACGCAGCATTTAGAACATGGCGATTAAACGGTAGCAGATGAACAATGAATGTTGGTGGCTTGAAAGCAATATCAGCATCTCCAGAAAAGAGATGCTAATATTGCTTTCACCAAAATCTTAAGAGCTGGGCGTGGTGGCACAGTACCCCAGCACTTGAGAGGAAGAGGCAGGCAAATCTCGGTGTATTTGAGGCCATCCTGATCTACAAAGCAAGTTCCAGGCCAGCTGGGGCTGCATAGTGAAACCCTGTCTCCAAAACAAACAAAGTAGAGAAAACAACTGGAAATTCCGCGGTCAGCCTGAATGCCGTCCTGCCAGAATCCTAAGTGAAGAACTCTCCTCAGGGCCAGTCAAGCAGCTTTCACTTAGTGCGTGATCTCAAACTGGTTTATGTGCAAACCCAAGCACCTCTGAAACACTGAGAGTATCAGTACAATGCAAAATCAAATGTGCTTCACCACGGTGCCAGGGCTTTTCCTATGAACTACCTAGTTCCAGAGAAGCTACACCCCTGCCATGCCTGCCCAGGCCCTGGGTGTTCTCCAGGCTTGGAGTACCCCCACGACTGCCCAGCCCATCAATGGGTGGATCAGAAAGGAAGAAATGGTGCTTCTAGAACATGCTGTAAGTTACTGAAGGAAAATGGCTGATGACCAAAGTCGTCCTTGTGGAAAGGTTCTCTACCCTGCTCCTGGGGTCGCATCCCAGCCTAGACTCCATGCTTCCCTCACAGACCATCTCCCGCCTCAGGCAGGGACTTCTCTGTTTCTGTTTCGTCTTTCCCATACCCCTGCATGAGGAATGTGTCCAGGAATCCTGGCCAAAACCCACCAGTTTATCACTGTGGTAATGACAGCAAGCCGCACGCTGAGCAAATTCTGCAGTCCCTCCTCAGTTCCCTCTTTTGCCAAAACCTGTGGAGCTGCAAGATCCTGCCGATTAGAGAAACTGTTATCTGCGCGTGAAGAACGGCTGCTAGCAAGTGTAATTAGGTATTAGTCACAAGGCTGTTTTTGGAAACTTGTTCAGAGATATTGCCCTGCAAATGCCATATGGTAGGGGATGTTAGTCAATTCCCCAAAACTGAGTATCAGTAATCACATTTTACAACCGCCTTCATTAATACCTGACAGTTTAAAGGCCCACATCTCATCCCTTAAGGGTGCCTCCTTCTAAGAATACATTTTGATGTTTGTGGAGTTTAGAGAATGCTCACTCTGAATAAAATCTTCCCTTTTTTTAGTTACTTGAGCAAGTCAAGCGCTGCAGCAAGTTCTTAACCTTCCCATTCTACCAAAGTGTCCCTGGGTTTTGGGAGAAGGTCATCAAGGGGAGCCTTGATATGCCACGTTGGATACCTACTGCAAAGAGGACTGGGATTGGGGTGGGGGGCTTTGTGGAGAGGTGTGTCGTCAGGCACACAGCCAGCAAGGCCCATGGGGGAGAGATTGGGGAGGGGATTTTCCAGGGAATGATGCAGCCAGCTTTATTTGCAGGGTTTTTTATTGATGTTTTTGAGGATTTCATAAAATATATGTTGATCATTTTCAGACCCTCTCCCAATCTGCACCCCCCCCTTTCTACCTCTCCCGCCAGATTTCAGGTACTCTGTTATATATTTTTTTAAGGCCTGTCAAGTCTACTTTGTGTCCCCAAATGCCCTTCAGTGTGGGTCTCTCCACTGGAACCTGGTTATCACAGCCTTAAAGAAAACTGACTCTCTCTCTCCCAGCAATTATCAGTTGTCAGTAGTTCCTCACTAGAACTCTATGCTGGGATTTTGTCTGGCCTGAGCTTATGTAGGTCTTGTGCATATTGTCACCATTGCTGTGAGTTCATATGAGTAACTGCCCAGCCATCTGGAAAATTGTTTCCTTGTGGTCATCCAATACCTCTGACTCTAACAATCTTCTCACTCCTTCCCCTGTGATCTCTGAGCCTTGAGAGGCAGAAGTTTGGTATAGGTGTCCTATTCAGGGATAAACACTCTGTAGCCTCTTGTTCTCTGCAGTTGTGGGTCTGTGTGAAGAAGTTTCTCTGGTAAGAGCTGAGGGATACATTAATCTCTGAGTATAACAATAAGCTGCTGGGAGTCAACTGAGTACTGAATAACAGTAGCAGGTTCTTCCCTGTGGTCTGTGACCTGTCCTGCCACTGGTTCCTAGGCCTGATATCAGTGTCATGTATGGGTTCCATCTTATAAAGCAGATCTTAAAGCCAATCAGAAAGTGGTTGGTTACTCATATACCATCCATGCCACTATTGCCCCAGTGGGCTTTATCTTACCAGGCCAGTTGTTACTGTAGCTCACAGGAGTCACAGTGGGGCAAGGATGATAATTACCTTTCTCAGCTCATGCAAAGCACCTTCTAGTACTATGAAAGCTACCCAGCAGAGATGAGCGTTTGGTCTCTCCCTGTCCATTCTACAACTCATGTATGCAGTGCGACCAGTCGTAGGGTCTTACTGTGGTGTTCCAGTGGGTGACCAAAAATGGGGCAATGACCAGTGCTGTTTGAGCATCTGTGGGACCCTGATCGACAGCTTTGAAAGAGGAAGTCCATTCTTGGCACTGGACTTTTTATTTCCTCACCTGTGGTACCCCCACAGTAGGGGCAGTCCCCCCATTATGGAGTAATTCTTTTAATCTCTTTTTGTACTGTGTATGTATATACTTTAAGAAGCTTCTGTAGTGGCAGCTTTACGGACGACTTTTTCCAAAGGTGTTTAGTGTTAGCTCTGGCTCCCATACTCCCTCCTCTGCCTAGTCCTCCCATCACCCACCCCATTTAACACTTCTTACTCCATTATTCCTCCTTCCCCTTTTCTATCACTGTATTCTATCTCCCCTCCCATGAAGCCTCCCCCCACATGGCCCCTTACTAGTTTCCTGACCTCTATTAATTTTCCAATTGAAGCATGCATACCTAAGGATTCAAAGCTAGCATTCGCATAGGAGGGAGAACGTGCAGCATCTCTCTTTCTGGATCTAGGTGACCCACTTAGAATGATTATTTCCAGCTCCATCTATTTACCACAACAGGGCTTCTTAAAATCCTTTTCACCTGAGAAATTTTATATGCCCTCAGTATATAGGTATATAAAATACATATACAAATCAAACATTTAATTATAAAAAGGCCAAACAGATGATTCAGCAAGTTAGGCACTCGCCACAAAAACCTGACAACCTAAGAGTTTGGTCCCTGGAACCCCACTTAAAGGTGGAGGGAGAGAACTGACCCCACAAAGTTGTCTTTGACCTCTATATACACTATGGTATGCATGCCCACACATGTACCATACATACGCACACAATAAAGAAACATGTATTGATAACAAATCACAAATAAACCTATTTTAGAGGCTAGGGAGATAGCTTAGTAAAGTGCTTGTTCTACAAGTGTGAGAAACAGAGTGGATGCCCACCACCCATGTGGAACGCTGAACAGCATGGCAGTGCACATTTGTAATTCCAGTGCTGAGAACATAGAGACAAGCAAATCCCTGGGGCTCAGTGGCCAGCCAGAGTAGCCAAAGCAATGAGTGCCAGGTTCAATGAGAGATTTCATTTCAAAAAATAAGTGAGCAGGCTGGAGAAATGGCTCAGTGGTTGGGAGCATTGGCTACTCTTGCATAGGACCTGGGTTTGATTCCCAGCACCCACACGGTACCTAACAATGTCTGTAACTCCAGTTCCAGGAAACCCAATGCCCTCTTCTGACCTCCATGGCACTCACGCACCTTCCTACATGCAAGCAATACCTGCATACGCAAAATAAAAATAATAGGGCTGGAGAGATGGCTCAGCAGTTAAGAGCACCAACTGCTCCTGCAGAGGACTCAGGTTCGATTCCCAGCACCCACATGGTGGCTAAGCACTGTCTTTAAGCCAGGCATGGTAGCAAACACCTTTAATCCTAGCACTTGGGAGGCAGAGGCAAGCAGATATCTGTGAGTTCAAGGCCAGCCTGGTCTACAGAGTGAGTTCCAGGCCAGCTGGGGCTATAGGAAGACCCTGTATCAATAATAATAATAATAATAATAATAATAAAATATTTCATAAGAAAATAAGTTGGAGAGGGTTTGAAAGAGACACTCGAAAGTCTACTTCTGGCTTCCATATGCACATATATACGTGCATACATATACATACACACAATTTGTTTTTAAGTGATTTTGGTATGCATATAATTTTACCATTCATTAAAAACAAAAGCAGATTTTCTCACTAATGAGATGGATGTGCTTGTTTATTTTTACATAGAGAATTATTAAGGCGGGGCTGCATTTTTGACGCTGCAGGACACAGAGCATCTTCAGCATTTTCCAGAGTTGATCAGTGTTTTGACTTTATAATCATCCATGTTGAGAATGCTGTTTAGCATAAATACATAGTACAAACAGCAGAAATATATTTAAGGACATTTCAGAAACAGAAACTCTATCCTAATCCCAAGCCAAAATTACTTTTTATGGAACTCAGGTCAACTATTCAGTCATCGTTTAGTTTTGTTTTTTTCTAATGAAGCATTCTAACACAAACAATCTGAATATTCACTGCTCTGATGATTAATGTTGAGGAATGCCAGTGGGGAAATATTAAAAGTCTTTACTTTCTATAATTAAAACATGTTTCTATAAGCATAGAAAACTTTGAGCTGGGCGTGGTGGTGCACACCTTTAATCCTAGTGCTTGGGATGCAGAGGCAGGCGTATCTTTGTGAGTTCAAAGCCAGCCTGGTCTACAGAGTGAGTTCCAGGACAGCTGGGGCTACAGGGAGACCCCGTCTCGAGAAAGATTTAAAAAAGAGTAGAAAACTTTGTATGCATAGGGAAGAAATTGCAATTCCTCACAAGCCAAGTCCCCACCTTCAATGCAGTCCCACCCTCCCCAGTTAGAACTGGGGTCAGTTTTCACACAGGTCCATTCTTGGTTCCCTCTCTGTGTATGACTGTCTACGGTAACGACCATTGGAAGGCAATGAGCAGATGTGCAGGTGCCCAATGGTCCTCTCCTTGGATCCCCATATGTCTGAAAGCAATGGCCCCTGAGGGGTTGCTGGAAAATTGACTATACTTAACCCAGAGAGAACGATGGAAAGGGTTCTCTCTGCCAACCAGGAAGACTACTTTCCTATGCCAATCCAGAAGTCAAGGGAAGCAGGCGTCAGCTCCCCAGGAGTAATCTCTTCCACACAGCTTCACACTGTGGCATAACTGAAGGCTAGAGAATGGGTCCATTCTTTAGAAGGGACTCCTGAGATGGTATTGGGCTGAGTGAGTTCCACCATACTTCCCGAGGTGACATTATGATGGTTCCTTAGAGCTCTCCAGAAAGACCAGATCTTCTGTGAACACTTGACTGTCAGCTCATCTTCATGATACAGGGAGGCAATGAAGTTCCCAGGTTCCTCAGAATCCTCCAGGCCCTGGTCACGTGTCCCACACAGGAGATGCGATAGACAGCACAGAGATTTTTTTTTTTTTTTGGTCTTTTTGAGACAAGGTCTCCCCGTAGCCCCAGCTGGCCTGGAACTCACTATGTAAACCAGGTTGGCCTTGAACTCACAGAGACCCACCTGCCTCTGCTTCCCAAGTGCTGGGATTAAAGGTGTATGCCACTGTGCCTGGCAGCACAGAGATTTTAACAAGTAGGTTGAAGTTCAGGACACAAGCTAACCCAAGGTTACTGTTTCACCTGGGCCTTAAAATTTAAATCATGAGATTTTAGAGACAAAGGATACTGGGAGACCACTGAATTTCAACTTCCATCATGGTAGAAATTCTCACTGTAACAGCCCAAGAGAACATGGTCTTCCCTGGTGCTTTTGGGAATCAATCATGGTTGGACAGGAAGGTGGAGTCCATGGGACAATTTAGTCATGCGGAGGCAACACGCCCTGAACGCTGTTTCTTCTTCATACTGAGCTTCGGAGTCCATGGGACGATTTAGTCACGTGGAGGCAGCACGCCCTGTACACTGTTTCTTCTTCACACTCAGCTTCCAACTTGGCCTTCCTTTGATTTGACTTCCACACCCACCTATCTGAAAATGAGACAAAATAAATCTGTTCTCTCTGTCACTCCTCAGTGATCCAGGCAGCCACCATCCCAACTCATCCTCTCCCTCCTCGTCTTTTCTTCTTTATCAAAATATCTCAGGTCGCCTTAACCTGTCCCTCTCCTGTCACATCTTCTGAATAGTTTCTCCATATGTGTACACATATATATGTATGGTTTTGTGTGTGTGTGTGTGTGTGTAACTGGGGGGAGGGGATTAATGTCAGGTATCCTCAGTCACTCTTATTTTGTGTTGTGTGAGAATTTTACACATGCATATAATGTGTTTTGATCAAACCCACCCCAAAATTCCCTCCCTCCACTTCCTCCTCTATCCCCTCCACTTCCTCCTCTATCCCCTCCACTTCCTCCTCTATCCCCTCCACTTCCTCCTCTATCCCCTCCACTTCCTCCTCTATCCCCTCCACTTCTTCCTCTATCCCCTCCACTTCCTCCTCTATCCCCTCCACTTCCTCCTCTATCCCCTCCACTTCCTCCTCTATCCCCTCCACTTCCTCCTCTATCCCCTCCACTTCCTCCTCTATCCCCTCCACTTCCTCCTCTATCCCCTCCACTTCCTCCTCTATCCCCTCCACTTCCTCCTCTATCCCCTCCACTTCCTCCTCTATCCCCTCCACTTCCTCCTCTATCCCCTCCACTTCCTCCTCTATCCCCTCCACTTCCTCCTCTATCCCCTCCACTTCCTCCTCTATCCCCTCCACTTCCTCCTCTATCCCCTCCACTTCCTCCTCTATCCCCTCCACTTCCTCCTCTATCCCCTCCACTTCCTCCTCTATCCCCTCCACTTCCTCCTCTATCCCCTCCACTTCCTCCTCTATCCCCTCCACTTCCTCCTCTATCCCCTCCACTTCCTCCTCTATCCCCTCCACTTCCTCCTCTATCCCCTCCACTTCCTCCTCTATCCCCTCCACTTCCTCCTCTATCCCCTCCACTTCCTCCTCTATCCCCTCCACTTCCTCCTCTATCCCCTCCACTTCCTCCTCTATCCCCTCCACTTCCTCCTCTATCCCCTCCACTTCCTCCTCTATCCCCTCCACTTCCTCCTCTATCCCCTCCACTTCCTCCTCTATCCCCTCCACTTCCTCCTCTATCCCCTCCACTTCCTCCTCTATCCCCTCCACTTCCTCCTCTATCCCCTCCACTTCCTCCTCTATCCCCTCCACTTCCTCCTCTATCCCCTCCACTTCCTCCTCTATCCCCTCCACTTCCTCCTCTATCCCCTCCACTTCCTCCTCTATCCCCTCCACTTCCTCCTCTATCCCCTCCACTTCCTCCTCTATCCCCTCCACTTCCTCCTCTATCCCCTCCACTTCCTCCTCTATCCCCTCCACTTCCTCCTCTATCCCCTCCACTTCCTCCTCTATCCCCTCCACTTCCTCCTCTATCCCCTCCACTTCCTCCTCTATCCCCTCCACTTCCTCCTCTATCCCCTCCACTTCCTCCTCTGTCCCCTCCACTTCCTCCTCTATCCCCTTCACTTCCTCCCCTATCCCCTCCACTTCCTCCTCTATCCCCTCCACTTCCTCCTCTATCCCCCCACTTCCTCCCCATCCCATCCACTTCCTCCTCTTTTTCCCCACCCAACTTCATGTACTTGTTTTTGTTTTTTAACCTGCCAAGTCCTCCTAATGCTGCCAGTGTGTGTATGTGTGTATGGCAGTCTGCTGCTGCATGGATGGTCTCTCAGGAACCAAAATCCTTGAGAGTCCACTGTCCCCTTCCCAGCAGCTGCCATCAGTTGCCAATAGCCCCTCAGCTGGGGTGAGACTCCATGAGCCCACACCTTCCATGCTGGCATTTTGAGTGGCTTGCTACTGTGCAGGTCTTCTGCATGCAGTCGCAGACCCTGTGAACTCATGCGTGCAATGGCCCCATCATGCCAGCGAACACTGCATCAAAGCAGCTGTCCACCACCCCAGCTCTTGCAGCCTCTCCACCCTCTCTTCCTTGATGACCCCCAATCCCTGGGGAGGGCTGTGATACAAATGTCCCATTTCCAGCTTAGCACTACAAAAACCCTTTATTCTCTTCATTTTGACCAGTTCTCTCTACCTTATTTTTTGAGACAGGGTCTCTCACTGAACCTGGAGTTCCCTAATTCAGCTAGGCTGACAGGCCAGCAAGCTGCAGGGATCCTCCTGTCTCCACCTCTCTGGTGCTAGGATAATAGGCACGCACTAACTACTGCGTCCAATGTTTTACAGGGGCACTGGTTATCAAACTCAAGTCCTTTTGTTGGTACAGCAAGCCCTTTACCAACTGGACCATCCCCTGATGCCTTCTGAATAGTTCCTATTTTGCTAATGTTTCCTATGAAGGAAGCTTCCAGATCAAACACTTTCTGTGATCCCATCTCCACAGACTACTGTGACACTGCTACAGACCTTATCTATATGCTATAACTTAACTAATACAACCTAGAATTATAAAGCTTCACACCCAGTGATCAACTATTCATATGGCATTAAAAAAATCTAGATTGACTGGGTGTGGTGGCACGTGCCTTTAATCCTAACACTCAAGAGGCAGAGGCAGGCGGATCTCTGTGAGTTCAAGGCCAGCCTGATGTACATAGCGAGCTCCAGGCCAGCTGGAAAAAAGAGATCATGTCTCAGAAAGACCAAAAAAAAAAAATCTAGATTAAAAGTGGGTCCTATAAGTTATTAAAAGACCTCATCCTTTCTCCTTTGTTAATAGTAGAAATTTTTTTTCATTTTTTCTTTTTTTTTACATTTTTTTATTGATGCTTTGTGCATTTCATACATCATTTTCCAATTCAGTTCAGGCATATTTCCCTTTCCCTTCCCCCCCACCCCCACCCCATCCCAGATCATGCATTCTGCTATAACTGTCCTGCATCTTTCTCTCAGTATTTTTTCATTTTTTAGCTATAAGTGATAATCCATGAGTACAAGCATCCTTCATGCAAAACCTATCTGCAGGCTGTTGTGCCCAAACACCTACAGCCCCACCATCCAGTGGGGGGTGACAGGTTGTTTGTTCAATCAAGTTGATCAAATGAGTGTCCAGACTACATTGCTGTAGTTTCACCATTCACCCCCAATCACAGCCCTTACATTCTCCATGCCCTCTTCCGCAGATTGTTCCTTATGCTTAGAAAAGGGGCACGCGTGGATGAGAAGCCAAAACGAGCCATATTCTCGTGGAGCTGTATGTCTTGGACTCTGTGTCAAATCTTCTGCGGTTTCCTCTCATGGGCTGACAGTTTTAATGTAAAAAATTTAGTGTTGTTCCCAAGAAGGCAATATGCACCCCAAAAACATGGGTGATTTGATCGAAAATCTGTGCCTTGTATTCCGCTATAGTTATGGATATGTGAAAAACTGTCTTCTGGGACTTTCATGGCGTTAAAAGAAAAAGAGGCGGGCATTACAGGCTATAAGACATCTAACTTTGTTAAAAAACCTTGCAATTCAAAATCTTAGAAACTAAACTGCTGGGAAGAAGGATTGGTGGGTCTCCAAACAAGGACAAAATGTCACAACTTTAGACGGCTTGAGAAAAGAAAAGTCAAGGTGGGGGTGGAGAGATGGGCCAGCGTCTTAGAGCGCGCCGAACCGCTTCTTTCAGTAGGACCATTTCAGGCGGGAGTGGGTTCGATCCCCAGAGCCCACCTGGCGGCGAGAACCGTCTGAAACCTCCAATTCCAGGAGAACTTCCAAGTTCCAGGGGGAATCCGAGACCCTCTTTTCTGACCTCGCGGCATTGCCGACCACGACACGGGTTTCACAGACCTGCATGCAGACCAGTACATTCATACACAAAAAAAAAAAAAAAAAAAAAAAAAAAAAAAAAAAAAAAAAAAGTTTTGTAAAAAAAAAAGAAAAGATACAGCTTTGCATTGAGTAGGATGTACCAGAAAGTGCCAACTGAAAGGTTGACCTGTCTGAACATTGAAAGGAAGAAAAGCCTCAGATTACTATAAACATCGAACCCCTCTGTGGATCCTACTTGTAACAACTATTTATAATGAGTCCTAATGAAACTTACCTTCTAGGTGCCACAAAAGTTTTGATATGAGAGACTTTCTTGCCTCCCCCCCATAGAAATAGTAGAAATATTTAAGAGGATAAGGCCCCATCAAAGGTTATGAATGGCAGTCTTAGATGATTAAACCATAAGGTTATTGAACCCCAAGATGAAACTCGTGTTGCCACTGATATAGCAGCTCCCACCTCTGTAGCCTGCCTTCCAGCATCACTCAGGACACAGAAGAGCTCTTCCTAGAAGCCATACCTCCTGTGTCTCCCAAATTCTCCACTTTCTCTGTCTCAGTTTGACACATGCTCCTGAGGTGAGGCATTCTTGAAGTACATTAGAAACTCAGTCAGTTTTCCTCTGTGTCTTTGACAGGTCAGCTGAAGGACACCATCACCCAGCGGCACCTACAGCAGGTAGCTCTAGGTGAGTATGCTGCAGACCCGTGGGGACAAAGGAGACAGTAATACAAGCTGATCTAGGTAAAAGACAAACCTTCAACACCTTGGGAGGTGAAGGAAGGTAAGGGTGGAGGCCAGTTGAGCTTGAGCGACTCCTCTGGGGGACCAGTTCCCTGTGTCCTTGCACCTGGCCATTGACACCTGCCCTTCCAGATGCTTACGTATCCTTCTGAGGTTTCCCACCCCTGACCTACACCATGCCCGAGGCCCCTGCTCCTAAAGGAGCTGCCTGAAGCCACTGACCAGTCCTGACCATAAAAGTTAGTGACAAGAACAGCACCTTGTTAGTGCCCGTGTCCTTATGAACACTGGGTCCTTCCATCTGCCCCCAGTTCCAAGAGGCCAAGTGTGGTCCCCAGCTCAGGGAGATCCAGTGTCCCACCTGTTTTTACATGGCTAGTGCTTGTTCAGCCTAGGAGCTAACCCCAGGTCTCTCTTAGCCCTGCCCACAACAGCAATTGGCCCACTCCAGTAATTGATGATGTCAACACTGAACCCCCACAGTCTTATTCTAAGAGGCCCTTTGCACCTTCCGTGGTGAACAAATGCAGGGAGTGGTGCCTTTTGATATGGGACTGAGGAAAACCAACTGAAGAGCAGTGTCACTCCCCACAAGGCTAGAGGAGCAGGCCTCTCAGGAAGGTGGGTGACGCGTTCCAAACAAGGGGTTCTCCCTTGGAATGGCCTGGGCCCCTGATGACCTGCGATTAAAGAACCCAGGGCCCAGGAACTGGAAGTGAACCAGAGACCCTAATGCTATGAGCATGACTCGTTTGATCTTAGCCACTGGGATTATTAGTGATAATTAGTAATCCTGATCATTTAAAATGACAACTGATGATGTCAGAATCTCAGGATGAGCACACCCAACCACCTATCCGAGTTTTCCCCTCCCACTGCCGGCCCCCGTGGAGCCACGCTCCTGACTCTATTGCAGGGGACTTGGCACACCCGAGCCAACCCGCTGCCTGGGCCTGTTCTAGTAGGTAGCCTGGGGAAGGCTGAACAGGCCTTGTTGGGAAGGTGGACCAGTTGACCTTCTGAGCCCCCACACCCTGCCCTCTGCTCACCCTGAGTCATCCCATCTGTTCCTCACATGGAGCCTCTTTCCTGCCCTTCATATCACTGGCTCAGTAGAAGCAATGGAACAGAAATGCCACTCAATCCAGGGACAATCTTTGCCTTGGTCCTGGGAAGCCATGCCCATTGTCTTCAGCCAAGGGCTGCTCTGTCTTCTCTGCTCCCTAACCCAGAGCCTCCCCAGGCCGTTCCACTCTGCTGGGGCAGATACTCCCAGAGCCTTTTCCCACGTTCTCGGGCATGATCTTGTGCCCGAATTCCTTTGCCTGTCTCCAGGGGAGCCTTCTTCTAACACAGCGGCAGGTGTCAGGGTCAGCAGGGCCAGCTATGCCTGAAGCAATCAGCAAACTTCAAACAGAAGGCATTTGGGCTGGACGTCTAATTAAGAGCTTCGGAAAGACTTATTTTATTTTAAAAGCATATTATCCCAATTAGAGAAGAAGTGTTAACATCTCCCAGCTGCCATTTGGGGACTCAATGCCAGGTTGCCTTCCAGGCCCCTCGGGAGGTTGTCTGGTGTCTATGGACCCTGGTGACCCCAAAGCAGAGGGGGCTGTTCTCCCTGAGAGGATCTCTGTGTGTAGCAGATTGCTTGTGGAGCCCTTTCTCTTCCACCCTCAGTCTGCAGCTGGTGCTTGGGATTAAGGCTATGACAGAGGCTTCAGGATGAGCGCCATTCATAGAGCACATTTGTCCCGTCCTGTCGTTTGGCTCCAGGTACAGGAATAAGACTGTGACGGGAAACGTGTGTTCCTTGCTTTGCAGCCCTTCCCCCCTTTTGCTCCGTCTCTTTAGTCTCATTTTTAAGATTTATTTATATATATATATATTTTTTTTTTTTTTTTTGCTTTTTCGAGACAGGGTCTCCCTGTAGCCCCAGCTATCCTGGAACTCACTCTGTAGACCAGGCTGGCCTTGAAAAGATTTATTTTTATTTGATGTAGATGAGTGTTTCGCCTGCAGTACTCTAAGTGCACCACACGAGGACAGTGCCTAGAGAGGTCAAGTCACAATGTCAAATTCCCTAGAACTGGTGTTACAGGTGGTTGTGAGCTCCTGTGTGAGTGCTGGAAATTGAACCCGGGTCCTCTGCAAGAGCAACGAGTGCTCCTAACTGCTGAGCCATCTCCTCGGCCCCATCCTGTTTCTTCTCTTCGCTCTCTCTCCCCCTTCACTTTACGTATCCCCTGTTAGTCTTCCTATATGTTCCTGGGTTTCTGTGGAGGTGTGGTTGGGTTATTGGTTGGGGATGTCATGGGGAACAGAGCAGGTCTGAGCAGGAGAGATCCACCCATACATGCTGCGTAAAAGCTCATGTCTGTCTGGAGAAGCAAATGAACACCCAAGGAAACCAACTCAAAGACAATCCCATATCCCAAAGGAGCATCAATTGAGTGTGATGTGAGAGGTGCCATTTGGAAGAGATAGTTGAGTAGAGGAGGGAAAGCCATACCCAGGGGTGTGCTGGAGCTGAGGATGGAAAGCCATACCCAGGGGTGTGCTGGAGCTGAGGATGGAAAGCCATACCCAGGGGTGTGCTGGAGCTGAGGATGGAAAGCCATACCCAGGGGTGTGCTGGAGCTGAGGATGGAAAGCCATACCCAGGGGTGTGCTGGAGCTGGCTTATTCCATGTCACAAGAGCCCGCAGGCAGTACATTAGGAATGTGGGGAGCGGTTATTCAACACAGTTGATATCATGAATCAAATTATGTAAGCTCACAGCTCAGTTAGATTTCCAAACAAGAGTACCAAATACTTGAAGTTCATACCATGCTAATTGTTGTCCATGCTTTTGAAGTCACCTACAGCCACCGTGCCTACACAGTGGGACTGCACACAGCAGAGGGCCACTGTGCTTCCTGTCAAGTCCAAGTTTAAGAGCACCACACAAACAGCTTAAAGTCAGCTAGGTGAGAGAATTTATACCAAAGCTAGGTAATGTGTCTGTGTGTACATCTGTGTGTGTCTGTCTGTCTGTCTGAGAGGTGTTTGTGTGTTTTGTCTGTATATGTATATGTATATGTATATATATGTATGTGTATATATGTGTCTCTATGTATCTATGTGTGTCTTGGTATCTGTGTCTCTATGTATCTATACATGTGTGTTTGTATGTGTCTGTGTATCTATCCATGTATGTGTCTGTGTGTGTCTGAGTCTATCTGTGTATGTGTATGTGTGTGTATGCCTGTGTGTGTGTGCGCCTGCATGTGCCCCTATGAGGTTTTCTACCCCTTTTCCTGGCTGTAAATACAGGTTATGGTTCTCTCTTTTTACCACGTGCTCAAAGTATATCAGGGAACAGAAACTTGCTCCAAGTTTTGGTCCTTTTGAAAAATCAATGAACAAGGAAAGTCATGACGAAAGCCACGAGAAGACAGCAGCACTGGCCCTGTGAACTCCCTGGAGGTGGCAGCCAGAACTGGGCGTGGACTTGAAGAAACAAATCAATAGCCAGTTTCAAGACCATCAACAACAGAAGTGACTGACGGACTTCGAGGAGGACTAGGTCCTGCCACCGGCTCAGGAAAGAACACAATGCTATTTTAACACCGGCATCATTTGGAAGGCAGAATTGAGTGTGCAGGTGCCTCTCTACTGCCCTTGCTCTCTAGAATGATATAGAATGGCTGATGATACCAATGAGGCTGCTGGCCAGTGTCTCTGGGGAGTGTCACAGAATACTGGGCCTGAGTCTAGGTTTTCTCTATGCTCACAAAATCCCCAGGAAGTAAACATTACTGTTGTGTTTCCCCAACTTTCCAGCTAAGACCCAGAGGGGTTATGGATTCAAAACCAGATACCCGGTTGGTCCAGGTTCTGCCGGCTGTCACACTGCACCACCCTGGACACTCTGCCCTGCACTCTACTAAGGTTCTTGTGGGAGCACAGACCCAGTACCTGCCCTCAGAGAACTTCCAAAAAAACCAGGAAGAAAGGACATATACTAAAAAGAGGTCAGTTTTCAATTTTCAGAATCAGAGCCGCCTGTTTCCATCCCGTGTCCTCTTCACACCGACCCCTTCGCGTAGCCTTCCCTGGCCTCGCCTACCCAGGTCTTGCTTCTCCTCAGTCTCAGGCAACCCTGAGTATGGCAGCCTTGTCTTATGATTATCAATGTCCAAGCTATTCTCTGCCCTAAAACTTGAGCTCCTTGAAATCTGGGTACAAGAGAATCCAGCTCTGTTACCGCAGCAGCACAAGCAGTAAACAGACGCAACCAGGCGGATGAATGTTTCTTCAGACAGCTTCCAGACTCACACGTCTTGCAAAAGTACAATGAGACATTTGAACATAAAATAAAATAAGTCCATTTAAAAGAAGTGGAAGGAGTAAGTGCTTTTGGACCCCACAGCTGAGCAAAATTACACACACAGGCCATAAATCTGGGTTCTCCCTTGTCTAGCTGCGGAGCAAAAGGAGAAGCACCCGGAGTTCCACAGTTTTCATTTTCTGACAGCAGGAAGCTTGCTAACTAATTTATCTGCAGAAATAGAATTTCTTCCTGGAACTAAACACAAGGCAGAATTTATCGTGCGGATCCTTCTGTAAAGGACACCAAATGACACTGTGAATGATGTCTTCAACTGCAGTTTTACAAAAGATATCACAGTGTTATTCAACCAGATGCCTCTTGTATAGACACTCTATAAAAGCTAGAAGTCTGACATTATAGCATGACTCACGGAGAGTGTTTATGTGAACAGCCAAGCTAATAGGATCCAGGTACCCCGCTTTCTGACAGTCGTCAAGAGCAGGAATGAAAAGGGGAGGATCCACCTAGGAACGCGGGCTGAGGTCTCCCCTCTGCTCTCGTTTATCTCTCTGAGCACTGTCCCATCAAGATCTGAGTCACATTCCATTCAAGATCAAAACACTAACAAGAACTGTATGTGGTTAAAACTGAAAAAACGCAGAGCATGGTGGTGTGTGCCTTTAATCCCAGGACCCAAGAGGCAGAAGCAGGAGGACCTGTAGGAGTTTGAGGCCAGCCTAGTGTACATAGTGAGTTCCAGGCCAGCCAAGGCTACATAGTGAGACACTGTAAAAAAAAACAAAATACTTAAAAAACACATCACACTCACAAGCAGTGTGGGGAGTGTGTCAGGCGAGAAGGATGGACATCAGAGCTTGGGAATATCACCTGAAGAGTGCGGCTGGTCCGAGACTGCAAGACGAGGCTTTCCTAAAGAACTTCCAAGATGTAGAGCCCCAAAGCAAAGTGTACACTAGTGGGCTAGGGTCAAAGGGTGGTGTGCACATGCTCTGTGCATATGTAGTATAGGTATGTTGTTTGCATTATCTGTCTATGTATGTGATGTGTGTGGTGTGTTCATGCATGTGTGTGACATGTTCGGAGGGCATAAAAATGTATTGTGGGAGATGTGTGAATATGGGGGGGGTGTATGTGTGTATGTATGTGTGTATGTATATGTGTATCTGTGTATGTGTATGTGTGTGTATGTGTGTATATATGTGTGCATGTATGTGTGTATGTATGTGTGTATGTATATGTGTATCTGTGTATGTGTATGTGTGTATGTATGTGTGCATGTATGTGTGTATGTATGTGTGTATGTATATGTGTATCTGTGTATGTGTATGTGTGTATGTATGTGTGCATGTATGTGTGTATGTATGTGTGTATGTATATGTGTATCTGTGTATGTGTATGTGTGTGTATGTATGTGTGCATGTATGTGTGTATGTATGTGTATGTGTGTATGTATGTGTGTATGTGTGTATGTATGTGTGTGTATGTGTGTGTGTGTTTAAGGGTGATATACATATAGTAGGTGTGGTGTATGTGGATATATATATATATATATATATATACCTGCATTTGTGATATGTTTACATGGCATGTCTGTATATGTAGTGTGTGTTTGTGGGTCTGTATGTGATGCTCATACATTGTATATGTTTGTCTGTTTGTTTGTTTGTTTTTGTTCATTTTGAGACAGGGTCTCCATGTAGCCCCAGCTGGCATGGAACTCACTCTGCAGACCAGGCTGGACTCACAGAGATCCACCTGCCTCTGCCTCCCAAGTGCTGGGGTTAAAGGCATGCACCACCACTCCTGGCATATTTTGTATGTTTGTATGCCTACATTTATGGTATTAGTGTGTGGTATATGTGTCTGTGTGTGTGTTGTATGCATAGTAGAGAGCATAATTCTGGGGCTTTGGCTAGTAACAACCGAACAAGGGGCCTGTGCCCCAGGTTGGGCCTACTCTCCGCATGCCTGGGCTCAGTGCCCTTCTCACTGGCAGTTGAATGTGACGCATATCCAACAAGGAAGCCTCGACTAAGTCATCCAGGAAAAGCAAGCCTGCCACTGACTGGAAAGCCTCAGCAGAGATGGGCAAGTGACAGAGGGGAAACAGTCTGTTGTTCCATGCCGGCCCCATCTGTCCAGCCGTGGCCCCACACCTGAGCCAGCTTTCTCCACCAGGTCCACACTTCCTGCCCAGGCCCTGGGAGAAACTCCGGTTTGCCAGGCCCACCCGAGTGATCCTGTTGATGACATCACTCAAATGGATCTGAGATGGTACACGGGGCCACGATGACCAAACCCTGACAGAACCAGCCTGGCCTCTGGTTTAAATAGCCATTCAGTTATTTTGTTCTGTCACTACCCTGAGAGATTCACAAATGTGATAGAGACAGCCTATTAGACAGCAGCACTCCAGTCCCCAAACTCACTCTGGCCCAAACCCTATGAAGGCCACTTGCTACTTCCGTGGGCAAGCCTCATCTTCTGCCCCAGTGATGCTTGCAGGGATCAAAAATAAAAGGAAAATGTCTACAAAATTCACTGGAAGGTTGCAAAGGCACTGGGGATTCCCCTCAATCTTACCATGTGGCTCCTTCTCCCTCTGCTCGCCCTATCTTGCCAGCAACAAGAGGAACCCTTAGGCCTGCTGTATGCTCTTGCCCCTAAAAGCTGCTAAGTGGGCAGTGACACTCCCAGGTCCTCCACAGGGCCTTAAGGAGGTTGAGAGAGGCTCCTGGGCTAGCCCGCTGCCTTACTGCTTTGCTCTAGCTCAATGTTCCAGCAGCTCTGTTCTTCCTCCAGAAGTTCCTCCAGTGACCTCTGGTGGCTCCCTCTAGCTCTTCAAGGAGGCCAGTGTTGCTGCCACTTTCCTCAGTTGGTGTAAGATTAAGACCACCTGGGGACCACACATTAGAGCAGAAGCGCAGACAGTGTTCACTTACTCCCCAGGCATCAGAGTCCTCAGTGTGCTCCAGGACCTCTCAGATGTAGAGAAGACCCAATGGTTGAGGCAGAGCTGAAGGGCTTCCCAACAGTGTGTGCAGTGGACTATGCACTGAGACAGTGTATATGCCCCTTGGGATTGCAGGTGAACGTGCGCAGAACCAGCATGCAGGCAGCAGGGCTCCAGCGAGGTCCCTCAGCCTAGTTTAAGCAGAACCGGTCAGCTTGTGTCTGCAGCACATTCCACAGCTTTCATACACGTTTCATGAGTGGTACTGTTAAAATCACCCTCAGGGCTGGAGAGATGGCTCAGCGGTTAAGAGCATCAACTGCTCTTGCAGAGGACCTGGGTTCGATTCCCAGCACCCACATGGTGGCTAAGAACCATCTTTAAGCAGGGCGTGGTGGTTCTTTAATCCAGCACTCAGGAGGCAGAGGCAGGCAGATCTCTGTGTTCAAGGACAGCCTGGTCTACAGAGTAAATTCCAGGCCAGCTGAGGCTATAGAGAGACCCTCTCTCAAAAAGACAAAAAAAAATTAATGTAAAATAAATAAATAAATAAATAAAATCACCCTCAAGACAGATAGTCCAAATGGCCCTTCCCCAGATCTATCCGTGTTCCATACATACCCACACACAGCAACAATTTGGTTTCTTCCTGGCCCTGCCCCCACCCCACTACACAGAGCACCTCTTTCCCCAGCACTGAGCCTAGTGCTGGGCACACAACACTGGATCCTCCACACCATCTCTTGATACCAGATTTACAGAATCACATCTTTGCCTTACAAATGTGCCCTGCAGCTGAGGAGCTTCGCCTGAACTCCAATATTTGTAAAATGAGGTACTTGGACCAACTGGTAGCCCAGGGCCCAACGCAGCCCCTGAGGCTTATCTGTACTCACTGATGAATCACTGCATGAATAAATGGCTCTCTGACCCTTCTCAACCCTCCAGCACTAGTGTTACCTCTGTAAATGTGGGTGCCCGAGGGAAGATGTCACCATAGTATAGAAAAGTGTGAAGGCCTGAATGGATTAGAGGAGTCCATCCCCTCAGATGTGAAGGGGAGCAATACTGATTCCTGGAAATGTCACAGAGTGTAAAGGAAGCAGCGCCCCTAGAATGAGGTAGCATCTTGGCTGGTTCCAAAGCCATTCCAGGAGTCTGGTAAGACCAATGGCAAAGCCTCACCACTGAGGTAGATTCAAATCTATAGTTGTGTGTGCGAATATACGATGAGGTACAGTAATTCAGGGTCTACAGACAAATTTACAGCCAAACCCAGGCTCCAGATGGAGGCTGAGAGTGAGCCCTCAGCCCATTTCCCACCCGGTCTCCACGCCCCTGGCTTCAGGCCCCTGAGTCCTTCTAGAGGCATGATAGAGAACTGAAGACTGTCCTGTTGGGCCTGGCATCAGTCCTGAGCTGCCGTGGCTGTTAAAGGAAAAGACAATGACCTTATGTGCTGGTCAGTGTTCTCCAGAGAAGCAGAGCCGCGGGCCAGAGACTGATACATAGGAGGAAGTGGACTGTGAAGACTTGCTTCCTGCAATGTTGAGGGTGGGGAAATTATACAATCCTCACTCTCTCTGCAAGCTGGAGGCTCAGGAAGGCAGGGATGTACATATGGTGCCTGTCCAAATGTGAATGCTGGGAACTGGGGAACACTGATGGTCTAAGTTTGAACAGATAAGAATCAGAAGCACTGATGACCAAGGGGAGATGAAAGACGCCCCTGATAAATCACTGAGAGAGCAAAGTAACCCAGGAGCAACCTCTCTGTTGTATTCAATCCTCACTTGATTTGGATGCCTGTCTGCATGGATGAGGATGGATCTTCTTTAACTCAGTCCACTTGAAGCACCCTTACTGATACACGGGGAAATTGGTTTTATAGACCACCTGAGGGACAAACAAGTCCCTTAACCCAATCAAGTTAACACGTAAATTTCACCACCATATCTTTGAATCAGAAGAGCGCAGCTTGAATGGAGCGTCTACCACCCACCACTAGTCTTGTGACCTTGGCCTGTTAACCTTCCTGAACTTCCCTTTCCTCATCCATAAGAGACAGAAGAATGTGCGCTTCACGGAGCCAGCCTGCATTTCAAGTGAAATATATGTGTGATGAACACTGGCAGAGCACATCCTCAGAAAATCTTGATTGATTCTGACAGCAGGGGAACAAAGGAACCAAATGCCCAAGCAGTGGGCACAGCCCCTTCACCACTGAGCCAACCGTGGCTCCGAGGGATCAGTGCCAACTGACGAGACTGGCGAGTTACCGCATCCGCTCACAGGCACCGTCAAACATGCATCCTTGCAGAACACTACCAAGCCTCAGGAAGGGGCTGGCTTGTTTCTTTGAGCACCATATCACCCATGAGTTCATAGCCAGCTGCCAATGCAGTTTTTTTCCTGTCAATGTGGGAATCATATGAGCTCATTTGAATGAATTAGACATTTAACTAAGCATAGAGAAGACAGAACACTAGGCTCTCCATCTTCTCGTCTACCATTTGTTATAGTTGGCCCTGCATCTGGCTGGTCCTTCTCTTGTACATAATAAAAAAGAATCACCATTGTGCTTGCAAACCTAGGCCCAAGAAGGGTCTGGGTTTCCTCAGAACAGCTCTGCCCGTGTGTCATGGAGATGGGCAAGACTTTCTCATCCTCCTCAGAGACGTTGATGTTGAGCAAGACCTGCCAACAGGAAACCAGAATTCCCTGTTTACACATGGAGCAGCAGAGTGTTTTAGAGGACCAACAAAAAACTTTAGTGGGTCTTTTGAAAATACTGATGTCTATTTGGGAAGTCATGTGAAAGCCGGGCGCCCATCCAGCCCATCCGATACACACAATATAAGAATGTTGGACCACTTCAAGCACAGTAGAGGGCAGGAAAGAAAGAAAGAAAGAAAGAAAGAAAGAAAGAAAGAAAGAAAGAAAGAAAGAAAGAAAGAAAGAAAGAAGAGAGAGAGAGGGAGGGAAAGAGGAAAGAAATAAAAATAAGGAAGGAAGGAAAGAAATAAAAGAAGAGAAAATAAAGAAGAAAAAGAAAGAGGTAGGAGGATAGGAGGGGAGGGGGAAGGAAAGGAAAGGAAGGGAGGGAAGGGGAAGGAGAGGAGAGGAGAGGAGAGGGAAAGGGAGATGCTAATTGTGGGATGAAAGTCCATAGACAATTATTTGGGGTGATCTGGAAAGACTTGCAAACCCCATGCACCACCAATTCCATGCACCTGAAATGGTGTCGCACAAGTGCAGGCAGAAACAGTCACAACATTGTTCTTACAGAAGACTGTCAGACAAACAGACAAACAAAAACGAACACAGACAACTGAAAAGTCCCCAGCAGGAAAGCAGAGAAATGAGCTAAGACAAATGTGTTCACTCACTCACTGGAAAACCAGAGAGCTTTCTAAATGCACAAACTAGATTCTTTACAGCAGTGTGAATACAACTCAGAAACGCAATGGTGACCAAAAGATAGAAAACCCAATGAGGGATATGTACAGCAGTGCCATTGACATAAACTACAAATTCTTCAGTGCTATTACTGAAGGAAGGAGTGGGAACCTTTTACATTTTGTGGAGGGTTAGCATAAGTAAAGATACATAAACATATAAAGTAAAGATACATGAACATATACGCCCAGTGCACAGCCCAGCAAGCTTGTGAAGGAGGCACCTGTGAAACCTTTATCTTTTTTTCCTCTGGTCTTTTTGAGACAAAGTCTCCCTGTAGCCCCAACTGTCCTGGAACTCGCTCTAAGACCAGGCTGGCCTTGAACTCACAGAGATCCACCTGCCTCTGCCTCCCAAGTGCTGGGATTAAAGGCATGCACTACCACGCCTGGCAAAACCTCTTTTTTAGAGTGAACTTGCTCTGTGATTTAAAATAAAATCTCCTCTGTGTGTGTGTGTATGTGTGTGTGTGTGTGTGTTCATGTGTGTGCCATGACACAAATGTGGCAGTTAGAGGACAACGTCCATGCTGGTCCTCTCTTCCACCTTGTTTGCCACTGTGTTGCCCAGGCTAGCTGGCTGCAAGCTCTCAAGGATTCCACTGTGTCTATTTCCCATCTCACTGTAGGAGCACTGTGGTCACAGATGTGCCCTACAGGGTATCTGGCTTTACATGACTTCTGGGGATTTGAACTCAGGTCCTTATACTTTTAGGGCAAGTGCTTTCCCCACTGAGCCATCTCCCCAGCCCTAGTCTGTGATGTTTAAGGTACATTAAACATTCAAAGTAAGAAACAGAGCTATGAATAAGGGGATGAGCACTCCATCAGAGTGCTGGCATCCATGGGGAGAGCTGAGAGTGGATTTGGGGAGCTGCAAAGAAGTCCCCCCCACTCTGTAATGTTTTATTTAAGAATTAAGAATGGAAATGACTGCATCAAATTATTTAGGTTTTTCAAAATATAGAGCTTATGTGGGGTGTTATTTATAACTTGCTCTGAACTTTGTTCAAAGTTTGTGAAAATTCCCAGAACTCAATGAGAGATTAGACAAGAGTTCAAAGGCCAAACAAAAATTACTGTTTATGGAAGTGTTGTGATGCTAGAAAAAAAAAGTAAAGTAAGAATTCCAATCCTTTTCTGATTCATCTTAACTCTTCCCACTATGGATATGTCAGGATCACTCTACTTAAAGATGAAAATGGAAAAGTTAGCAATCCTCATTTTCTCCTCAATGTACATGGTAATTTCTACAGGGCTTAACCACTGCAGATGGCATGCCCAGCATACTAAATGATGCAGAGGAATGTCTGTTATTTTATATTCTCTCATGGGAAGGGATCTTTTACATCTTAATCAGAAACTGAGTGACCCCATAATTCAATTGGCCATCACTGTTCAGTTGCAGTGATGTGGCTTCCCTCTTGGCATCTCTCCTTCCCTCCACTGGTCTGCTGATGATCCCCATTGGTTGAGCCTAGCTGGGAGACACACAACCACCACCCCCTGCAAAGCAGAGGCAGAAGGACAGAAGAGGGCAGGTTTGAGAAGTGGGTAGGATGAGGATAGGCCTGGCCCAGAGCCCCTGGTTTTATCTCCCTTGAGGTTCTGACCCATTCAGGAACACTTATTTTTTAATATTCGTTATTTTTATTTTATGCATATGTGTGTATTGTCTGCATATATATAAGTGCACCTGTGTGGTACAATGCCTGTGGAGGTCAGAAGAGGCTGTAAGATCCCCTTGAACTGGTTGTTAGCTTTTGTGTGGGTGCTAGAAATTGAACCCAGGTCCTCTGCAAAAGCATCCAGTGCTCTAACCACTGAGCAAGCTCTCCAGCCCCAGGTATCACTATTAGAAGGATCTCAGGCTCCTGTGGTATTCTAAAAGAACTAGGGTAGGGGGCTGGGGGGGTACCAGAACCAGCTCACACTGGATTATAGGTATACCTCCACCCAACTCCAAATTTAGAAACATCGCAGCAGTGGCTTGGAATCAGCATGACAGGAGTCATTAATCATAAAAATTGGTAAAATAACAAATCATAGACACCTCACCCATAAGTGCTTCACAGCACACTGTTGGTCAGGGTGACCAGTGTGTCATCCAAACTGGTCCACAGGAACCAGCGAGAGCTCTGTACTCCTGCTCCCAGCTCAGGGTCCTCCCCTGTGGACTGTGTGAAGGCCCTGGGTCAGGGTCCTCCCCTTTGGGCTATGTGAAGGCCCTGAGACATCAGAACTCTGTGCCCTCCTCTCCCATGCATACTCAGACCCTGAGTCCCTGTCAGGCTTCCCAAATGGTCTCTCCCAAGCACCCCTTATTGCCTGAGTGAAACACACTTCTACATAATGCCATCAAGGAGGGGAAGGAGGTGGGCTGTGGCAAACTTCTAGCTCTTTATTTTTAAAGTTTCTCTTCAAAGCGTTTATTTTGGCCCTCGTCTGAGGTTATGCGAGGATTTGGGTTATTTGGCCAGCTCTTGCCATGCTGACAAGGTGCTGGTTCTACTGTGTGGTCCATCCCAGAGCTCACATGTGACTCCAATGTATGATAAATTATTGCCAAATAAACCTACTGATTTACAAATTAACCAGTAGTGTCTTATATTTTCCAAAGTAGCAGGAAATGCCTTCATTACGAGTTCTCAACACAATTCCTAAAATCCCTTCCATTTCCCTACCAAGCCAGTCAAGGGACTAGGCAACCATAGTTCTCACTACCATCCAGCTCTTTGTAAGAGAAAGGCCTGAATCATGCTCTCTGGCACAGGGAAACCTCCCTTCCCAAAGGCCTGTGTATCCTGAGAACACAGTAGCCATGCTGGCTGGCTCTAGGTGATAAAGAGATCATGGGTTTTAAGGGTGTCAAGGTTCACTTATGCCCTTCTGGGAAGCCACTGAGACACAGCCATGTGGACACCCCAAGTTAATGGCCCCAAAGGAACATGAAGGAGTGTTTTCTAAAGATTTATTTTTTATTGTTTTTAATTATGTGTGTGTATGTGCATGTGAGGACAATGCCCACACAGACCAGAAGATAGTGTAAAGTCCTTAGAACTGGAGTTGCAGGCCATTGTAAACTGCCCAATATAGGTGCTGGGAACTGAACTTCTCTTAACTGCTGAGCCATCTCTCCAGCCCCAGGAGGGAATATTACAAAGCACCCAGGACTTTGAGAGGAACTCTGAACTCAAAATTACACATTCCTATAGAGAAATGATGGTAGGCTGCAGAGCAGGTAAGAGCTATCTCTACCTAGACCTGCCACTGAGGAGTGGGTGGGAGGAGGGTTGTCATGAGCCTACAGAAGAGAGAGGCCTTCTTGGCCAGGAAACCGAAAGATGGATCTAAGGTACTATCGGAAAGGGTCAATGAGACATGAGAAAATGAGGGGAAAGATTAAGGAGAGATGTGAGGAAAAAGTATCAGGAGGAGAGGGGAGGAGAGAGGATCATGGGAGACTAGAGAGATGAGAGGAGAGAGGATCATGGGAGATGTGAGGAAAGAGAGGATCATGGGAGATGAGAGGAGAGAGGATCATGGGAGATGTGAGGAAAGAGAGGATCATGGGAGATGAAAGGAGAGAGAGGATCATGGGAGATGAGAGGAGAGAGGATCATGGGAGATGAGAGGAGAGAGGATCATGGGAGATGAGAGGAGAGAGGATCATGGGAGATGAGAGGAGAGAGGATCATGGGAGATGAGAGGAGAGAGAGGATCATGGGAGATGAGAGAAGAGAGGATCATGGGAGATGAGAGGAGAGAGGATTGTGGAGAGGTGAGAGACTGGTGTAGAGATGTGAGAATTACAGAGAGGTCTGTTGATTGACATGAGAGGGAGAAACTCCCAATTGCACAGAGCTGACCATGAAGCCAAACTCAAGCAAATGTGAAATAGGAATCTCTTTCCAGAGGAAGGAGTATGCTGGATGTCAACTTCACATTGCTGAGCAACCCTCATGCACACTCACGCTCTCTATGGTCTACATCCTCCACAGGAACAGGGTGAAGAAGGTGAAAAATCACCATCTTAGGGATGTGGTTTTGGACAGAGCAGGACAGAACAGGGGAGACTAGTCACATGGGAGAGGCAAGCCTCAGCTATGAGGCTCCATCTGGCCTGACCAGCCTGGCAGTACATTTCTGCTTGTCCTAAGCACGGCCTTTCTGCTCTCAAAGAGTACCCTGCTCTCTGTGAGGGAAATCAGGCAGCCTGTGGAGGGCCTTCGGGTGGGGGTGAATACATCCCAGGAATTATCAGACATGTTCCACAGACCTCTCCATCACACCTGAAATCCAGACATGTCATGTGCTGCTAAAGTGTTCCATGGAGTCAACACCAAGATGAATAGTGGCCCTGATCACCTGTCAGCATGTGATGACTCCAGCAGACAATAAATGCGAGCTATTACACAAGAAATGGTCTGACTGGGAAACCAAACGCTTGCCTCCAAGCTGCTGACCATTGTGTAACTGAGCTACTGACACCATCCATCTCCATAAGAGCAGACATTTTGACTCCTCAAACAAGCTGAGGCCAAGTGATCTATGGTTCTGTGAGGCAGTTTAGCCCAAAGAGGCTCACCGCGAGTGTCCAGCAAATGAATCGTTCATGGGATAGCTAAGGTAATGTCTCCCCTGCCTGGATACCCTGTCTGGTATGGAAGAACCACATAGCCCACTGTCTTCTCCCATGCTGGGTCCTAGCTTAGTGACAGCCATGTTGGACCTTACAGTCTACCACCTACAGAAGCCCATAGGGCCCCTTTCAACTTTGCAGCATGGTTGGAAATGTCAAGATCGCCTTCCTGGATACCTCTAGCAAGAAGGTGGGACAAGCTGTTGTTGGGAGTTCTGTGGGCTGACCTGGATTGTGGCAGACTCCAACAGAATACAAACAGCTGCTCACATCCTGTGTATAAACTGCGCATGCCCAGTGGGAACCGAGCGAGTTGTGGATTTGGGTTAGCAAAGGGTAGTTTTCACAAGGGAAGAGTCAAAGGCCTCCCAGACCCCACTGAAGATCTGAAAGGCATTTGTGGAAAAAAGCACACATCAGGGGCAAGTCAATACAGACTTCAGTGATCTGCCTGTGGTTCCCTTCATCGCTGGAATCACTTACAAAGGAATAAGCTCCAGCTTTGAAGCTACAGAGAGCTGAGTTTCCAGCCTAGCTCTGCTTACCAGCAGCATGACCTGGGCAGACTACCTCTGGCCTCATCTCAGTGGTCCCCAAACATCTTCAATATGAGCAAAGGTATGTGAGGACCCACCAACCCCCACATGCCATCTTGGGTAAACTTGTGCGGACCCCGTGGTCTCAATAATTCCCACACGGAGCACTTACAATGAAAGAGCCCAAAGCCTTAGCCAGTTCCTTAACCAAGAATGGCAAGGGTTTCTCCAGGGGATCCCGCTGACAAATCTGAACCCAGCAGGTTTGGAGTGGGCCCAGCTGCCGCTTTGCTCTGACAAGCTCCGTAAGCGATTCTGACGAACAGCCCGGTTGAGAGCCACCGAACCAGAGAAATGAGATTCAGTACAGTTCAGGCATCATCAGGTAACTGTGTAGGAGAGTGAGAGAGAGAGGGGGAAGGAATGGAGAGCACAGGGAAGCAGAAAGGGGAGCTAGTGGCCTTTACAGTGGCATCATCTCAGGTAGGAGGGCGTTCCCAGCGCGGAGGGCCCGCGAGCTCTGCCCCTGGCTTCCCGGTTGAACTTGCATCAGTCTGTGATGGTTGGTTTGAATGTCAACTTATCACAAATTAGACTCACCTGAGTAGGGAGGGGAGCCTCCACTGAAGAATTGTCCTGATTACCTAAATTAACGTGGGAAGCCCCGCCCCAAATGAGAGCGGCACCTACTGGAAGCAGCCCAGACGGAAAAGACCCGGAGGAAAGGCCATGACTTGCCTTTTGCTGGCTTGGCCTTCCCTCTTGCCAACTAGTTGTTTGTCCTGCTGATTCTTTCACTGAAATCAGAACCAGTGCTTCCAGGCTTCCATCAAGACTAAGAACCAGAGGCTCTCCAAGAAGCTTCTGGGTTTTCAGCCCCGGACCAGGACTGCTGAAACACCCAGCCCCGAGGACCGAGCAACTCTAGGTTGTCAGCACCTCCAGTGTGAAACGGTCACTATGAGATGATGCTGTCTGTTGGGGCATCAGCCTCAAGGACAGAGAAGCTGCTGGGTTCTCAGGTTCAGGTGTGAGACAACTATTATTATTTCAACTTCAGCTGATTTAATAAATGATATACACCATATTGTGTGTATAAACCATTATATATATATATATATATATATATATATACATATCCTCTTGTGAACCCCGATTAATACACTGTTCAACTGCTCAGAGTGTCCTCCTTGTGTGACATGTAGATTGCTGGCTACCAGAGTAAAAGGAAGCTCTTTCTTTTGGGGTCTTTTTGTTTGTTCGTTTGCTCTTTTCTTTATATTGCTGTGAGCTGGCTGCTCCCCACAGTGGCCTCACGGGTCACTAAGGGATGTCCCCTGCTATGCTGCTGTCTTAGCCAGAATCCTGTTCTTGAAAGGAAGGCTCCCCCAGCGCCTCCTATCAGGTGAATGGAGATCCTGTTCCTGGCCTGTGGGGACAAAGAGTCTACAAGGCCAAGTACCCCTCCCAGTCAGTATCCCTCTCTGTCTGTTATTGCTCAGCTGCTTTTAGCCGCCTCCCTTTGACTTCTCAGCACAGGCTCTGAATCACAGGGGCCGCCTCCTAGTGGGTTACAAGGCACCCGCTAAACAAACATCACGTTTGGCCCCAGGCCCATCTGGTTGTCAGGACAACTTGGGTAGCTTGAGTCTTGAGGGTATGCTATGCCTTCATCCCAGCTGCCCAAGGTCCTTTGCCCCAGCCCTCTTTCCCAGGCTCTTTGAATAGGCTTACAGCATCCTGGTGCCACCCCACATTCACTGATCTTCATTGCAGAATAACTTTGTCTCAGACCAGCTACAAAGGAATAGATCAAGCCATTCTCAGAACCCCAGAGCCTCTCATCTCTCAAAGCCTTGCTCTGGCCTGCAAGGTCCCCCAGACTCTGTCTCCATTTCCTCGGTGATTTTAGCCCCACCACTCTGCCTTACCAACTCCTCCAGGCGCATGGGTCTTCTCAGTGCTCATGAGCACCGAGCTCAGGTTCTTAGCACGTGCTACTTTGTGCTCTGCCCTCTGATTTCTGTAGGTCTCTCTCTGCCTCTTGTCCATTCCTCCAAGAGGCTGCCCATGATGGGCCCCACCTTTTCCGCACTTTTATCCAGCTTATTGTTTCATATTGTAGACCTGATGGCTGGGGGCAGTGGTGGCAGTGGTGGTGGTTTACGGTCCATCTGCTGACCCCGGTACCCTCAGCCAGCACCCCAGAGCAGGGCTCCACTGAGTTCCTCAGGTGCCCTTGGTGCAGGTTCAAAGTGTTCAAAGGAGAAAGAAGAGGCACCATTCTGTTTAAACAGACTGCAAGATAGAGGGGCCTATTTCTGGAACTTTTAGGGGAGGAAGCATTCTGTCCACTTAAAGACTCATGGCTATTAGTTTGAGGTTAATATATGACCTTCCATGCTTCACATCTGGCATCTTTCAAAGAAGACAGGTCCAGCAAATATGCGTGGCATTCAGTGTGCCCTGGAGGCAAGCTGAGCAAGCCCCCAGGGAAAGATGCAGAGGACAGAAGGGCCTTTTCCTGTGTCCAGGGGTCCCCGTGCCTGTGACATGGATAGTGGGGACAGGAAGTCAGCCTGACACTGCTGACATAATGTTCCACAGAATGACAGTGTCATCTTCAGCTGAGATGACAGAATATACCTGCTCACTTAACACAAAGAAGAGAGGGTGACTGGTCCCTCAGAGGTGAAAGACAGATTCCTGAACACTTAGCATATGTATCCATGAGCTTATGACATAAAAGAGACACATCAACAGAGCAGTAAGAAGTAAAGGAGAGAGGATTGTGACCTGGTAGATGGGGGAATCTTTCAGTAAGCTAGACTCAATAATGGAAAGTGTGGAGCCTGGGATCCAAGGGGCAGTCCCTCTAAGACAGGATGCATTGGGACAACAACCACTCATAAAAACCACCAAAGGTTTTAGACTTACCACAAGCTTAACAGGGGGCCACACAGACTCTTAACTGCAAGCTGGGATCGTAGGCAGAAACAAGCAGCACATTCGTACTGAAAAACGTTCATCTTTCACCTTTGCCCCTTCCTCACCCACCATGTGACCTTGGATTATTTTGGGGCCCTCTAGACAGAGAATGTAATGGCAATGAGACATAGTGCCTTCCCTGCATGATTATTTTAAGAACGTTAGGGGCATAGATTAGCTAGTCTGTGCCTACTGAACTTGGCAGGACATAGCAGACAAAGGGCATTCATAAACAGACAGCATTAGCAATCCACCTGTGGTTGAAAAGGATGGAGATTCATATCTCCTGCATCGATCAGACCTGAGAATCTGGGCTTTAGAGGGAGGTGGAGAACAAGAGCCATGGTCTGAAACAATCCAGCCTCCTTGCGGGCTGGGACAGAGCTAGGGGAAGGGCGCGTCCGCAGATGCAGAAGTCCTGTCTGCTTCTTCCCTGGGGACTCCGGACAACATGAGTGCAACAGAGGATGCCTGGGTGGGGAGAATCTCCTCCGTGACAAGGCTGACCCTGCAGAAACAATGGAAGAGGGTGGTCCCAAACCCAAGCAGAGGCTGCCACCCAGAGGCCCCGGAAGGAATTCTCAGGACCCCTTTCATCTCTGCACGCCCTTGAACGCTGTCAATGACTCCCTCTCACCTCTCCTTCCCTCTGTCCTCACTGTAACCCACTGGCATCTTCCTCCAGGAATCTCAGAGAACACAGCCACACCCCCGATGCCTGACCTCCAGGAAGAGCGCCTGCGATCGCAGCTGGAGGAGGAAAAGAGCAGGTAGGCTGCTTTATGCGCACGGTTCTGTGCTTGCTTTCCCCACATGTATTCTGACCTCACTCGCCTTGGGCCTCCAAGACTACTGGGGCCACTTAGGGCTGGAACTTCTCCTCAGCCATGGATGGGGGTGGGGGGTTGGGGGACGGACGGGGAGAGGTAGTCTGTGAGCCTGGCCTAGACCTGGGAAGGGCAGGTCGTGGAACAGAACAGCCTAGCTGCTGCTGCCACCTACAGGAACCAAAGCAAGCTTTTCTCTCGGCGCCGTTAACCAGCTTCCTTCAGGCATTTCCCGGGAAAGTGATTTTACTTACAGAATGGGGAGCTTCAGGGAGCTCAGTTTATCCAGCCATTTGTGCACTCAACATATTTTTAACTACTTTATTTTAGGTGTATGAGTGTATTGTCTACATGTGCACTACATTGCACCTATGTTGTGCAGTGCCCGAGGAAGTCAGAAGACAACATCAGATCCCCAGGAACTGGAGTTACAGACTGTTGTTAGCCAGCAGGTGGATGCTGGGAACCGAACCCCAGTCCTCTGCAAGAGCAGTCAGTGCTCGTACTGCTGAGCCATCTCTCCAGCCCTCAACACATTTTCTAGCTTCTCTGTGCTGTGGCTGGGACCTGGGGGTCCTAAACAAGTCACTGTCCTGCCTCAAGTTACTGATGATGTCATTTCAAGACCCCCCCCCATCACACCACCACCCCTTTGCACTGAGCTGACTTGGCACTCACCCTGAGCAACACCAGGACCCAGTGCTCCATGGCTTCGTAGTGCTGTGCTAGCTGTCATCTCCCATAATGCCCTGCTGTTCTCTGCCCCTTGATATCTTCCTCCTTGTCTACCTCCTCCTCTGTGTATTAATTGCTTCTCTCACAATAAAAAAAAAAAACCTGACAAAAACAACTTAAGGAAAGAAGGAAGGGTTTCTTTCTGCTCACAGTTTAAGGGTTCCATCCATCATAGCAAGATGCATGGGAGCAGGATCACGAGGCTGCCGGTCACACTGTATCTGTAGTCCGGAAGCAAAGGTGAATGCCTGTGCTTGCTTCCTCCTTTTGTTCAGTCCAGGATTCCAACCCCTGGAAGGGTGCTGCCTACATTCAGGGTGAATCTTCCCTGCCCAATTAAACCTTTCTGGAAACACCTTCATAGACACACCCAGAGGTTTGTCCCCCAGGGAATTACAAACACCATCCGGCTGTTATCAGAAAGATTAACCCACAGTGCTTCTTCCTCATAGATGTTCAGTGAAAGGCAACTCCTGGGCCTGAAAAAAATGGCTCAGTTCCAGCACCCACATGGCAGCTAACAACCATCCATAACTCCAGCTCTGGGAGGATCTGATGCCCTCTTTTGACCTCCAGGCACATTGCACACATGGGGAACATATAGGCCAAAACACTCATACACATAAAAATAAATTTAAAGAAAATTTAGGGGCTGGAGAGATGGCCTAGCGGTTAGGAGCGCCGACGCTCTCGCAGAGGACCCGGGTTCGATCCCCAGCACCCACATGGCGGCCGAGAGCTGTCTGAAACTCCAATTCCAGGAGAACTCCAGTTCCAGGGGAATCCGAGACCCTCTTCTGACCTCCGCGGCATTGCACGACACGGGTGCACAGACTTGCATGCAGACAGTACATTCATACACATACAGAAATAAATAAAATTAATAAAAAAATAATAAAATAAAAAAAATTAAAAAAAAAAAAAGAAAATTTAAAAGGCAGTTCTCATCCTTGGAAAAGATACCCCATGTGCCTACTGGACAAAAATTACCCCCTCTGCTTCTCTCTGATGGATTAGAAACCCCGGACCATGTCCTGGCCTTGGCAGGCTCCTCAGCACCAGGGCAGCTCTGCCAGACTTCTGAGGCACAGGGTCTATGCATTCACAGCTCTTCTGCTGGGCTGGAGACTTTCAGAATTCAGCACAGTGCCGCTTCTCTGACTCCACCCTAGGTATAAAACGATGTTCTCACGCCTGAAAGCCCTGAAGGTGGAGATTGAGCACTTACAGCTGCTCATGGACAAAGCTAAGGTCAAGCTGCAGAAAGAATTTGAAGTCTGGTGGGCCGAGGAGACCACCAGCCTGCAGGTATGCTGTGGGGACCAGGGGGCAGCTGGGGGGCTGTCATGTACCTGGTGGGCAGAGGAAGCCACTAGCCTGCAGGTACTCTGTGGGGACCAGGGGGCAATGGGGGGCTGTCATGTACCTGGTGGGCAGAGGAGGTACCAGCCTGCAGGTGTGGGGATCAGGGGGCAATGGGGGGCTGTCGGTTACCTCCTCAGGACTCTGAAGAGTCAGAGGAAGCCTATGTACTCTGGATCCTGGCACAAGAAGCAAGAGTTGACTTGAGTAACAGGAATTCATGGTCAAGGGTTTGTTACTTCCTGGCTCCAGAGCCTCAGGGAGCCACCAGCCCTGTGAGGGGCAGCTCCAGTGCAGTGGGCGGGGCTCCAGTGCGGTGGGCGGGGCTCCAGTGAGGTGGGCGGGGCTCCAGTGCAGTGGGCGGACTACTGTGGCTTTGTCCAAGATGCTGCAGGGATTTCCCATGCACTCACTCTCATCTTCGTTGCAGAGTCACCACTCCACTCATGCATGTTAGTCACACCTTAGGAAACAGAAAGAGGAAAGTAACACCATCATTCCACCTAGGGAGAACCAGCACTCACATTAGGGCATATTATCTCTGCATGTGCATCAATATGAGGTTTTTGTCCTTCTGAGGGGATTAGTTGTTTTAGGATTTTTTTGTAAGTTTGTGGGAAAGAGGTTGGTTGGTTAAGGGCTTTTTGGTTGTCTTGTCGGTGGTACCAAATGGAAGCCCAGAGCCTTGTGCATGCTAGACAAGTGTCCCACCACTGAGAACCTCAACAGCCCCTCCATATGCCTCTATACATATAGAATTGTATTGGTCTTCAGATACCACAATTGTCCTTGATATTTTTTAGTTGTTTAGAATGACTACTTTTTCATTAGAAGGACTATTCTAACTCTATGTTGACACATCCAACTGTTGCTATTATATTACGTGAATATATTTTAATCGATTTAACCAATCTGTTATATATTTCAGTAGTTTCTAGTCTTTGACTGAAAACACATTTGTAGATCATTTTTTGCTTATTTCCCAGACAAATCTCTAGAAAGTCTCTGTAATATTATGAAAGCTAAAATAACCTGCTGGGAATCATTACTAAGAACATCAGTTTCACATGTTCCCATGCAGACGGAAGTGAGGAAGTCACAACATCACATCACCTGTGACCATCAGAGCTCTTGGAGATGACTCCCAGGCGCATCCCTCACTTTAAGGACAATGAAATTGAGAGACAGAAAAGATATTTGACTGAGGACGCTCAGCCAAGCCACAACCAACACATTACTGTTGGGCATGGAGGCATAACCTGTAATCCTAGCACTAAGAAGGGAAAGGCAAGAGGATCGTGAGTTCAAGACCAGCCTGGGCTACATATTAAACCCTTGTGTCTTAGTTTGCTTTCAGTTTCATGATAAAACACTCTGACTGTAACATCTTGGGGAGGAAAGGGTTTACTCCATCTGAAACTCCCAAGTGATAGTCCATCCTTGAGAGAAGTCAGGCAGGAACTCAGGGCAGGAACCAGAAACACAGACCACGGAGGAATGTTGCCTACTGGCCCGTTCCTCTGGCCTATGCTCAGCCTGCTTTCTTGTACAACCCAGAACCACCTGCCCGGGGGGGGGGGTGTGGACGCGGGAGCACCTCGCCATGGTGGATGGGCCCTCCCACATCACTCAACAATCAAGAAAATAAATGCTTCACAGACATGACCACAGGCCAGTCTGATATGGGAATCCTCCAATTCGGGTTCTCTCTCTCCCCAGATATGTCAAGTTGACAACAGAAGCCAACCTGATGCCCTGTTTTCAAAACAATTTTTTATTTATTTATTTTACATTTATTTTTTATTGATGTTTGGATGTTCATACTCATTTTTCCAATCAGTTCCGGCATATATCCCCTTCCCTTCCCCCACACCCCACCCTACCCATCGCAGATCGTCATTCTGCCGTAAGTTTTCTGAATCTTTTCTGCCTTTTTTGTTTTGTTTTGTTTTCTTTTTTTAACATTTTTTTTTTTTTTTTTTTTTTTTTTTTTCTTCATGTAAAACCAATTTTGCAGGCAGTTGTGCCAAACCCACACAGCTCATGGGTCCACCATCCTGAAAGGGGGGGACTTGTATGTTCAAACAAGTTTGATCAAATGAGTGTCCAGTCATTATTGTTGTAGTTTCACCATAAACCCAATCGAGCCCTTACATTCTACACGCCCCCTCTTCTGCCGATTGTTCCCTAGGCTTAGACAAGGGGGGCACAGGTGACTGAGAAGCAAAACACACTCTACTTTCTCTGGAGCTGACTTTTGGGCTCTCTGGTCATTTCTGGCTGTTTTCTTTCATGGGCTGCCCGCTTGCCCAGGCATAACCTTCGTTCCTACTAATGAAGCACATTGCAATTAGATATTTAGGGTATTTAAACAGTATTACTATATAACCTTTCTATCCTACTCATGAAGCACACACAATAGCTATATGGGTATTTAAACAGTAACTAATTGTTATGGTCGGCTTTACTTTGGTATAGCACAGATGTTTGGATTGGTATGTTCATTTCATGATCTACATTTTTCTTCTGTCAAGTATGGCAGGGTCTTCCTGTGGTTTATAAAACATCTCCTAACATTAGATGAGGATCGTAAGTTTGACATCACGCCGTGGTTATTCCTCCAAAAAAAGGAGAGAGCCAATCGCCAATTAGATTTGGGGATATACAGACATATGGCTTGCCACTGCTGCACCGTATTTCCAGGCAGATGCGGTGTAGATGGTGCTGACGGCGGACTTGCTTGACTCCACGAGACCTATATTTGCTTTATTGGTTTAGTAGTCTTTGGTAACAATCTTGGCATCCCAGTGACCATCTGTATACTTGAAAGTGCGGTCTCAATACATTTTTTCCATGTTTGTATCAGGTCAAGCTTACCTTCTAGGTTGCTGCAACGGTTTTAATACAAGAGAACTTTTAACCTCCCCCCCATAGAATAACGAGAAATAAGAGGATGATGAGGTTTCATTCTCCAGCTGTAGATTTGGAGCCAGCTGCATAGAAGTGTTCTCTTGTAGAATCAGTAAAACTGCCTTCTTTAATGACTAATGGACATCGCAACTGTGAAAAGGATTATTTTCTATTCCGAACCAAATATAAATCTTAAGTCTCCTAAAGCTATGCACCAAAATATATCAATACAGGAGCTCTGACATCAACAATGGATTATTCTACCAAGGAGATGTTGGCCAGGGGATCCAAGCCCCCACAAATGGTAAAGGCTCCTTGCCTCCTAACTGGGATATCTGCAGGAAGAGAGGCGATAAGGCCCTGCTGTTCAAAACAATTTTTAAAATATTATGGAAATCATGGCTGGAAAGATGGCTCAGTAGTTAACAGTACTGGCTGTTCTTGAAGAAGACCTGGGTTTGATTCTCAGCACCCACACTGCAGCTAACAACTGTCCATAACTCCAGTTCCAGGGGATCTAAGACCCTCTCCTGGTATCTCACAGGACGGGTCCCTTTACATACATGCAGGCATGACATCACACTCATACACATAAAAATTTTTAAAGCTATTAAAATATTATGGAAATCAGCACGGTGGCTCTTCTAAAGATTAAAACTAGAACTACGCTGTGACCCAGCTATACCACTCCTGTATAATACCTGAAGGAATCCAAGCACAACACAGACCACTTGCACATCTGTGTTTATTGCTGTACTGTCTACCAACATAGATGTCCATCAGCAGATCAGGAGATAGAGAAGATGTGGTTCTTACACACAGTGGAGCTTTATTTAGCCATTAAGCAGAATGAAATCATGACATTTTCAGGAAGATAGACAGAACTGTAGAGAATGAGATTAAGCTCAATAAGCCAGACATGGAAAAGTAAACACTGCTAGTTCTTTTTCTCACATGTGCAACCTAGATTTAGATACGGTGTGATATATATATATATATATATATATATAGAGAGAGAGAGAGAGAGAGAGAGAGAGAGAATAAGGAGGAGGAAGAGGAGGAGGAAGAGGAAGAGGAAGAGGAGGAGGAAATGAAAGGGTGCTCTGTGGATGGAGGGAAAGGGACAAACATGAGGCAGTAAGAAGAGATGTTTTCATTAAATGAAAACAAAAGAGAGGCTATTAGGGAGGAGGACGAGCAGGAGTTGGGGAGACAAGAGAGGATAACAGATGTGAATGAGAGTGAACTACAGCAGTACACAGGGATCGGAATATGAGAAGAGAGGGCAATGGGTGCAGATGGGACTGAACTACAGCAGTGCACAGGGATTGGAATATGAGAAGGAAATCCATGGGTTTGTTTTTCTAATTAAACAAATTTATTTTCAAAAAAATCAATAAATAAGGGCTAAAGAGATGATTCAGCAGTTAAGAGTAACGACTCAGTTCCCAGCACCTATATGGCAGCACACAACGGGCTATAACTCTAGTTCTAGAGGATCTGATACCCTCTTCTGGCCCCTGCAGGCACCAGGCATGCACACACTTACATGCAAGCAAATACTCATATACATCAGATAAAATTAAATAATTATTTTTAAGAGATAGGCTGCATGTGGTGGCACTCACCTTTCATTCTAGTGCTGGGAAGGCAGAGGCAGGTGGATCTTTGTGAGTTCAAGGCCAGTCTACCCTATATAGTGAGTTCCATGTTAGTCAGGGCTACATAGTGAGTCCCTGTCTCAAAAAACTTTAAAAACAGCCAGGTGTGGTGGCACATGCCTTAATCCCAGCACTCTGAAGGTAGAGACAGGTGGATCTTTGTGAATTCAAGGGCATCCTGGTCTACATATTGTCCAGGCAAGCAGGGCTACAGGGAGACCCTGTCCCCCAAAAAAAGACCAAAAAAATTTTTAATGAAAGCAATAAATAGAGACTGGTGAGATTGCTCAATGGGTACAATGCTTCAGTCAAAGTTGATCACCTGAATTTGATCCCTTGGTTGAAAGGGAAAACGAACTCCCACAGATTGTCCCCTGACCTCTACAAACTTGCCGTGGGATACACACACACACACACACACACACACACACACACCACAAACAAAAATAAATAAATATAATTCACATATTACTTAGTAGCTCTGTGACACTACAATCAAAAAAAATAAAATTACACGGGAAAATAAAACTAGGTTTAAATACATTTATCAAAATAATTTTAAAATAAAGCAATGACATCATTAACTATTACTTTATAAATATATTAATTAGGGGCTGGAGAGATAGCCTAGCGGTTAAGAGCACCGACTGCTCTTGCAGATGACCTGGGTTTGATCCCCAGCACCCACATGGCGGCTAAGAACCGTCTGTAACTCCAATTCCAGGAGAACTCCAGTTCCAGGGGAATCCGAGACCCTCTTCTGACCTCCACGGCATTGCATGACATGGGTGCACAAACGTACATGCAGACAGTACATTTATACACATACAAAAAAATAAATAAAATTTTTAAAAATTAAAAAAAATAATATATTAATTAATAAGATTTAGGTGTATGGTTATCAGTATTTGCCATAATTTCAAAGTCTTGATGAACACGGTCTTTCAAGATTTCAAGAATACGTGTAGTTTCTGTTGGTGACAAAGTCGCAGGTACTGTTAATGCTCCTCTGGTTGACCTCTACATTCATTAATCGCATGTAGGATTTAGAGAAAATGAAGATAGAACTTGTTCTCATGCATCTCTGTACCTCCCCCTGTCTTCTGTGTGTACTCAGGTCCAAAGTTGTTCCTAGCAGATTCATCTGGGACTGTCTAAGAGCCCAGCCACTCGACCATAGACAGGGGTCATAGAATGTGGCTGGAGGAGTGTCCCAGCAAGGCTGAAGGAGTCCCACAGCTGTTCACTCACATAGATGGTGAAAGCAAAGTAGTGAAGGTGCGTGGATCCACGTGTCCCCTCTCCCACAGGGCACCGTCACTGAAACCAATGGTGGCAGCAGAGACGGTGGACACCCTGCGGCAGGGGAGCCAGCTCCACGCTGCTGTTGGTGACTACCTAGCCCAGCGTATAAGCATCCCCAGAGTGTGCTGAGTCAGAACGACAGAGGTGACAACTGTTTCGTGATGGTCTCCAGGGGCATGGGAAGCTGGTGGCCACAGCCCTGCTTCTCACAAGCTCCCTATGTCCGTGGGTTCTGAGAGGACGTCCTGCTGAGGCTCGGAGCAGCTGTGACGTGATGGCAGCTGCAACAGCGGCCTTGCCCTCTAGGGCCACTGCAGATGTGGGAGGGCTCCAGGGCACTAGGGCTGGCAGGCGGGAACTCCCAGGAAGCATTCCCTGTGGGGACAAGAGGAGGAACACCAGGAAGGACTTCTAGAGAATTGCCAGATGACATTTTATACTTTTTTTCTATCAGCAAAAAGTAATACATGCTGTATTCAGAAAACTTGGAAGGGGCAGAAAAGTAAAGTCCAATACTACCCCTAGTATTCCCCTCCAAAAATGACATTTTGATTATCAACACTATGGTGATAACTATATCTAGATTTATACTTTGCTGTACATGTTGTGTATACAAAATTTTATTTTAGTTTATTTTATTTATTTTTTGGTCTTTGAGACAGGGTCTCCTGTAGTCCCAGCTGGCCTGGAGCTTCCTATGTAAACCAGGCTGGCCTTGAACTCACAGAGATCCGCCTGTCTCTGCCTCCCAAGTGCTGGAATTAAAAGCATGTGCCACCACACTGGACATGTATACCAACTTTTAACACTGACTTTTTCCCCTTTAAAAATTACATGAAGCTGGGTGTGGTGGCACACGCCTTTAATCCTAGCACTTGAGAGGCAGAGGCAGGCAGATCTTTGTGAGTTCAAGGCCAGCCTGGCCTACAGAGCGAGGAACAGGACAGCTGGGGCTATAGGGAGACCCTGTCTCAAAAAGACCGAAGAAAAAAATTATATGAAGACACAGCTTTTCAACCTTCCAATATGGACTGAAGACTCATGTCTCTCCAAGAATCCTCCAAACCTTCAGTGCCAGATGGGGACTGCTGAGACATCCAACTTGTGGACTAAGCTACTACTGGGGTTTCAGCCTCTTCAGAGTATAGACTGCCATTGTCGGACTACCCAGGCTGTATCATGGAGACCATACAGGAAGATCAAGACAGGACGCGATGCTTACTGGACCTCATTTGGTGACCATGGGAAGGGAAAACCCCAGTGTGGAATACAAGGCAGAACTAATGGTGGTTTGGCCTTGCCAAGGAAGAGACTTCAAACATGGCATCTTTCAGCCTGATAAAAAAAAAATCACAAGTTGAAGATGCTAAAGCCTATGATATATGTGGCATGCATATGTGCATATTTTGGAATGATGCATATTGGAAGGAATAACAACAACAACAGCAGAAAAGACAGTGTCAAAGAACTGACTGGAACGATGAACTTCTGCTCAAAACAGTAAACTTCTGCATTGAGAATTTTGAGAGACTGAGAAAAAGATGAAAAACATGTTTGGCAGAATGCATGAGCTCTGGTGGGGGGCAGTGAGGGGGGCATGGGTCTAGATTTGATTTGTAATGTAATTTTGTATGAAATGCACAGAGCTTCAATAAAACATTGGCTTAAAAAAATTACATGAAGAGGTTGGAGAGATGGCTCAGTGGTTAAGAGTATGTACTGCTCTTGTGGAGGACCAGGGCTTGGTTCCCAATGTCCACATCAGGTGGCTCATCATACATGTGCACGTACATAAACACAGACACAGAGACACTCATAGACACAAGCACACATACACACATAAATAAACTAAGAAAAGACAAAATTTTAAAAACAGAATTATATCAAGGGTTCAGTGGCAGGCACTTGCCCAGCCTGCCTGGTGTCCCAAGTTCCAGCCCTAACACTGTCTGGGGCAGCAGGAAAAGAAAAATCACATCAAGAATGCTGGTGACAGAAGTGGCACGTGCGCAGTGCAATCCCCCCACCTACTGCTCAGGGAACATCTCAGAAGAGGCGTCGAACCGAATGGAAGAGGCAGCGTGACCAGACAGTGAGGCTACGTAAGGCATTCTGGATGTGGCAGGGAGTCAGCACCAGTGAAATCTCCTCTGCATGGCCATCTAACGAGATCTGCACATAACAAAAGCGGCTGACATACCCAGTGGGTGGATGGGGGAAACTTCGAGAAGTCCCACCTCAAGATGAAGAGCTGCTGGCAATCAATGGATGCTGGGGTGGGGGGGCGGAGATCAGTTTTCTCCAGAGACTAGCTACCTGAGACATTATCTAATTCCAAGTGGGTAAGCCCTAAATACAGGAACACAGAAGTACCAGTGAATGATCTCAGTGTGTAATGTATATGTATAATATATATAAATATATACATGCATATGTAATATACAATAATAATGAAGGAGACAGGAAACAGAGGGAGAAGGGACATGGGAGAAGGGGGCACTGGGAGGGATGGAGCATATAATATTCACAAAAAATAATTAAAATTTTTTTAATAATCTAAAAAAAAAACATGAAGAACATCTTTGCATGGCATTAGACTTGAGCTAACACGTGAAATTCCTTCTTGGGCCAACAGGTAAACATCCCAGCTGCAAATCCCCTGGACCATGAGAAGCCACTTCCTCAGACCTCCGAATGCAAGCAGGACCAGTCCCAGCTTCTCTCCAGTAGAAGGTCAGGAGAAGACTGCCAGCTATGTTGGGGTACCTGGGAAAGACTCTCTGCCTCTTCTCTCCTTAAGGCTGTGTGGTCTTAAAGAAATGAATTGCTTTGCTTTTTCAATTAGTTGTAGACCCTTAGGCTTGTGGCTTTTAAGCTTGCTTGAGTGCACATCCCTCCAGGGTCTCTCTCTGACAGCCAAGCCAGTACATCTACCACCATAGCAATAGGAGAAAAGGGTTTAAGGGTATAAGCCCTGGACCTGATATCTGAGGAAGAGGAGGAGAAGGGAAGGACGAGGAAGGAAGAAGGAGGAAGAGGCAAATGAGGAGGAGGAGGAGGAGGAAGAGGAAGAAGGAAGGAAGGAAGGAAGGAAGGAAGGAAGGAAGGAAGGAAGGAAGGAAGGAAGGAAGGAAGGAAAAGGAAGAAGAAGAGGAAGGGGTTGGAATGAGCCAAAGGGAGGGCCTGGGAAGGGTGCCTGGGGACAAGGGAATGTGGGTGGTGGCCTAGATGGTAGTCAGTCTACCAGGGCCCAGGGTGCCTGTGACGGGTGCGAGTACTCTGTCCTACAGAGGATTCAGGAGATACATGGGCAAGGTGTGGGCAGCCTGCCCTATCACCATATGAAGATGGCTGGCTGGAATTTAGCCTGGTTCTCTAAATGATGGGGTGACCCAGTGCAGATTCTACTTCCCTGCACACCATGTTCAGGTCTCTTTCCAATCACCCAGTCCAGGTGGCAGAGCCCATGAGGCACACCTCCAACCACCATGCCCCCATCCCTCAGACTCAGCCCTGTCAGGCCAGAGGCCAGGGCAGCATTAGTGAGGCATCCATTCCTGCCACCAAGGAGCCATCCACCTGTTGGGTTGGAAGGTGCTAAGCTCCCACACTGGAAGTGCGAAGTGGAGCTTTTTGAAAAGGTGCAGGGAAGAGGGGGAGATGGCTTAGCAATTCAGAGAATTTGATGCTCTTGCAGAATACCCGAGTTCAGTTCCCAGCAGTCACACTGGGCTGCTCACAACTGCCTGTTAACTCCAGAGCCAAAGGATCAGATACTTTCTGGTAGCCCCTGTGGGTGCACCAACATATATTGAATACACTTACACACACACACACACACACACACACAAATAAAAACAAAATAGGGGCTGGAGAGATGGCTCAGCAGTTAGAGTATTGACTCCTCTTGCAGACGACCTAAGTTTGATTTCCAGCACCCACATGGTGACTTACAACCATCCATAACTCCAATTCCAGGGAATCCAACACCTTCTTCTGACCACTGCAGGCTCTGCGTGAGATGGGTGCACCCACCTACCTGAGGGCAGTGCACTCATACACATAAAATAAAAATAAAAAAGACAGAGCCAGGTGTGGTGGCACACACCTTTAATCCTAGCACTTGGGAGGCAGAGGCAGGCGGATCTTTGTGAGTTCAAGGCCAGCCTGGTCTACAGAGCGAGTTCCAGGACAGCTGGGACTACAGGGAGACCCTGTCCCGAAAAGACCAAAAAGACCAAAAAAATAAATAAATAAAAATAAAAAATAAAAAAATAAGACAAAAGAGGGGACTGGAGAGATGTCTTAGTGGTTAAGAACACCAACCGCCCTTTCAGAGGACCCGGGTTCAATTCCCCAGCACCCACATGCTAGCTAACAACCTTCTATAACTCCAGTTCCAGGGGAATCTGATGCTTTCTTCTGACTTCGTGGCCATTCCACAACACAGGTGCATTTACATACATGCAGATAATACACCCATGCACATAAAACAAAAATAATAAATAAAATATTTTTAAAACAGACAAAAGATTATATTGAGGAGGAAAAGGGTGTACAGGCAGTGCCTTGCTGTTATGTGGGAGGAGTGGCCCTTCCCTCCATGCTCTGTCTGCCCCAGGGGCTGGAGAGATGGCTCAGCAGTTCAGAGCACTGGCTGCTCTTGCAGAGGACCTGGGTTCAGTTCCCAGCACCCACATGGTGACTTACAACCATCCTTAACTCCAGTTCCAGGATATCTGACTCCCTCTTCTGACCTCCTTAGGCATTGGACAGCATGAGTATACATACCTTCATATAGCAAATACATTGATATCCATAAACAATAACAAATAATAAATAAAATAAAATTTTAAATCTCATATAGAAAACAAAAAGGCCCAGAGGTAAGGCTCCACTGCAGGCTCACATTTTCCCCGACATCCCCAGATGTGGTCAGCGCCAGGAAACATCTGGATGAACACACAGCCACCGCTGGCAGGGTGGAGTTTATTTAGTTATCTGAAGTTTTAAAAGTCGGTAAATTCATGGAAAAAAAATCAGTAAGTTGAACTTTATGTACAACCTACACAAGATCAAATTGGACAAAGCCCCAGCATGGAAGGAGGTGAGCAAGAAGCCCTGCCCCAGCTGAGGATCTGCTGACCAGTGATAGCTACTGGAAGAGGGAGAGTTGGTGTTCTTTAAAGACGTGGTGTTGGGTAGGTTAACCAGACTCCATGGAATGGCCCCACACTAAAGAACATTTTGGAACACAAATTTAGACTTGGTAAGCCTTTAAAAAAAAATAACAGAAGACATAAAATTGAGGGGTAGGTAGTAAGGAAGTGTCTGAATATGATCAAAACCCTTTATGAATTTTTTTTAAAAACACTTAAAAAGTTTTTAAAAGATGTTGGGCTAGCCAGGCGTGGTGGCCCACACCTTTAATCCTAGCACTTGGGAGCAGAAGCCAGTAGATCTCTGTGAGTTCAAGGCCAGCCTGGTCTACAGAGCAAGTTCCAGGACAGCTGAGTTGGCAGGAAGACCCTGTCTCAAAAAGATTAAAAAAAAAAAAAAAAGATGTTGGGCTAGAGACATGGCTCAATGGATAAGACATATAACTTCCTGCTCTGTCAGGAGAGCTGAAGTTTCAGATCCCAGTGTCCACGTCGAGTGGTCACAAAGGTCTGTAACTCTAGCTGCAGGGGTTTCAGTTCCCTCTTCTGACTTCCTCGGGCACCTGCACACATGTATACACACACACACATACACACACACAACACACACACACACACACACACACACACACACACATACAGAGAGAGGGGGGAAGAGAGAAAGAGAAATAAAATAGTTCTTTAAAGAAAAAAAAAGTACACAGATGCCATCCCATGACTATGAGAATGGCTAAAATCCAAAAGGGACAGAACCAAATGCTGACGAGGAGGTGGAATAGCAAGGGTTCCTGGCTGACGTTGATACTCCCATCTTAAAAGACAGTCTAGCACATTCTTACAAAACTAAACATAATTTTACCAGCCCAACCTTGCAATCACATTCCCAGGTACTTACCTAAATGAGATGAAAACTTAAGTGTACATGAAAACCTATCATGAATTCATAGAAGTCTTATTAGTAATTGCCAAAACAAAGCACCACCAAATGGACATTGTAAATAACATAAGCACGTCATTCCCTCCCCCATTTGCAGATGCAAAAACTCAGACACAGAGAGATTGAGTCATGCTCTGGTTACCCAGGAATAAGTGTCAAGTCTAGGGTTTATACCCAGGCCTGTCAGAGTCTTGTCGCCTTCACAGCATCAATTGCTTTGTGTCTATGATAGACTGTTACAGGCAAAGCATATGTTGTGCTATTTAGAAAAAGCCGCCGACCCCATCCCATATTCTATAATATCTCACACAAGCAGCTTTCTTTCTTTTTTTCTTTTTTCTTTTTTTACAAAGCAGCTTTCTTAATCACCTTCCCAGTACCATACCCTCCAGGTTCAAATTTTGTATCGGACAGGATTGTATTGGGAACAGAACCAACAGGCTGAATGTACTTATGAAATGGGATTTTATCAGAATGGCTTGCATGATACAGGCTAGGTAAGCCAACAATAGCCATCTGCATGCCAGAGACTGCGAACCATGAAACTTGCTCTGCACCCCACCCGCCCCCAAGCTAGATGCCTCAGCAGTCTCTACCTGGTGCTGAAAGCCTGGAGCTCCCTGGAGAGTTACTGGTATCGAGTCTACGTTGCAGGGAGGAAGAAATGGATGTCTGTGTTTCCTTAGAAGGCCATACATAAATACCAGGTATGGTGGCACACACCTGTGTTGCCAGCATTGAGAAGACAGAGACATGAGAACCAGTTCCACACCCGCCCGAGCTACATGGGGGATCATGTGGGAAACACACAGACAAACAGACACTTCTTTAGCTCTGCATTTGAGAACCTCAGATTTCAGAGGCATGCAGAGGTGTCCCCTTATTTAGACTTTCACAGACATGGACCCTATGAATTTTAGCGATGGCCTTGGGAAGTTATCTCCTCCCTCTGGAGTCCCTTTACCTCACCCGTAAGGTGAACGAGGGTCCCTCAGACACTATTACTCTTGGAGCGGGTGCGTGTTCAGCACCCTTCAAGAGCCCAGCCTATTCTTTCCGCCTGATTTCAGGCAGCCACTCTGGTTGCATGCAGTGCAGGCTCCAGCTTGTCTTCTGTGGTCAGGCTCCAGACTGGGGTCGGAGGGCAGCCCACACCAAGGCCAGTTATCATTAATAGTGCTTATCCGTCCTTATTAAGTAGAAGGTCATTCATTAATCCTTCTCCACAGGAGAAATGAATTCCAAGTCAAAGAGAGAGGCCCTAGATACACCCGTGGGGTTACTGAAACAGCTGTGGCATCCAGGGGGTCTCGAGCAGCTTAGGAACTGGGAAGCCCATTCCCTTGGGAGCCCCAGGACTTCACAAGGTGCTGTCCTCTTGCTTGACTTGGGTGAGATGACAGACTGGTTGGCTGGCCTCTGGGGACAGCCAGCGATGCTGTCCCCATCTGCCTTGGTGTGGTCCAGCCCTTTTGCCCCGCCCTCCTTTATCTATCCTCCCCACCCCTAGCATCCCTGGCATCTGATGCTTTAGGAAGCATCAAGTGAATGAGCCATTTGTGTGCCAATGATTTCGTTTCATATAGATTTGCTATTACTTTCAAACTAACCTTGACCTGCGGTGAAGGAAGCATCTGCAGAGGAAACACCCTCTATCCCTCCCTTCTCCAGGCTTAGAAGCCCTGAGAAATGGCCTCGGTTCTAGAATAACGTGCAGACCCTGCCATCTTGTGGCTGTCTCAGGTCCTGCAGCAGCCCTCACCAGACCCAGCACAAAAGCACTCCACCGGCTACAGAGAGTTGTAGACTGCTAGGAAATGGACATAGGGTGTAAGTAGAGGGTTGGGGAGCTGTAGGCTGTGACTTCCTTTCCTGTTCGTGTGTCTCACTCTCTCTAGCTTGTGGAGAAACCCCCTCCCCCCCAGGTTGAGAGGCCCTGCAGGTTAGATGGGAGAGCAGAAGGCCAGTGCTGGGCAGGGGCTGTATCTGCATATGACAGGCCCTCTTCCCCTCTTAAGCATAGGGTGGAGTTCCCGCAGCCAGGAGTGCCAGGCAAGGAGCACACAGCCGCATCCTCATTGGGCCTAAAGCATCTGATGAGCTGCTGGGTGTGGCTCCTCCCTCAGTGAGCACAGAGTGGTCAGTGGAGGCCATGCAAGGGCAGCAGCATGGCCAGTTTGCCTGCCTGGAGTGCCAGCCTGGAGCCAGTCAGTGGAAGCTTCAGAGCTGTGATGAGCTCCCAGTTCCTCTACTTAACCTCTCTCCATCTCTATTCATGTCTATGATGGGGATGAGGCATCCTCCTCTGACCACTGAGGAATTCAACTTGAAGGATGACTCAGGGTTTCAGAGATTTTAGTCCAAGATCAGCTGGGTCCACTGGCTTGAACCTAAGGTGAAGACAGAGCATCATGGTGGAGAGGGTGTGGTGGAGCACAGAGCTGCTCACCTCAGGGAAGCCAGGAAGCAGAGAGACAGACAGAAAGGGCTCCTCGAGGAGCCTGTGTCTGCGCTTAATAAGTCACACTCTTGAGATTCTCCTTTGAGAAGCCCCAGCCACGCTCTGGACTGTGCCCCTACACTCTTCCTGTATTCCACTCTTCCTGTGTTCCTTCCTCCCTTAATATCTTTAGTAAAACACAGCTCTGCTTCATAAACCAAGTAGTCCTGAAATTCTGTTCTGCATCGTCAACGGATGAATACAGGTTTGCCTTGAAAGTTGAAGTCCCTAAAAGTCTAAGGTTGGGGGTGAGGGTCCTCAGAGGACAGTATGTCTCTGTCCCTCCACTGCTGACAAAATGCCATGGCATCTGTAGAACCCTCTCACGAGGCCTGGTTGTAGACACCATCCATATATGACAGTTGTGATCATTGCTGCCCCAACAATGAAATTAGCATGTGGGCTAAGACAGAGGGTGCCTGGCTGGACGCTCAACCTCTCCAGATCGCCATAACAAAGCCCCAGAGTCTGGGTGGCTCTCTGTGGCTGATGTGGTTTGTTTGGGTGGCTAAGCCTTGCCTATGCCAACCCAGCCATGAAATCACTGAGCCTCGGTCCTCACTTGTTTTTTGGTATGTATTTGTCACAGTTCTCGAGGCTGGGACGTAGAAGATGGAAGTGCTGACAGCCTGGGTGTCTGGTAAGAGCCGCATCTAGCTGCCCCCTCCCAAGGTGGCAGGACAAGGGAGGGCTCACCTGAAATCACTGATCCCCAGTCCTGAGCCATTTGCCTCATGACCTCCTGACCCCATCAGCTCTCAAAGGCTCCATCCTGTACTATGTCATTTTAGGGACTGGGCTCAACATTATAGATTCTCTACAGGAGATGCCGCTCCTGCTGAGGCTAACCCCCTTATGAGGGTCCCACCCTCAAGACCTCATCTGAAGCTAGCCCCTCCCCAAAGCCCACCTCCAGTGCCACTGCTTTGGGAATTAGGGCTTCAACATGTGAATTTCGGGAGGATGTATTTGGCTTATAGACACCCCTAAATATGAGCCCTGAATCTTGTGCATCCTCTGACCTTTTGCTTTCACTTGTTTGTTTTTGCAGTGGCAGGAACGCCAGGAGAATCCTGCCCTCACCTTGCCCCAGTTCTCACAGCACCCCACTGCAAGACAGGTCTGTGTTCTCCCTGCTCTGACTTGTGACAGCCCTGCAGTGGGCAGAGTGGCCTCCCAAACTCTGCGTTCCCCAAAACGTGAAGGTCTCCTTGTCCAGTAGCTGTAGGCAGAGCCTGGGACTAGCCTCTGCCATTGCTCCCTCTGGGACTAGCCTCTGCCTTGGCCACCTGTGCATCTCTCCAGAACCTTTTTTTTTTTTGCCTTCCGACCCTCAAAGCTGGAGAATTTTCTTGCAGAGCACCAAAGTCTTGTTAACAGAGTAGTTTCCCATCTGGCAAAGAATGTACTGGAAGCCATAAAAGGAAAGAGCCAGGTCAGGGGCAGTTCCACCAGAGCCCACTGCCCTACTGCAGAAGGAAGCTGACAGGCCTGGCCTGGAGGCTGGAGTCCTGTGGGCTTAGGGTAAGAAAATTAGGAAGAATTCTTGCCAGCAAGGGCTGTTGGTATGCGGAACTGGAGCCCCTACTCACATGGCAGACACCACCCCCTCCCAAAGCTGACTGAGGCTGCAATCTACAGAGCATCTTCCCCAGGCCCAGGGGACTCAGCACCTTCCTTTTGTAGCTTATCCCGCCCCACCCTGGAAAGTGTCTGGCTGAGTTGCAGCTGGGATGCCCATATCAAAAATCATTGTGAGGGGGCTGGAGAGATAGCCTAGCGGTTAAGAGCGCCGACTGCTCTTGCAGAGGGCCCGGGTTCAATCCCCAGCACCCACATGGTGGCCGAGAACTGTCTGAAACTCCAATTCCAGGAGAACTCCAGTTCCAGGGGAATCCGACACCCTCTTCTGATCTCTGCAGCATTGCACGACACGGGTGCACAAACTTGCATGCAGACAGTACATTCATACACATGCAGAAATAAATAAAATTTTTAAAAAATTAAAAAAAATTCAATGTGAGGAGATCTCCCAAGACCAGCAAGCAAGCCCAGGTAGGTAGGTAGGAGCTGGGTGCATCAGCAAGGCTGATTCTTGTTTGACTTAATCTAGTTAATCCATTAATCCAGTTGTCTTTGGCTTAATTGGCTTTTGTGGCTGTGGGGGCAGAGTTATCCTCCCAGCTGGTATAAAAGGTAGGGTTTTGTGAGTCTTGAGATCTGAGTTCTCCTGAGACCAGCTGAAGCATAGGTACTGGGGCACAGGCTAAAGAGCACCCCCACCCCCCCACCCCCGCCAACTGGGATTACGAAAGCATCTGAAGGAGGCAAGCAAAGCAGGCCTTCAGCACAGTGAAGAGGCATTTGGGACTCACATTGGAATACAGGCAAGGAGAAGCCTATATGCCAGGAACACGAAGAAGAGACAATATGGGAAAGGTGCAGGATAATCCCACGCCAAGCTCTACCAACCTATGGAAGATTCCTACAGTGGGAACCCCCTGGGGATGGCCCAGGACACAGATATCAGAAACACAATTGGGAACATACTTAAAGAACTACAAGATTATAAAGAGCAAATCAAAGAACTAAGAAAAGAGAATGGAAGAACTCAAGAAGCGACCTAGAGAGAGAGAATTGACAAATCCGGGAGGAAGTAAGTAGAAACCACTGAAAAGATCCCATGCTGAAAAAATAAAAGGAAACCCAAACCAGCAAAGCAAAGGAGCTACAGGAAGAGATTGAAAAAGCTCCAAAAGGAAGTTAGAAAGTACTAAAGAAATCAGAAGAGGGAAATGGAAAAAGGAAAAATCTAACCTCATCCAATCAAGAGTAAAGGATGGGAAAAAGCCTCAGAAGCAGGAAATGGAGGAAGCAGAATAAAAAGGAATATCAGACCGGAATAACACAGAACAATTAAAAGCCTCAAGGAAAGATATGAAAATTTAAAAATACACAAAAGTGGACACAACAAGACTGGGACACTATGAAAGATCAACACCTCCGCATCATAGGAAGAGGAAGGAGAAGAATCCCAAGAGAATTGGTATTGATCAGATCTTCAAACAGAATAATAGATGAAAACTTCCCCAAATTAAAAAAAAGAACAAACCAATTACAATACAAGAAAGCACATAAGAACTTCCAAGCAAGACAAGATCAGAAAAGAAATAATTCTCCATGCCACAATCATAGTAAAATGCTAGACACCCAAACAAGACAAATACCGTAAAGCCACAAAGAGAAAAACAAACAAGTGGACCTTATTAAGGGGAAACCTTATCAGAATACAACTGAATTTCTAATGCCAAACTATGAAAGCAAGTAAGACACGTTGGAGCCAAAGATCCCAGTGTTAAAGAACCAATAGATGCCAACCCAGGTCTATACGCCAACAAAAATGTCAATTATAGTTGAAGGAGGAAAGAAAACCTTCCATTGACATAAACAAGTTGAAAGAAATACATGTCCGGAAAACCAACCCTTCAGAGAATACTTGAAGCTAATTCAAAGGACAGAAGAAAGATCAACCATCCCAGGCACCTAGAGGAAAGAGAAATCAATAAAAGCATACTGCAGAGTAGAAATCGCGAACCAAAACTGCAAATGGATAATAAAGACAAAAGGAAAGCAACACAAACCTATCAGTTCATAACCTAAATAAATTAAATGGGACTAAATTCCCAATCAAAAGACATAGGACTGGGAAGTGGATTAGGAAACAGAACCTATCGTGCTGTCTACAAGAAACACATCTTACCTTCAAGGACCAAGGTACCACCTTAAAGTGAAAGGATGGAAACTACATATTCACTGTCAACATGGTACCAAAAAAGAAAGCAGGTATTGCTATTTAATATCAGGACAAAATACACTTCAAAGTAAAGAAATCAGAGAGCAAAGACAGCCATTACATTTTTATCAAAAAGGCAACAATTCCACAAGAAGATTTCACAATTATAAATATATATGCCTCAAATCTGGTGCACCAAACTTTATAAAGGCAATTACTCCAGGACCACAAGTCACACACTAACCCCAGTAAACTCATAGTAGGGGACTTCAGTACCCCACTGAGTTCCTTTGGATAGATCAACAGACAAAGAATAAATAGACATCTGAACTGAACGATTGATTACAAATGGACCTCATAGACATTTACTGAATATTCCATCCTTAATACCAGATATAACTTTACCCTCAGCACCCCATGGAACAATCTCCAAAAATCGAACCACATACTAGGACACAGAAGAAAACTCCACAAATACAAAACAGATTGCAATTAATTTCTGCAATTCTATCAGACCACGTGCAATAAGGCCTCAACATGAACACCAGGAAAGCACCTCTGCCTACAAACAAACACATGGAGAACTAACAACACACTTCTTGGAATAATAATGGGTCAAGGGAAGAGATAAAGAAAGAAAATAAAGCTATTCCTGGACACTTGATGACAATGACAATAACAACACACAAACACCACTGGATACTTAAAAAGCAGTCCTAAGAGGGAAGTTATAGCTCTGGGTGCCTACATTAGAAATAACAGAAAGAGCACAAGTGGATGATCTAACACTAGTTAGATCATTCTAACTGCAGCTAAAAGCATCTGAAGAGGCAACAACAACAGGATTGAACCCTAAATGCAAGCCAGACAGAAGAATAACAAAAATCAGCAAAATCAATGAAACAGAAACAACAGGAAAACATACAAAAAAAAGAATCAATGAATCCAAAAGGTTGGTTCTTTGAAAGAAATAAACAAGATTAGAACAGACCTCTAGCCCAGTAACCAAAAGAAGAAGGAAAACACTTCAAATCAATGCAATCCATGATGAAAGAGAAAATTATCACAACAGACCAGAAAAAGATCCATGAAAATCATACGGGAATACTTCAAAAAACCTATCTTCTCTACCACTTTGAAACACCTAAAAGAAATGGTATGAAATCTGAAATTCCTGGGAATCACCAAACTAACCAAGAGGCAATCCACAGCTTAAACAGACCCATAATACATGAAGAAATTGAAGATGTACATAAGAACCTCCAACTAAAAAAAGCCCAGGCCCAGCAGATTTCACGGCAAGAATTCTATAAAACATTTCAAAAGATCTTACAACCAAATATTACTGAAAACTATTAGAAGATTAACAAAAGTATGGGAATTCTCCCAAATTCCTTCTTGAAGCCAGCATTCATTCTATTACCAAAATCCAGGCAAAGATACAACTTAAAAAAGGAGAATTATAGTCCATCCTCCCTAATGAACACAGATGCCAAAAATCTAAACAGGATTACTGGCAAATCACATACAGACCCACATCAAGAAGATCAATCCATCATGACCCAAGTTGATCATACCAGAGATGACAGGACGGAATTCAACATACGAAAATCATATAACATTCATCACAACACTAAATGGAATGAAGACAAAACACACCTATCATCTCAATTGATGCTGAAAACAGCCTTGACAACATCCAGCATCCATCCTAAATGGGGAACGACAGACGCATTCCCTTAAAAGGTAGGAACTCGGCAAGGTGCCCCCTGTTCACTACTCCTCTCTCAATATTATGCTTGAAACACTTGCTATAGCATATTAATGCAAGAAAAAGGAAATTAAAGCATACTAATTGGAAAAAAAGAGGAGTCAAGCTATCCCTATTTGCTGATGATTTTTGATTGTTTACTAAGGGATGCTAAAATCCACCAGAAAACTTTAGAAACTATTAACAGCTTCAGCAAAGTTGACAGGATACAAAATTAACCTAAAAAAAAAATCAATGGCCTTTCTTTACACCAGAAACAAGCAACTGGAGAAAGACTTCAAAGAGACTTCCCACTCACAAATAGCCTCAAAAAAACAATAAAATACCTAGGAAAAAACCTAACCAAAGACACCAAAGATCTTGAAAACAAAAATTTTAAAACCTTTAAAGAAAGAAATGAAGAAGACAGTCAGAAGATGGAAAAACCTCCCATGCTCATGGATTGGGAAAATTAACATTGTAAAAAATGTCCATTCTACCGAAACCCTTGTATAGATTTAAACACAAACCCAATCAAAATCCCCAAGATTTTCTTCTCAGCTTTGGAAAAAAAAAGTCCTTAAATTCATTTGGAAAAACGAAAAGACCCTGAATAGCCAAAAACAACCCTTAGTGAAAAGAGCTACACAGGGGGGATCTCTATACCAAACTTCCAAACATACTACAGGCTATAGTCATAAACAGCCTAGTACTGGCACCAAAAACAGACCTGTTGACCACAAAGGAACAAAACCGAAGATCCCAAACCTGAGCACATACAATTTCAGCCATCTCATATTTGACAAGGGGCCAAGAAGACACAATGGAGGAAAGACAGCATCTTCAGCAAGTGGTGTTGGCAAAACTGGATCACCACTGTAGAAGAATGAAATTAAAACCCCTACTTCGCCCTGTACAAAAGTCAACTCCAGATGGATCAAAGACCTCAACATGAAACCCCAAACTCTGAAGGCAATAGAAGAAAAAAGTTGGCAACAAACTAAAAGACATAGGCATAGGAAAGACTTCCTAAATCAGACAGCAGCTGCGCTCAAGATTAAGGTCGACAATTGATAAATGGGACCTCATTAAACTCAAAAGCATCTGTACTATCAAAAGAAACAATCAAGGAAGTGAAGAAGAAATCCCACAGAGTGGAGGAAACCTTCACGCGCTATACATCTGACAAGCATTGATTTCAGAGTAAATAAACTACTCAAAAAACAAAGAAGGAAGAAAACAAAACGACTCACTCAATAGATGGAGCAAAGAGACTGAACAGAGACTTCACAATGTGAGGAATTAGAGATGGCTGGAGAAACACCTTAAGAAGTGTTCAACATCACTAATGCGTTATGGAAATGCAAATCAAAACTACTTTAAGATATCATCTTCCTTCAATAAGACTGGCTAGGATCAAGAAAACAAATGATACCAAGTGCTGGAGAGGTTGTGGGGAAAGGGGAACACTCATCCACTGCTGGTGAGAATGTAAACACGTACAGCCATGTTCTAGTTTGTCTTCCATTGCTGTGACAAAACACTCTGACTGACACCAACTTGGGAGGAAAGGGTTTATTCAGCTTAACATCTCCTGGGTCACAGTTCATCACTTAGGGAGCCCAAGGCAGGAACTCAGGACAGAACCTGGAGGCAGGAGCTGAAGCACAAGCCATGGAGGATGCTGTTCACTGGCTGCTCCCCTGGCTCATGCCCAGCCTGCCTTCTTATACCACACACAACCACCTGCCCAGGGTGGCACTACTCATTGTGGACTGGGCCCTTCCACACTGCTTGACCATCAAGACAATACTCCACAGATGTGGCCACAGGCCAGTCCAATGGAGCCAATTCCCCAATTGAGGCTCCCTCAACCCAGGTGTGTCAAGTTGATACTAAAGCTATCCAGCACAAGCCACTATGGAAAGCAGTGTGGAGAACCCTTGGAAGACTTGGAATGAATTTGCCACCCGACCCAGCCATACCACTCCTAGGCATGTACCCTCAAGACTCACCCCACCGCAGAGAATACATTGCATGGCCATTGTTTATTTCAGCTCTCTTCACAATAGCAAGGAGCTGGAACCAACCCAAATGCCCCTCAAGCTGATGAGTGGATAGAGAAAATTGTGTACATCTACACAATGGAGTTCTATGCAGCAGTTAAAGAAAGATGACATCATGAGCTTTGCAGGAAAATGGCTGGAGCTAGAGAACACATGCTGAGTGAGAGTATCACTAGTCCCAGAAAACAAGATAGAATGGTATCCCTCATCTGTGGATGGTAGTGCCAATTGCCTAGTGTAAGTATTTCTTGTGCATGGCCCCTTGAGCTTTGTCCAAAGCAGTTGGGAGTAATGCATATTGGAAACAACAACAACAGGAATAGAAAGGACTGCATCAAAGAACTGACTGGAAAAAAAAAAAAAAAAACAGTCAACTTCCACATGGAGAATATTGAGAAAGACTGAGAAAGAGATGAAAAGCATGTTGGCAGAATGCATGAGCTCTGGTGGCGGGGGGGCAATGGGGGGGGACATGGGTCTAGATTTGATAAAAAATAAATAAATAAATAAATAAATAAATAATCAATGTGACTAAGAACAACCTTGTTACCCCAGTCCTCACTGTCTGCTAAGAAGTGCCCCTGCCACCTGCTGCATGTAGTGCTGGTCAGGAGGCTGGCTGCTTTGCAACACCAGGGGAATGCAGAGCTTTGAGTTTTCCCCAGAGGAAAGCCAGATGAAGAAAGAGGTGAGGAGGGGCCAGCAGAGAATGCCTGGAAATCTCTCATAGCTCTTCTGCTTACAAATTTCATTGGTCGCACGACTGCAAAGGACACTGGGAATTGAAGTTTATTTAGATGTGCTACCTTAGCTAAATATGGGGGTGGTTTGGAGAGACAGGAAAATAGATTTCTTTGCCTTGGCAGGGGCAGTGGGCAGGCAACTGGATAAAATGTGGTTGGTATGGGTAAGTCTGGGATGAGGGAACCATAGGTGTGGAGGTGACAGGATAGAGAGCAAATTGTGACATATAGATGGGGGATGCCACAGGAACAAAAGCCCTGAGGCCAGAAGGGGTTGGTTGGTGAGGCCCTAGAGGACACAGGACTCAGGAGGTCATGGGACAAGGTTTGAATTTTATTCCAAGAGTGATGAGATGGGCCTAAAGCAGGGAGGATGGGCGGGGTGAAAGGACCAGGGTGGCCTCCACGCAGAGGAGGGAGAGGCCAGGAGGCTGGGTAAGGACTAAGTGACAGTCGAGTGACCAAAAATAGAAAACAGGCCGTGGACATGTTGGGTACAAAACACTGCTGTCCTCACAAACCTAGTGACCCAGAACCCGGGGTGGAAGGAGAGAAGCAGCCCTCCAAAGTTTCTCTCTCTCTCTCTCTCTCTCTCTCTCTCTCTCTCTCTCTCTCTCTCTCAATAATAATAACATAATGATAATAATGATAAAGTAAATTAAAAATAAATAAATGGGCCTGGAGAGATGGCTCAGCAATTAAGAGCACATACTGCTCTGCAGAGGACCAAGTTCAGTTCCCAACACTCATATCTGGTGACTCACAACACCTTGCACCTCCACCTCCAGGGGATCTGACTCCTTCTTCTGGCATCTGGGAGTACCCACACAGATGTGGCACATACACACACACACACACACACACACACACACAGAGTTAAATCTTTAAAAAACAAAAATAAAATAAATAAACTAGAAAAGCATTTTGGAAAAGCAGTTATCCATTTATAACACGTAGTAACTTGTGACATGTTTGTCCCCAGTATCAACGAAAGGTCCACGTCATCCATCCCTCTCACCGGAGACAGCCAGACAGACTCCGACATCCTGGCATTCATCAAGGCCAGACAGAGCGTTCTGCAGAAGAAACGTGAGTCCATCTCCCCAGACGCCCCTCCAGGGCCTGGCTCTCCCCTCTCTGCTGTCCCCACTGTGCGGAAAGGAAGGGTGGAATAAGCAAGAAGCTTTGAGGAAAGGAGGAAGCACCCCCCCAGGCTCCTGTAGTCAAGGTCTAGCCTTGGTCACCTCCTATATTCAGAGCCCTGCTTCCTCCTATGGTGAGTCCCAGGGGGCATCTCCATCTTCCAGACCTTGGACTCTTTGTTCCCTGAAGCTCTCTCTCTCTCTCTCTCATAGCCGAGCTGACGAAAATGCTCTGCGTGCCCCAGAACTTCTAGAACTGTATTAAACAAAGCACTTTTCTTTCTTTTAATTTCTTTAATTTATTTTTTACTTTTATTTTACATGTATGAGTGCTTTGCATGCACTTACATGTATGTTAAGTGTCCCATGTGTCAATGCAAATCCTGTGGAGAGTCAGAAGAAGAGAGTTAGGTCCTCTGGACTGTAAGATTACAGACAGTTGGAGTCTGCCATGTGTGCTGGGACCAAACCTGGGTCCTCTGCAAGAGCAGTCAGTGATCTTAACTGCTGAGCCCTCCAGCCCCTAAACCACTTTTCTTTACTAAGTTACCCTGCCTTAGGCATTTCATTAGAGCAATGCAAAACAGACTGACAGACACACCATCAAGAAGGGGACCTCTGACCTACCAAAGTGATGTTAAGCCTGAGTGATATTGAGGCAAGGCCAAGAATTAACACAGGTCTGGAGTAGGATCCGGGCTTTGTTCCTTTGTTCCTGTGGTTGTCTTAGAGATGGAAGAGGCCTGTGCACATCAGACAAAAGATGGGTAGCTGCCAAGGGAGCGGCCAGTGAGGAAGGCCAGGAAAGGCCTTCTTCCCTTCCTGCTGTAGGACAGAGATAGTTCCTCCATGCCTGCCGCAGTGTCCCCAGCCCTGGGCCTTCAACTGGTGTTTATATCCACAGTTCCGTGGCAAGGAGCACCATGCAAAAAGACAGCCAGATTTCCAGACAGGGCTGGGCTTCAGTGAATTACCAAAGCCCCTTCTTATTTGGAGAAGGCTGGCAGGATGAGAGAGAGAGAAGATAGAGAAGAAGAGAGAGAGAGANTTTATCTTTGTATGTGTATGAATGTACTGTCTGCATGCAGGTCTGTGCACCCGTGTCGTGCAATGCCGCGGAGGTCAGAAGAGGGTCTCAGATTCCCCTGGAACTGGAGTTCTCCTGGAATTGGAGTTACAGATGGTTGTTAGCCGCCATGTGGGTGCTGGGGATCGAACCAGGGTCCTCTGCAAGAGCGTCGGTGCTCTTAACCGCTAGGCTATCTCTCCAGTCCCTTTTTTTTTCTTTTTGAGACAGACAGGGTCTCCCTTTAGTCCCAGCTGGCCTGGAGCTCACTATGTAGACCAGGCGGACCTTGAATTCACAGAGATCCGCCTGCCTCTGCCTCCCAAGTGCTAGGATTAAAGGCATCCGACACTGTGCCCAGCAAGGGTTTGTTTATTTGATTCACAATTCCAGGTTATGGTTCAGCATTGCAAGGAAGTCAGGGCAGGAACTGGAGGGAGCTGCTCACATCTCACCTAAGAACAGAGAGAACTACTGTACGCATGCCTAGTACTCAGCTCGCTTTCTCCACTCTTCTACAGTCCACCACACAAGCCCAAGAAATGGTGCTGCCCACAAGAGCTAGGTCTTCCCACCTTAATTAAGAGAATTAAGCAAAGTTCCTCACCGGCGGGCCAGAGGCCAGCCTGATGGGGGCAGTTCCTCCTCGAGACTCTCTTCCTAGATGATTCTAGATTATGTCAAGTTAACAATGAAAGTTACCCCAAGCTCGGACCACAGACCAGCACCTCTTGCAGGCCAGGTGCAACTTCCACTGCAGCTACAGCAGGGAGCAAGACCGAGCCAAGCCCCTGTGAAGGTGACAGGAGGGCGGAAGGACATCAGTGAGCAAAGCAACAAACAGACAGGATCACTGGAAAGAGGCGAAGCATCAATGTGTAGACGCTGGCTCGGAAAGTGCTAGACTGAGTCCACAGAAGCCTCTGAAGAAGACAGCTCCATAGCGATGCCTGATAAGAAATAAGAGTTGGTGCAGGGGTTAAGAACACAGGCTGCTCTTGCAGAGGACCCAGGTTCAATTCTCAGCACTTACATGGCACCTAGTAACTGTCTGTAACTCCAGTTCCAGGGGTTCCCACTCCCCCTTCCGACCTCTTGTGGGCATCGCCTGACACAGGGGCACTTAGACGCATGCAGGTGATCCACTCAAACACACAAAATCTTAAAAAACAAATGTGCTGTTTGCAAAGCCAATTAAAAAGAACAGGAAATAGGGGCTGGAGAGATGGCCTAGTGGTTAAGAGCACCGACCGCTCTTACAGAGAAACCGGGTTCGATCCCCAGCACCCACATGGCGGCCAAGAACCGTCTGAAACTCCAATTCCAGGAGAACTCCAGTTCCAGGGGAATCCGATACCCTCTTCTGACTTCCGCGGCATTGCACGACACGGGTGCACAGACTTGCATGCAGACAGTACATTCATACACATACAGAAATAAATATAAAAAATTAATAAAAAAAAAGAGCAGGAAATAGAAAGTTCTGGACATGAGGGAGACCAGTATCCAGAGGGTGGGGAGGGGGAACCGGAGTCCCGTCACATTTAAGTGTGATCAGGGAAAGGGGCCTAGGTTCTGGATTTCATTCCAAGTTAGCTGGCACAGAAGAACTGTAGCCGTAGGAGTGGAATGTTCTGACTGATCCCTTATGTGGCTTGTGCTGGGAGCTGGCAGGTGGCTCAGCAGGTTCAGGTGCTTGGCCTGTAAGCCTGGGGAACCCCCAAGTTCCTCTGACCTGCACATGTGGAATGCATGCCATAGCTTGAGTGCACCTGTAGTCGTACACATGTCATACATACAATAATAATAAACAGAGAGTGCTCGCTCTGGCTGTTGCCAGCAGTGTATATCATTACAGGCCAGGAGAGACCAGCAGTAGCCACTACTGCAAAGTTTCAGCCAAGGGCAGAGCATCCTGGGCTTGCAGACAGCCCAGACATGAGATACGGGGGAAATTGGGGTATCTCCTGGGCTTATGCTCTGAGCAGCTAAAAGGATGTGAGGAGGTGGAGGGCAGAGAGAGGCCATGTCTGAAAAGAGGACAGGAAAGAGAGGGTATCAAAGGCTGGGGCTGAGGTGAGGAGGTGTCTGTTGGCCTGTTAAAGGTTTCAGATGCCACTGATGTACAAGAGGAGATGAGGAACAGACAGAAGAGCATGTTCACATAGGCTACAAAAAGAAATGGAGGGGGGCACTGGAGAGATGGCTTAGCTGATTCTACAGAGGACTGGAGTTCAGTTCCTATGACCCATATCTTCAGGAGGTATGATGCTCTCTTCTGGCTTCCATGGGTACTGCACACCTGCATGCATATACACACAGAGAGACATATAAATAGAAAACAAATATATCTTTTTTAAAAAGAAAAATAAACAGGGGAACCATCATGTCTGAGTGGGCTGTTTAAAGCCAAGGCACAGTGTAAAATCTCCTTGCAGAGGCTGTATTGAGTCCTTAGAATTGTTGAGAAAGACGTGGCACATGCTAACATTCTGAGGAAGAGAAGAAGCTCAGACAGGGCTGAGCAGGGACCACAGGAGAAGACAGGCCGAGGGGACACCAGTTAGTAGAGCCCAGTGCTACTAAGAGGCTGGAGGAGGAGGGGCAGGGTGTTGACCACCAGCGCTTTCACACATCACAGTAGTGGTGGACAAGTGCTGTTTCATGTGGGGCCAGGCTTGTGGGAAGAAGAGGGCAGAAGGAAGATGCTGATGCAGAGAGAGAGCTAGAGGGCAGCCGAGTGTCAGAGAGGAGGTGGAGACCAAAGTGAAGGGAAACAGGGGCAGAAGGAGCATTCGTTGTAAGTAGAGAGAAGAAGATGAGTTTGTGTATAGAAAGGAACGTTCCAATGGGAAGAAGAAACTGTGATGGAAGAGGAGTGTGCCACTCAGCTTCGTGTTGCTGTGACAAACCACCTGCTCAGACAGCATAAGGGAGGAAGGATTTCTCTTGGCATTCCCATGATGCACTTACATGCAAGCAAAACACTCATGCACATAACATTAAAATAAAAATTAATCAGCTGGGCATGGTGGCACACTCCTTTAATCCCAGCATTCGGGAGGCAGAGGCAGGCAAATCTCTGTGAGTTCAAGACCAGCCTGGTCTACACAGTGAGTTCCAGGCCAGCTGGGACTAAAGGGAGACCCTGTCTCAAAAAGACCAAAAAAAAAAAAAAAACTTTTTTAAACAATCAGTCAATAAATAAATAATTTTAAAGCAAGGTGGAGCCAGCAAGGCAGTTCCACAGGTAACAGTGCTTATTGCCATGTGTGGTGACCCAAGTCTGATCCCTGGGACCCACATGGTGGAAGGACCTGACTTACTGCCCTCTGACCTCCATATGTACGTTGTGGCACACACAAATAAATAAACAAATAACCCCCCAAAAAAGAGTTACCAGGTATGGTGGTGCACGCCTTTAATCCCAACACTCAGGAGGCAGGGGCAAGCAGATTTCTGTGAGCTTGAAGCCAGCCTGGCCTACATGGTGAGTTCTAGGCCAGCTGAGGCTACAGGGAGATCCCATCTCAAAAGACCAAAATAAATAAATAAAAGGGTTGAACTTTGACATCCACATGCACACATGTGGACTCATAAAACTCTCTCTCTCTCTCTCTCTCTCTCTCTCTCTCACACACACACACAAATATGTATAATAAGTCAACATTGATAAAGGTTTTCATGTACATTATTGCATTTATGCTCTTGGAACTCCCATAAGGTTCACAGAGCCATGATTTTGTTCCCTATTTTGACAGATAAAGAAACTGAGGCTAAGGGCTGAGGAGATGTCTCAGTGGTTAAGAGCACTGGCTGTTCTTGAAGAGGACCCGAGTTCGATTTCCACCACTCACATGGTGGCTAACAACTGTCTGTGGCTCCAGATCCAGAGGAGTCTGACGCCCTCTTCTGTCCTCCATAGGCATTGCACTATGCACTTACATACATGCAGACAATACATTCATACATATAAAATAAAAATAATAAATAAGACTTAAAAAAAAAGAAATGAGGCTTCTCATAGTTAAAGAAGCTGCCCAAGCCTGCACAGCTAACAAGGGGCAATGCCAGGAAAGGACAGGTGTTCTGCTCTCTGCACAGGGCGGCACTCTCTTGAAGCCAGCAGCCACTGAGAGCTATGTCTGTTGGCCTCAAAGAAAAGGACCAGGATAGTTGGGAAGGCAGAGCTACGGCCTCCCTCCGCCCTGCAGCTAGTGGTATTATTTCCCAAAGAATCACGGGCCTGGAAGTAATTCATCAAAACACACGAAAGTTCCAGGATTCAGTTTTCATTCTCAAAGGAAAAAAAAGAAGCTCCCAGTGTCTTAGTGACCACGGAGACACAAAGGAAACCACAGAGAAGGGAACTCAGGGGCATTTTTCTTTCCCACCAGGTCAAGGCCAAAGGACCAGCAGGCTCAACCTGTCCAGACACCCAGCAGCTGGCCCAGGGCCCACCACACAGGGTTTTGTACATGGCCCACTTACCAGGCAGCATTGTCAGGCAAACAGCATCCAGGCCAGCACCATGTGAGCCAAAACAAACACCCCACCCTGCCCGGGGCTCTCTGCTCTTAATTTAGCACGTTGCCCTGTCATGGCTTCTTCCCAGCACTCATTACTGGGAATTTGTGACTGTGGAGGGAACAGGAGCCCAGAGAGGACAATTTAACATAAAGCTCCCTGAGCCGGGACTGCAGCAAGAGCCAGGATGGATGGGCTTGATTTAGGACCCTGGAAAATGCCCACTGAATGTTTAAATCCCTACCGGGGGGCACCTGTGGACAGGTATATAACCCCCCACAGAGGCGTTAGTCATCCATGGAGTCAAATCTGCCCTTCCCACTGCCAACCATGGGTTTTACATCTGAGGACATAAGGTTAACCCCCTTCTAACCATGGGTTTTACATCTGAGGACATAAGGTTAACCCCTTCTAGAGGCCCCTTTTAAAATCTCCCTTAACCCTGAGTTTGGAACTGTTTCCATCCAGAAAGATCCCTTGGAGCAACTCCGTAACCACAAGACCCCTTTTCCAGGAGGTGCCAGGAAACGGCCTGCCAGGGCCTCCCTGCCCTCCAGCAAACATCACATTCCTGCCTGGACTCAAAGGATGGGAACAAGGAGAAAGAGAAAGAGAGAGGCAGAGGAGACGGACTGGAAGGGACAAGAGCCCAGTTCAAGGGCCCTCTCTCTTTCTCCCGTATGGTCTTCAGTGGTCCATGCTATGGACCTCTCTCTCAATGAGACATGGACAGCATATACCCTTAGCTGGTCAGTGAGTCTCTTCAGAGATAACACCTCCAACCTCTCCTGAAAGAACCAGCATCAGGGAAGGTGGCTTCAGTGATGAGATCTGGTTTCATACCGTGAAATAGAAATTTTTTTAGCTGTATCTCTGTGACAGTACCCTCCATTCCTGGGATGTGCCATCACCCAAGCTCTCTCCCTGAGCTCCATCACTCAGTCAGGATACAGAGAATGGACATTCGTGTAGTGGACCATTCATGTGAGGAGTCATATCCCAGAGCGTGGTGTGCTCTCGGCTCTACTGTGTCACCCTGTCCTTCGAACCCTTCCCAGGCACTGCTGTGTGCTGGTATCTTAGGGAGTTAGGACTTTTGAATACAAACTCAGTCTGAGTTAGGACCCAGATTCCACACTCTCTTCCACCAGCACCATCAACTAATCCTGACCCAGGCTGCTCGCCAACATCACGGAGGAAACACCAGACCTGAGACGTGAGGTGGCCCAGCTCTTTCCTCACCAGTCCTTGAACTGGAGAGATGAAAGCAAGTGGTTTCAGACCTGGCTGGGTACTAGACTCACTGGGCCACCCCAAGAGATCTTGATCCCATGGGAATGGGGTGTGGCCTGGACATCTAAGTTTCTTAGGGCCCCAGAAGTCTCCAGAGCTGAGACCCTAGCATCTGGCATAACTGAATCCATCATCTTTGCAAGGTGCCTCATTTTCCATCCTGTTGTGGAGTTGGATTAGGATTAAAACAAACCAGAATGTGCTGGAAAGGGCCAGTAAGATGGCTCAGCTGCTGAGGGGCCTGGAGCCAAGCCTGACAGCATGAGAGCCACCCCCAGAAACCACAGGGTGGAAGGAGAGAGCCAACGCCCACCCAGATTATCCTCTGACCAACACACACACACACACACACAGAGAGAGAGAGAGAGAGAGAGAGAGAGAGAGAGAGAGCAAATAAACAAGCAACAGTTTAAGGACTATGTTAAGAAATAAGGACCAGTGGAGCTTGGTGCCACATGCCTTTAATCCTAGCATTTGTGAGGCAGAGGCAGGCGGATCTCTGTGAGTTCAAGGCCAGCCTGGTCTACATCACAACTTCCAGGCCAGCTGAGACTAAAGGGAGACCCTGTCTCAAAAAGATAAAGAAAGAAAGAAAGAAAGAAAGAAAGAAAGAAAGAAAGAAAGAAAGAAAGAAAGAAAGAAAGAAAGAAAGAGAAAGGAAGGAAGGAAGGAAGGAAGGAAGGAAGGAAGGAAGGAAGGAAGGAAGGAAGGAAGGAAGAACCATCTCTATTAAATCCCACAGCAAGGCCTCCACAGGACCACAGGCTCCAGCCGTGATGTTTGATTCTCTCCCTCCCCACATTCAGTGCCTATGGAATCACCCATACCACCCAGACAGAGCCCACCTCCTCACCCATGCCCACACTCCAAGGACCACTTCCTGGCCCTCTGCAGCAGCCCCTTCACTGTGCCCTAACCCTGCAGCTTCCCCACCACTGAAGCTTTTTAAAGCACCGTGCTCCTCACTTCACCCAAGATCTCAGAAGTTCCCTCTTGTACCTGTTGTATTAGCTGAACTGTAGGCAGATTAACTCTGTGTCTCTCACACCAGGTCTCACATATACCAAATCCTGTAAGTCTAGGGTGAAACCCAAGATTGCATTTCTTTTTTTTTTTCTTTTTTCTTTTTGTCTTTTTGAAATAGGGTTACCCTGTAGCCCAGCTGTCCTGGAACTCAGCCTGCCTCTGCTTCCCAAATGCTGGGATTAAAGGTCTGTGCCACCACACCCAGCTTTACATTTCATTTCTTTTTCTTTTTTTTTCCAGCCTCCTCTGGAAACATTTCATTTTTTAAAAGATTTACTTATCATTATGTGTTAATGTCTGTGTGTGACTATGTTCATGAGTGTAGGTGCCCATGGAGACCAGAAGAGGGCGTCAGATCCCCTGGAGGAGGAGTTATAGGTGGTTGTGAGCCCTCAGTGTGAGTGCTGGAGAACTCTGCAAGAACAGAGAGTACTCATTTGTGGGGGAGGACACTTTTTATGTGTATGAGTGTTTTGCCTGCATGTATCTAAATGTATTTTTATGTGTATGAGTATTTTGCCTGCATGTATCTAAATGTATTTTTATGTGTATGAGTGTTTTGCCTGCATGTATCTAAATGTATCATGTGCCTACAATGCCCACAGAGGCCAGAAGAGGGCTTCTGATCCCCTGGAACTAAAGTTACAGATGGTTGTCAGCTGCCATGTGGGTGCTGGGAACCAAACTTGAATCCTCTGCAAGAGCAGCCAGTGCTTTTAACTGCTGAGCCATGTCTCCAGCCAAGACTGCATTGCTTAACAAGCTCCCAGCAGATCCAGTGCTGAGAGCCCCCAGACCACACAAGTAGAGAAACGACGTGCTGCGCTGGCTGCCTTACTTTCTCCAGCAGTCCCCTAGCTCTGCACATTTGGAGCTGGGAACCCGAAGCCCTGAGAACTGGAGTGATTCCCGCTGACATCACACCACGGATTCAAGACCATCCTGGATGGAACTCAAGGACCCAGTTCTCAGTACAGAGCCCAGCCATGGGAAGTAATAGAATAGGGCCATGGGATCCTGGAGCACTATTGTGAAATATAACTAACATTGATAGCCTGGAATGCATCTTTGATTCCAGCTCCAAGGAGCCAGAGGCAGGGAAATCCCTGTCGCTTGTTGACCTGCCATTCTAGCCAAATCTGTGAGCTCCAGGTTCTGTGAGAGATCCTGTCTCAAATATAAATAATAAATAATAAATAAATAAATAAATAAATAAATAAATGGAGAGCAACTGAGGAAGATATCTCACATCGCTCTGACTTCCGTGCATCTGCACACACATGAACATGTACATACATGCAACATGCACACCCATACCCACACATATAAGCAAGGAGAGACTCTCCTGAGGATTTTGAGCATTGATGAAAAACATAGGGTTTGAAATGAGTATGGGTCTCCACTGAGGGATGAAACTTTGGCAAAGGGCAAAGGAGGCGTCTAAAGTCTGGAGCAAGCTCCTCCTGGAAGGCAGAGCTCAGGCCCAGGGATGTGGCAGCAGCCTCCTCTCTCCATCCGCCTTCAGTCCTGGGAAGAGTCCAGTCAAGCTAACCAATAGCACTTTATCTCTTTTCAGGTCTGGGAAACAACTGACTTCCTGATGGGGAGTCTGGCCCTGCAGCTACTAGAGAGTGAGGTGCGGACGATCGATCTTGACCTCCGAAATGAAACAAGTGCCTCTGGGAACAGCTAGTAAATCGGAGAGCAGAGGAGGGAAGCTGAGCTTCTTTGAGGATATTGTCTGGGAGGCCACCAGGCTGGGCAGGGCTGATGGGAACATATCTCAAGAGCTTCTGGCAGGGCCAACCAGTGCCTGGGAGCTGGAGGCAGCATGGGGGCTTCTGCTCAGTGTTGTAGGTTATGACAGTGCTTGGAGATCACACAGTGGCACCATCATGATGTACAGCCGTGGGAAGTTCTGGGGGGTGCAACACCAGAGGGTAATAATCTGTTATTTGTAGCTGTTTGCCAGCCCAACACCCCAGCCTACCCTTGGCTTAGAAGCCCAACTATGGCCACAGCAGGCCAGCAGGACTTCAGAGTCCCAGCCAAGATAGTGGAATGTAGAGTACCTCAATGGCTAGTGTCCCAACCCAAACCATCCACCGTCACCGTCATGGCCTAGTGACCCGTAGGCAGGGTCTGTACCTGCCGTACCTCCAGGGAGCCATGTACCCCCAGTCTGAGAAGCTCACGAGACCAGAAAACATTGGGTATCTCCCTGGGGCTCTGCAGCCACAGATACCTTGGGCCTTATAACACCAAGCTGCTTGGGGGTTCTGCAGAATTAAGGTGCAGACCCCCTATGCCCATAGTGAAAACATAGCCGCCTAGTGATCTTGCTTCAGTGGTCCTCCCAGCACTCCATACCCCAATTCCATATCATGAACTGAGTGGATAGGAGAGGGAGGGAGACAGTCTTCCCACAGATGCTGCCTCTGTTGGGGTCCCAACCCAGCTGCAGTTGGGGCAGGACCATGGAAATGGGAGGGGTCAGTGCCTGGAAATGATGAGAGCTAAATAAAAGTACCTTCCCATGATTCTAGTGTGACCTCATGACCTGGGGAAAGGTCAAGGAGATAACACAGTAAAACCAGGCGCTCTCTCTCTCTCTCTCTCTCTCTCTCTCTCTCTCTCTCTCTCTCCTTTCTTAGGCATCTTAAAGCTAAGCAGGCCCACATTGCTCCTCCTAGATGAAGCCTGGCTTATGTCCTTAGAAAACAGGAATGGCAGACGGACTGGACTTTTGTTTCCACAGTGGTTTCTCAGTCCGCCACAGCCCCTAAAATCCAAAGATCTATGACAACCAGAGCCTAGCATCTGGTTCCCTGCTCGGTCCCAAGCACAGAGTCAGCGCTGAATGAGTAGCCTGTTTACGAGGGCAGAGCTGGAACCCAAACCTGCTTCTCAGGCTGGTGTCCCTCCCTCAAAATCCAGGTGGTTGAGTGATTGAGCCTGGGTGGCCTCCCCTGGTCCTCAAGTTCCGTGGACACACTGAATCCATCAGTAAAGCTGGTAGAACTCGGGAAGACCGAACCGAGTCCTCGCTGTGACCCAACGTAGCTTCCCATGAGTCCACGGGGAGTGCATGTAAATTCACAGAGTCTTGAAGATAACCAGAGTCCCCCAGGGGCACCTGGATGCCCTCCACCCTTCAGAGATGCTGGCATCTGTTGACCTTTCCTCTCCTGCCAAGACGTCATCTCCTGGATCCAAAGGCCTTATTGACTGAGATGTGTGGTATAGACCCACATAGAGTGTGAACCAGTCACCCAGGAAGAAGAGGAAATGAAAAGAGGAACACAGGTAGCCAGGGAACCCAGAGACACTGGGGTCCCCCAGTAGGTCACAGGTGAAACATGGGTAGTAGCCAGTGACAGAGCCCCCACCCCAAACCTCTCAGTGGATGCTGAGCCTTCAGTGCAGATCTAGGCTGGACCACAACAAACGTTCCCTAAAAGGATCTCTGCAGTTGGGAGGAAGGGATGGATGCTTTGAAGGATGTTCCAGCAGCCTACCTGCCCTCAGTGGGGAGGGGATAGCAAGTAGTGATGGAGTCCAGATGTGCAGATCTTCACAATGTTTCTGGAAAGCAGCCTGGCTGCTGACCCGGGCCCAGACCCAGAGAGAATTCAGCTGTCTGCCATTCCCCCTACAGGAAGGGAGAGAGGTGCAGAAGTGTTTTTTCTGACCTTGCAAAAGAGGATTGATTTCTAGGAACCATCTCGAAGGTTCACCAAGTAAAGGCATTTGCTACCAAGCCTGACGATCTGAGGCGATCCACATACAGGACCCACATGGCAGAAAAAGAGAACTGACTCCTGCAAGTTGTCCTCTGATCTCCACACGCACACCATTGGCCTGCACACACCACACACACACACACACACACACACACACACACACACATCATGTGCATACAAATTATAATTATAATGGTTTTACAAAAAGAAAAATTGAGTCATGTTTTAAAAGGGGTAGTTCTAGGAGTCAGGTAGGGGAGTCAGGACTCTGTGTGTGTCTGATGAGGAAGGAGGAGCAGCCGAGTGGCTTCCCTTAGCTGAGGAAACAGAGTCAGGAGGCCAAGGTGCTTTAAGTCAGGAAGGCAGAGCTCTCAGGGATGAGAGAATTTCAGGGCAGCAAGGGGAAAGAGGCAGGGCCGTAAGGAGCACAAACAAGCCGTGGTACCTTCCGAGGGTTCCTGTTAAGTCCTCTGCCAACTACAGATCAACATATGCAGGTGAGGCTGGGAAAGAAACTCCAGAAGGGAGTTGGGGAGGGGGGATCATTTCCAGGGCTAACAGAGGCTAGAATCCTGTGTTCCCAAGCAGAAGGGTGGAGAGACCTCCTCACAGAAGAAACAATTAATAGAAACACAAAGACTCCTTGCCTCAGAAGCCACTGGACCCATCAGCCCTCAGCGGAAGATGATTGGTCACATCTAACGAACCCTAAAACACAAGTCTCCAAGGAGCCGAGTCATTTCTAGTACCTTCCCAAGGGACTTCGCTGACAGCCTCCACAACAAAGCTCAAGGCAGGGGCATGGTGGTGCACACCTTAGATTCCAGTACTCGGGAGGCAGAGGGAGGCAGAGGGAGACAGATCTTTCTCAGATCAAGGCCAGCCTGGTCTACATGGTGAGTTCTAGGCCAGGTGGGAATACAAGGAAACTCTGTCTAAAAAACAAAACAAAGTTAAACACTCATTAAAGAGGACTGGAGAGCTGGGAGATGATTCAGTAAAGTGCTTACCTTGAAAGCATAAGGACCCAGATCAATCCTCAGAACCCTTGTCAAAGAAAAAAACAAAAGTCCAGGCCTGGCAGCATGCCAGTACAATCCCATCACTGGGGAGGCAGATGCAGATCCTTGGAACTCCATATCCAGCCAGCCTAGTCTCTTAGCAAATTCCAGAGCAATCAAGGTTTGGAAGGAGTCCTGAGGACTAACACTGGAGTTGACCCATGGCCTTCCAGTGCACACACACACACACACACACACACACACACACACACACCTCACAGTTAAAAGAATTGCTTTAAATATAGTGTCCAGGGGCTAGAAAGATGGCTCAAGGTTAAGACTTCTTGCAAAAGACCCAGATTTGATTCCCAGCACATGGCAGCTAGAAACGTCTGTAACTTCAGTTCCAGGGTAATGGAGCCAATATACTTATATAAATAAATAAATAAATAAATAAATAAATAAATAAATAAATAAATAAATGATAGATGATAGCTAGCTAGCTAGCTAGATAGATAGATGATTGATTGATTGATAGATAGGTAATAGATAGATGATAGATAGATAGAAGATAGAAGATAGATAGATAGATAGATAGATAGATAGATAGATAGATGATAGATAGACCCAACAATGTGGCACTAACAATGAGGGAGGAGTGGCTTTCCTTGAATATCCTTGAAACTTCCTTGGATGCTCTTGCTGTGTGAAAAGCGACTTCTGCATGTGGCCCTGGATGAAGGAAGGATTACCAGATCTGCAAAGAAGCAGAAAAAGCCCATCAGAAGAATATAAAACCATCAAAACATCCCTCAGCAGTGACACTGATGACAGAATAAGTAGACAAGGACTTTCATTTAATGCCACGAATCAGTGTCTGACGTATAGGCAGAAAGGTTCCTTTTGCAGCTCCTACACGTGAACTTGGTGTGCTCCTCTGCTCATTCTTTTATTTTTTTAAATCCAATTTTTATTGAAGCTTTGTGCATTTCATACAACATTTCCCAATCAAGTCGAGACCCATTTCCCCCTTCCTTTACCCCCCACCACACCAGAGCTCATGCATTCTGCCAAACATGTTTTTCATCTTTTTCTCTTTTAAAATTTTTGATGCAGAAGTTTACTGTTTTGAGCAGTTCACCATTTCAGTCAGTTCTTTGACCCAGTCTTTGTTGTTGTTGTTGTTGTTGTTGTTCCTTCCAATTTGCATCACTCAAATATGCATATATGCATGCCACACATATATCAAGATAATGATGTCATAGGTTTTAGCATCTTGTGATTTAGAAATCTTGTGATTTTTATTATTATTGTTTTTTTCTTTATTAGGGTGAAAGATGTCATGTTTTCCTTAAGGGACTTGTTTGAAGGCTCCTCCTCTTTGGCAGGCCCAAACAACCATTAGTCCTGCCCTTGTGCTCCACACTGGGGTTTTCCCTTCCCATGGTCACCAAATGAGCTCCAGTAAGCACCGTGTCCTGTCTTGATCTTCCTGTACTGGTCTCCATGATACAGCCTGGGTAGTCCAACAATGGCAGTCTATACTCTGAAGAGGCTGAAACCCCAGTAGTAGCTCAGTCCACAAGTTTTTTTTTTTTAAAAGAAGGTAAACCCACATTTATTTACTAGCACTGTTAAAACATTACACAAAACACATTCAAGTGGCAAGTAATTATAATGCAAGCCCTTGCATGGCAATCCAAATTTATTGAACTACGGATGCTAAGTTATACAAAATTGCACCACTTTAATTAAGGCTTTTAGTTTACATTTGGCCACCTTGAAGTAGTTGTAACATTAGGTTGGTCAATTTAAATACTGTGGCTCCCTGTTGTATAGACACACAATCTTTACACCCAAACATTAATGCATACAAAGCAACAAGGCATTGTTAAATAAAACAGCAATAGTTACTGCACATCAGGCCTTGTGACCAATTATACATGATTAAAATTACGTCCCACATTCACGTCCACAGTACTCATCCACCATTTAACATCTCAACCAAAACGTTACACATGTGAAACAATCACTAACAGGCAAAAATACTAAACCTGTATATTTGGTATTGCAAATACACGTATGCATGAGCAAGCAAGGGATTCACAGTGAGAATCTACAGCTGCAGAAGCCTGAAAAATGATTTACAAAAATTGTTAAATCATTAAAAAATTGTTTGAAAATATACACTTCTTGTTGTAGACCCCCACTGTACACACAACTATAAACATTGTTCCCTATGTAAACAAAAAGGAAACATATAATAAGGATATTTGAAAAGTCTGGACATTTCCTTCCCAACAGATATTAAAGGCAACGTCTTTAATCTAAGACATTATACTGAAAGGACTATCATATTTTAAAGACAAGATCACTGTCTCCACAGGTTTTTGAAAAAAAAAATTTTTAAAACTATATAGCTGTGTTAATCAAAGCGCTTATTTTGTACAATACAATGATAATGACCTTGAATTTAAAAAATTACAATAAGCTACAAGTATCAAAGAAGCGAAGTTATCTGGAGTAGTCTATATAGGAGCTCTTTGGACTTTCTTTTATTATGCTAAAATAGTGGTGCTTTTAGGATTTACATTACTGTACTCTCCAATACAAAGTATGGGGTGTGTTAAAGTATACAGTATACCATTTTCAGACATGTACAACATTGGTGGATGAAGAATGTCTCTTAGCAGTAATACTGGATGTAGCCCCTGGTTTTACCAGTAGCATACTCTAGAACTATTATATACGTAAAAATCTCTTGTGATACTGGAAAGTGATTAGAATGTGCAAACTGATATAGTAGCTTTCATCCACCTCTTAAAGGGTACCACCACAGGAAAGTCCATTTAAGATGTTGGTAGGTTTGACAAAGTTGGAATGCTGGCACTGTTGAATTGGGCAACAGTTTTTCAGACCTGGCTCAGAGCTACAATGCATTTGTACATTAGAGCAGCTGACATGATGACTTTTTGCGGGCCTTTCCAGGCACTGGAGTTTTTCTGTTAATTTGTCGCACTAGGTCATAAAAGATCTCATTAACATTTATTTTTGATTTTGCAGAAGATTCTAAGAATGCACAGTTGTTCCATTGTCTTGCTAGATTTTGACCTTGTTCCTTTCCTACAACTCTTTCATCTTCCAAATCACATTTATTGCCAACAAGAATCATTGGAACATCATCAGTGTCTTTAACCCGAAGAATCTGTTCTCTCAGATCTTGTAAATCATTAAATGTAGACTGTGCTGTGATGGAATAAACTAAAGCAAAGCCTTGTCCATTTTTCATGTATAAATCTCTCATTGCTGTAAATTGTTCTGTTCCTGCAGTGTCCAAGATTTCAAGCATGCACTGCTGTGCATCTATTTCAACTTGCTTTCTGTAAGAATCTTCTATCGTAGGATCATATTTTTCAACAAAAATTCCTTGAACAAACTGTACAGTCAGAGCTGTCTTCCCAACACCTCCTGAGTCAAGAACGACTAGCTTATATTCACGCATGATGCAAACTTGTTAACACTTAGTACCTCTCGCGCTGTCACCAGGTCCCCGCAGCCGCCATCGCCCAGCGCTCCCTTCGGGTCTCTGATCCAGGCGCCACGGCGGTCCTTGCTGCTACCACCGCCGCCACCGCCACTTGGGCTACTTCTAACTACTCTATAATATTTTAGAAACAGCTTGGACAAAGGCTCAAGCAGCCTTGTGTAAGAAATACTAAGAAGCATTCCCATAAGATAAATACTGTGGTTAGACACAATGTCATGACAAACTAGGTTTTTTTCCTCATTCTTTTGATTTTATGCATACATATCCTCCCAAACTGGGTCTTTCTTTTAACAAGGACAGACCATCCACCATGACCAAGGAGGGTGACAAAGGTAGAGCAAGTTCCATGCTTTATATTCTAATTAGGGAGAGGACATAAATGCACAAGAGAATCTGATGGAAGGAGGTGGGATGGGTTAGGACAGGACAGACTGCTGTCAGTCAGGGTGAATAAGAATGTGAGTTCAGGAGTGGGATGTGTGGAGGAAGGATTAGGAAAGGACTGTGGGTTAGCTGTCCCTTGATGTGAAGAGGCATGGGGCATGTGGGAATTTAGACCATATGAGAATGTGGAAGGACAGTGTCCAGGGTCTTTATATCCAGCAGGTAGAGGAGGCCCACTGTGAATGTGAGAAGATGAACATGAATGCGGAGGAGGTAGGGTTTCCTTGAATACAGCTTTGGCTGTACGGAAAGCATCTGCCTGTGGCCCTGGATGAATCACAGTGGACACAGAAAGAGATGCCAAGCCCCACCAAGGCTCCCTGCCTCGATCCGGGTCTCCACATCAGCCAGCTGGACTGAGCAACTTTATGCAAGAGAGCAAAGAGCAGGCAGCAGGTTCTACCGTCCCCGTGCCCTTCACTCCTCATCTCAAGAAGGCAGCCCTTCCCCAAGCCAGTCCCAGTCCTCATCTGACTGTGGGTACTGCTGTCCCGAGAGCCATGATGAACTCTGTCCTGGTCATATCCCTCAAGCACATGGTGGCCCGGGGCATCCCAGACCTCCGAGTGCTTGGGTCCCAAAGCCCCTCGCAGGTCAGGGTTCTTTCCATGGTCTGAAGGGGCAAGGGTATACATGGAGATGCATTCACATCAGGTGTCCAGTGATCCTTTAGCTACTACCTCGCCTTTTTCAAATGTAATAGCCATCATACAAGAGGGGGATGCCTGTCCCCCCACTTCTATCAGACTTCCAAGGTATTTGCCTGGGAGGTCAAGACAGACAACCCTTTGTTCCATTAAGGTCCACGGAGAAGCCATGTCCCTACAGGGGTTAGAACTACAGTGACCAGAAAAGGGGAGGAGACCCCACAGTCTGTGGCAGACACTGTCAGAGCCCCACCCCCACCCCCAGGCCCCAAAGGCCATGTGGAGCTTTAATGGACAGTGGACAGCTTTCTATCCTGACCACCTGCTCTCTACCAAAAGCCCCACTTGGACACAGGGCTCTCTCAAGCATGTGCAGTTCAGGGATTGGTTTTCCTGGAGCAATTCTTGTCTAGCGAGGCACGAGGGTGGTGAGCGAGCACCTGGCTTCAGTACCTCTGTGGACAATCTGTACCCTGCAGTCCCTCAGCCATCGCAGTGTCCACAGCCGTCTCCTGCTCACTGACTCACCCTCCCTGCCTCTCCCTACTCCCCTGTCAGGGGGTTTCTTCCCAGCAGAATGCTCTCACACAGTCTCAGAACTGCTCTGAGGAAACCCAGAGTTGGCTAGGGTGTGTTTCAAAAATCATGGGTGTAGAGTTTCAATCTCTTAGGCTGAGGAAAATGAGAGTCTCCTCTAATTCCACCTTGCTTCCAAGTAGGACTCAGATTCTACAGGAGGAAGGAACACCCTGCTCCTTCCAGATGAGACAACAGCAATGACTGAGCAAGATCAACACCAGGTGTGGCTGCTTGTTTGATTGGAAGCTCCCCTGCAAAGCACCCCTCAGCCTCCCACCTCCTCACAGCTTGTCCCCAAAGGCGGGACTTTCTTTGAGATCAGCCTCCTAGGCCAGAAGGGTAAGGACCCATTCACACCTGCAGAGAGACTAGCGTCCCACAGCAGTGCCCTAGGGAGACCTCCAGGAGTCTCCAGCACCCATGCACACAGCCCTTCCGCCACTCATTGCTACTGGGTGGGGCCATCACAATAGCGGGGTCAGAAGCTGGAGCCCCTTGTCTCTCCTGCAGGGCACATACCTGATACAGCTGGGTCTTGTTTTCTCCTGTTGGGCAAGCATCTTTTTGCCTCTGTGCAGACATGTCTGTGGGTGAGTCTGTAAGGGAATACCTATGTTCGATGGTCGGGTGGGTGGCCTTTCCCTTTCCTTATCTAGAGGCTCCTTCAGGTGGAAGGAGGCCCAAGCCCGAATGCTGTTCACTCTGCATTCTCTGCCCATTAGAATTGATCTGGGGGTTTGTTTTCCTTCTTTTTCCTCCAATCTCCCTATTAGTTCAGCTTCAGAAAGCCCCTTATCACCTCCGGATGTTCTGCCATCAGGCCTGCCTGGCCAAGTTACAGTCATTAATTGATTTTGCCCTCGTCCTCTGGGGAAGCACAAATTAGCTCTGCCCATTAGCATCAATAATTCCCTGAAACGGGTTATAAATCATGTCCTGTGTCTAGTCTTTGCTTACAGTGGAGCAGTCCTCACATGGGGAGATGCTGGGCCGGGAGCTGGGCATGAGCTGGGCAGGGGAGATCCCGACCGTCCAGCATCATCTCTTCTAAACTCAACCAAAGGCATAACAGGTCTCAGGACAACGATACTCGATCTGTATGTGTAGAAGGAATGGAAGGGTCAAGGCTGGAGAGTTGGCTGAGTGGTTAAGAATGCTGGCTGCTCTGGCAGAGGACCCAGGTTCATTTCCCAGCACCCACATGGTGGCTAACAACTGTCCATGACTCCAGTTCCAGGAAATCCAATGCCCTCTTCTGACCTCTGTGGGCAGTGCATGACACAGGTATAGTTACACATATGCAGGCAATACATGAAATAAAAATAATTTTTTTTGAAAAGAAATAATAGGAGGAGGGAGGGAAGGTGAGAAGATGGGAACAAACATCTGTTCACTCCAGGTAGAGCGTGGACCTACACAGCAAAGACACAGTTCCACCTAACTCTAGCTTGGTGGCCCAATGAGTTCACCAGTGTTACAGCTGCGTCACTGAAAAAGCCCATCAGCACAGGCGATGGCCAAGGAAGGCTGCTTCCCTGGAGCCCCCTGCACAACTTGTAGGCAGCTCCACTGAAGAGCAAGCTTGGCTCGTGTTTCAATGCGGAGGGAAGGGCTGCACAATAGGGGAGAATGGGAAGGTCTTCAGGGATGGACTCTTCCGTAGTGCAGGCTGCTTCTAGGACCTCAGGAGTTGTCCTGGTGACCAGGTTTCAATTGCATTTCAATCTCTATGGGGCTTTGGGGCCCAAGAGTTTTCATAAGATCCCACATCAAGCCAAATGTGCTCCTGAAAGACTGGACCTAAATCTCACTTGGATGATCTTTGCAAGGGGTTGGGTAGTTTGTAAAACTTTGAGGGTAAGAGGAAGATGGAGGAGGAACAATAAAGCAAGAAGAAAGGGGAGGGAAGGGGAAGTGCCAGAGGACAGGAAAGGAGAAGAAAGGTGGGCGGCCACTGGTGAACCCGGTATCATTTCCTTCCAGGCCTGAGAGAGGGAAGCACCTCTGATAGCTGGTGAAGCCTCCCTCCACTGCAGCCTGTCGCCCGCATCCCCTGGGCACGTCACTCCTTCTCGCCACGCACATGGTCCAGACACCTTTCCTTCATCTTAAAACTATCACCACGCCCTGTGGACTTTGTGTCCAGATCCACGAAAGACACCTGGTGCTGGAGGCTTCCCTTTCCCACCTCCCTGAAGTCCTCTGGCTACCAATGAACTTTCAGGAGAGGACTCTCTACATATGCTGGGCTTCTCCAGGGCAATGGAAGAGGGCTGGGTTCTTCACGGCTTCTCTTGCTTAGAGGCAGGAATCAGTGAGTTTGTCATGAAACTGGTCAACTCTCGGGAGTCTGTTGGTTCCATGTCTCCAAAAACATGAGAAAAAGCCAAGCAATGGTGAATTTTGTGGCTCCAGAGATTCCCAGATGCCCCAGAAACCAGAACGAGTGGAGTTTGCATGAGGATGGTGCCCTAGCTCCTCTCAGAATGCTGCTAAACAGGACCACACCTGTTCTTGTTCTCTTTTTCATATTGTATTTAATATTTTTATTTTATATGCATAAGTGTATTGCCTACCTGTGTGTAAGCACACCCATGTAAGCACACCCATGCCATGCAATGCCTACAGAAGTTGGAAGAGGGCATTGGATCCCTTGGAACTGGAATTGTGGGCTGCTGTTGGTTCCCATGTGGGTGCTGGGATTCAAACTCTATAAGAGCAGCCAGTGTTTTTAACCACTGAGCCAGCCCCCAAACCCCTGTTCTTGTTTTTAATATGCAGCCCCACGCCCAGCCTCACCTCTCTCCATTGATGTGTTATGTGTTGAGCCTCGCAGCAGATGAAGAAGCTTCTGTTACTATGGCTCTCTGTTGGCTTACAGCTAACATACAGTTCTTCACAAGGCAGGAGGAACTCAGGGCAGGAACCTGGAGGCAGGAGCTGAAGCACAGACTGTGGAGGATGCTGCTTACTGGCCTGCTCCCCTGGCCTGTGCTCAGCCTGCTTTCTTAATAACTCAGAACCACCTGCCCAGGGGTGGCACCACCCACAGTGAGCCAGGCCCTCCCACATCACTCAGCAATGGAGAAAATGTCCCCATGGACATGTCCACAGGCCAGCCCAATAGAGGAAATTCCTCAGCTGAGGTTCCGTCTTCCTAGATTTGTCAAGTTGACAACTGACACTTTCCAACACACCTTGGTTTTCTACGTGGCCACTTCACCACCAATGCCCCCACTCTCCCTACATTTTTAATAAATTTAGCGTGCGTGTGTGTTTATATATACATATGGGTACACCATGGGAAGCATCCCTACAGAGGTCAGAATAGGGTGTTGGAACACCTGTAGCAGGCAGTTTGTGATTCACCTGATGTGGGTGCTTGGAAGTAAACTAGGTTCTCTGCAAGAGCAGCAAGCACTCTCAACCACTGAGCCATCTCTCCGCTCACCTTCTTCTTGTTAAAGAAGTCATGGTTGTTTGTCTGTCCTGGCAGACTTTTTCCACAGTGCCTGCCTGCTCACTGCAGCTCCTTCCAAGGGATGTCAATATGTACAATTACAACACTCCCTTGGATGGGACATCTCAGGGCATGGTGGCACGTGACCTAAAGATGGTCCATCTGGTGCCAGACACCTGTGTAATAACCACCATGCAAATGTTCATATAGACACTCTGCCACTCCACATGGGGTTAGAACCAGGAAACTACAAGAGAGAGAGGCACAAAATGGTAGGGATGGTGCCATCAGATACCGGGACATGGACATGGAACTCGGCTCTGTGGCAGACTCAGGCAGAGCACAGGCTGGGGTGATAGAGAGAGACACCAGAGGAGGATGGCTGGGCCATGCTAATGGTGGGAGCAAGTTGTTCAATTGAGACAACAGAAGTATGTTCCTACCCCTTCCAACTCAAGTAAGTGTTGAGAATCTATCTATCTATCCATCCATCCATCTATCTTCATCCATCTATTCTATCTACCTATCATATCATATCATCTATTCTATCTACCTACCATCTATCCTTTCTATCTATCAATCCATCTATCTTCATCCATCTATTCTATCTATCTACCTATCCATCCATCTTCATCTATCTATCATATCATATCTATCATCTATTCTATCTATCTATCATCTATCTTATCCTATCTATCCATCCATCTTCATCTATCTATCATATCTATCTATCATCTATTCTATCTATCTAGCTATCTGTCATCTACCTATCTTTGATAGGCTCTCCTGTAATCCAAGTGATCCTCAAACTCCTTATATAGCGAAGGATGAGCTTGAATTCCTGGTCACCCTGCCTCAAACTCTGAAGTGGTGGGATTGAACCTAGGGCCTTATGCATCCCAGGCAGGCCTTCTACCAACTAAGCTACATCTGCAGCCCCTAGAACATAGTTTTTAAAAATATATCTTGGGCTCATTGAAAAGTAACAGAATACCTGACAATGACTTAAACAGACAGTTGATGTTTCCAGCAAAGAAGGAATCTAGAGAAGCATGGCAAGAATTGGCTGTGTGTCTTAGCCACCTCTTGACAGTTCCCTCATAGACATGAGACAGCCACAGACCTGGAGACTGTGCAGTCCCAACAGAAAGAGCTAGGAAGGCAGGGCAGGGCTGAAGAGATGGTTCAGTGGTAAAGAGCACTTGATGGATGCTCTTGCAGAAGATCTGAGTTCAGTTCCTAGAACCCATATAGTGACTCACAACCACCAGTAACTCCAGCTTCAGGTTTTCTGATGCCCTCTTCTGGCCTCTGTAGGCACTGCATACACACACACACACACACACACACACACACACACACACACACACACCCTCTACCTCAGTCCCTTCTCAGAATAGAACAATTGTTCCCCAGGCCACCACAGTGGACTCTACCCAGTGATGTGGTGATGTGCTTTATCACATCACCACCGCAGTTCCACAGAAGCTTAGAACGTGGGAGCAGGAGATGACGTCAGCCTTCAGATCCCCTTCCTAGGCAGCAGTTTCTCCCAATGGCCCAGCACACACCAGGAACTATTCTTCAGAAAACAGTCTACTGGCCACTGAGACATGTATCTGCTGGTGCACAGGACCAGCAGAGTCCAAGTGAGTAATGGGCATGAAAACACAAAAGCCCAGCTCCCCTGCTCTACTCAAGACTAGCTGGGGTACGCTTTACCTGCCAGGGCTCCCCTGAAACCAGGGTGGAGCTGGGATGCTGGTACCTTGTGTTTGACCTCTCCTGTTTGCCCCAGTTCCTTGTCCTTACACCCCTCCCTCCCAGGGACTGCTCCTGGGGATCCTGGCCATCCATGGCAGGAGGAGAAGAATCACAAAGGCCGCAACCATTGGCCCCATTTCCTGGGTGGACATATGCAACACAGGGGTGCAGATAGCTTGTCTTTTACAATATAAATATGGGCTGGGGAGATGGATTGGCGGTTAAGGGCACTTCATGCTCTTCCAGCGGACCAGGATCCGTGCTGGCCAGCACAAAAGGAAAACAAGACAAATGCATGCAACCAGGAGGCACAGATGCTGGCATTGTGCTAAGCCCCTCGGACCCCAAAACATGTCCCCTGCCCTTTACAGACAGACTCACAATTCAGTAAGTATAACCTCATGTGCGGCCCCCAAGGACAGAAGGGTATTCAAGACCCGGAAAGCCTAGCTAGAGATGTAGCTCAGTGCGATGGTTAATCCTGGGTGTCAACTTGACTGGACTAAGGAACAAATAAGAGAAAAGGGTCTTCTGATTGGACCACCTCAACCCAGATGGCCCACCCCAAATGTGGGTGTTACCTTCTGCCGGCAGGCAGTATTTAAGGCCACAGCAGCGGGAGCTGGTCCCTTTTTTTTCCTCCTGCGGCTTGCTTCTCTCATCTGGTGAGTTTGTCTTGCTGCTGTGATCAACCTTTCGGATCCCAGCGTGTACTGAGACTGGCAGATCTCCTGGAATCCATTCGGGCCTTCAGCACTAGACTGGGACTCCTGAGACATCCAGCCTTGCGGACTGAGCAGTTCCCTGGATTCCCGGCCTCTCCAGTTCGGCGCTACTGTTGAGCTCCGTCACGTGAGCAAATCAATAAATTGTATATAGTTATATATATTCATCCTGTTGCTTCTGTTTCTTTAGAGAACCCTGACTAATACAGATTTTGGTACCAGAAGTGGTTCTAGAGAAACAGAATTGAAAGGATGAATTTCTTTAGTGGGCTTGGTAGCCTCTGGAGCCAGCTCTCCAACCCAATGAAGCCTAGAGTTACTGAAGGCTCTCCTGGTGGCATGAAGAGGAATGATAATCCTTGGTGCAGACTATTTGATCTAATTATGAAGATAGATCCATTTGACTCACCTAACTCACCTCTTGTGAGAAGCAAGGAATTTAGCGACTCTATATATAAAACGTTCGAGAAATTGCAGAAAAATCAGGAAAATAATGATGTTGCCTTGTTGCTCCTAGCATGTCTGGATAAACTGTTAGACGAAAATATGGAGCTCGGTGATAAAAATGACCAGCTCCGGATTCGAAACAACAGTTTAAAGGTTTCCAAGTGTGCTCTGGAAGAGAATCTTCTCTCCAGCAGCCAAAGAGCTAAAGCAGCAGAAAATCAAGCTGGAGCCCTTATTATACGGTTGGCTGATTTACAACGCAAATTTAATTCCCAGCCACGAAAAGTGTCAGCAGTTAAAGTGAGAGCACTGGTGGGGAAAGGGTGGAACCCTGAAACTTGGGATGGAGATGTGTGGGAGAACTATGATGATGAGGATTTTGAACCCTCGGATTCTGAGGGATTTTCTTTATCTGAGGAATTAACCTCCCCACCCTCAGCAGAGAATCCACACCCTGCAGATCCCTCCTCCCCACCCTTGCCTGAGGAAATTAATCCCCCCCTCCCAGTGGGAGCTGATGTCCCTCAGGGCCCAACAATTGTTGCCTCTAGACCTATAACCAGATTGAAGTCTAAGCAAGCCCCTCAAGGTGAGATAGAAAGTGTGGTCCACGAGGAGGTGCGATATACTACTAAAGAAATTAATGAGTTTGCTGATTCATTCCGGCAGAAGCCTAAGGAATATGTGTGGGAATGGATTTTAAGGGTGTGGGATAATGGTGGAAGGAATATAAAATTGGATCATACTGAGTTTATCGATATGAGCCCACTGAGTAGAGATTCTAGGTTTAACATGGAAGCTCGAGCAGTTAAAAAAGGTGTTAAAAGTTTATTTGAATGGTTGGCTGATGTATTTATTAAAACATGGCCTACTAACAGCGAGTTAGAGATGCCTGATATTCCTTGGCTTAGTATTGATGAAGGGATTGTGAGGGTCAGGCAGATGGGCATGCTCGAGTGGATTCGAAGTGTAAAACCACATTCTCCACAATATGAGGACCCAGAGGACATGCCATTCACTGAATTTATAAGATGGAAAGTACTGAGAGAGACACCAGAACATTTGAAGAGCTTTGTTTTTGCTCTATTTCTTATGCCAGATCTTACAGTTAGAGAAGTTGTGGCTCGCTTGCATAAATTAAATGTACACGTAATAGGTCTAACAGGACCTCAGGGTAGGCGTCAGGTGGCAGCACTGAATCGCAGAAGGCCAGATGAGCGTAGTTACCGTAATTATCATAATGGGTGGCAAAGGCAAAACAATACCTATAATGGCATGACCCGAAATGATCTTTGGAACTGGCTAATTAATCATGGTGTTCCCAGGAACCAAATACATAAGAAGCCTACTAAGTTTTTATTTGATCTGTATAAGCAGAAAAGCTCTAGAACGAATGACAGGAAGTCAACATTTGATTTTAGGAGTAGCGAATCCCGCCCAGTTGACCGGTTTCCAGACTTGAGACAGTTCACAGACCCAGAACCCCTTGAATGAAGGGGTGGCCGGGTTCCAGTGAGGAAGGACCTTGTCACAATACCAAAGAGTTATGCTGTTTGCCTTCCTCCTGTCCTTCCCCAGAGGGACCTGAGGCCTTTTACTAGGGTAACTGTACACTGGGGAAAAGGAAATAATCAGACTTTTCGAGGCCTATTGGATACTGGTTCTGAGTTGACACTGATCCCAGGAGACCCTAAAAAGCATTGTGGCCCTCCGGTTAAAGTAGGGGCCTATGGAGGTCAGGTGATAAATGGAGTTTTGGCTGAAGTCCGACTCACGGTGGGCCCAGTGGGTCCCAGAACGCATCCCGTAGTTATTTCCCCAGTCCCAGAATGTATAATTGGGATAGATATAATTAGAAATTGGCAGAATCCCCACATTGGTTCCCTGATCTGTGGAGTGAGGGCTATTATGGTTGGAAAGGCCAAATGGAAACCATTGGTGTTGCCTCTACCAGGGAAAATAGTGAACCAAAAACAGTATCGTATCCCTGGAGGGATTGCGGAGATTAATGCCACTATCAAGGATTTGAAAGATGCAGGGGTGGTGATTCCTACCACATCTCCATTTAACTCTCCAATTTGGCCTGTGCAAAAGACAGATGGATCATGGAGAATGACAGTTGACTATCGAAAACTCAACCAAGTAGTGACACCAATTGCAGCCGCTGTACCAGATGTGGTGTCCTTACTCGAGCAGATTAATATGTCTCCTGGTACCTGGTATGCAGCTATTGATCTGGCCAATGCTTTTTTCTCAATACCGGTTCATAAGGACCACCAGAAGCAATTTGCTTTCAGCTGGCAAGGCCAACAGTATACCTTTACTGTCTTACCTCAGGGGTATGTTAACTCTCCAGCGTTGTGCCATAACTTAGTTAGAAGGGATCTTGATCGCCTGACTCTTCCACAAAATATCACACTGGTCCACTATATTGATGATGTTATGTTGATTGGACCCAGTGAACAGGAGGTAGCAGCTAGCCTAGACTTGTTGGTAAAGCATATGCGCATGAGAGGATGGGAAATAAATCCAACTAAAATTCAAGGGCCATCTACCTCGGTGAAGTTTCTAGGAGTTCAGTGGTGTGGAGCATGCAGAGACATTCCTTCTAAGGTAAAGAATAAGTTGTTGCACCTGGCCCCTCCCTCCACCAAGAAAGAAGCACAACGTCTGGTGGGTCTTTTTGGATTCTGGAGGCAGCACATTCCTCATCTGGGTGTGTTACTACGACCCATATATCAGGTGACTCGTAAGGCAGCAAACTTTGAGTGGGGCTTGGAACAGGAAAAGGCTCTTCAACAGGTCCAGGCTGCGGTGCAGGCTGCTCTGCCCCTAGGGCCATATGATCCAGCAGACCCAATGGTGCTTGAGGTATCAGTGGCAGATAGAGATGCTGTCTGGAGTCTGTGGCAGGCTCCCATAGGGGAATCACAGCGGAGGCCCTTGGGATTTTGGAGCAAGGCTCTACCTTCATCTGCAAACAACTATTCTCCTTTTGAGAGACAGCTCTTAGCCTGCTATTGGGCCTTAGTGGAAACTGAACGTTTGACAATGGGCCACCAAGTCACCATGCGACCTGAGCTGCCCATCATGAGCTGGGTGTTATCTGACCCACCAGACCATAAAGTAGGACGTGCACAGCAACAGTCCATTGTCAAATGGAAGTGGTACATACGGGACAGGGCCCGGGCAGGCCCTGAGGGCACAAGCAAGCTACATGAAGAAGTTGCCCAAATGCCTATGGTTCCCACTCCTGTTACAATGTCTCCTGGGCTTAAGCATGCACCTATGGCTTCATGGGGTTTGCCCTATGATCAGTTGACTGAGGAAGAGAAGACTAGGGCCTGGTTTACTGATGGTTCTGCACGCTATGCAGGCACCACCCAGAGGTGGACAGCTGCAGCATTACAGCCAATTTCTGAAACAACCCTAAAGGACACTGGTGAAGGAAAGTCTTCACAGTGGGCAGAACTTCGGGCAGTGCACATGGTTGTGCATTTTGCCTGCAAGGAGAAATGGCCAGAGGTTCGATTATATACTGATTCATGGGCTGTAGCCAATGGTTTGGCTGGATGGTCAGGGACTTGGAAGGAGCATGACTGGAAAATTGGTGAGAAAGACATTTGGGGAAGAAGTATGTGGATAGAGCTCTCTGAATGGTCAAAGGATGTGAAGATACTTGTGTCTCATGTAAATGCTCATCAAAAGGTGATCTCAGCAGAGGATGAGTTTAATAATCAAGTAGATCGGATGACTCGTTCTGTGGATAGTCAGCCTCTTTCTCCAGCTATCCCTGTTGTTGCTCAATGGGCCCATGAACAAAGTGGTCATGGTGGCAGAGATGGAGGTTATGCATGGGCTCAACAGCATGGACTCCCACTCACTAAGGCTGATCTGGCTACAGCTGCTGCCGAGTGCCAGATTTGCCAACAGCAGAGACCAACATTGAGCCCCCGATATGGTGCTATTCCCCGGGGTGACCAGCCAGCAACCTGGTGGCAGGTTGACTACATTGGACCACTTCCATCATGGAGGGGACAGCGTTTTGTTCTTACAGGAATAGATACTTATTCTGGTTATGGATTTGCCTTTCCTGCACGTAATGCTTCTGCCAAAACTACCATCCAGGGACTTACGGAATGCCTTATCCACCGTCATGGTATTCCTCACAGCATTGCTTCTGATCAAGGAACTCACTTCACAGCCAAAGAAGTGCGACTGTGGGCCCATGGTCATGGTATCCACTGGTCTTACCATGTTCCCCACCACCCAGAAGCAGCTGGCTTGATAGAACGATGGAATGGCCTCTTGAAGACACAGTTACAGCGCCAATTAGGTAGCAATACCCTGGAGGGCTGGGGCAAGGTTCTCCAGCAAGCAGTATATGCTTTGAATCAGCGTCCACTATATGGTACTGTTTCTCCTATAGCCAGAATTCATGGGTCCAGGAACCAAGGGGTGGAAGTGGGAATGATTCCACTCACTATCACCCCTAGTGACCCAGTAGGAAAATTTTTGCTTCCTGTACCCACGACCTTGCGTTCTGCTGGTCTAGACGTTTTGGCTCCAATGGGGGGAGTGCTTTTGCCAGGAGATACAGCAAACGTTCTATTGAACTGGAAGCTAAGACTTCCCCCTGGCCACTTCGGGCTTCTACTGCCTTTAAGCCAACAGGCTAAGGAAGGAATAACAGTAGTAGGAGGAGTGATTGATCCAGACTACCATGGGGAAATTGGACTTTTTCTCCACAATGGGGGCAAGGAAGATTATGTCTGGAAGGCAGGAGATGCTGTAGGGCGCCTTCTGGTGCTACCATGTCCTATGATTAAGGTCAATGGGAAACTCCAACAACCCAAACCAGACAGGACAATAAATGGCCCAGACCCTTCAGGGATGAAGGTATGGGTCACTCCTCCAGGGAAAGAGCCAAGACCTGCAGAGGTGCTTGCTGATGGCGGAGGAAATACAGAATGGGTAGTAGAAGAAGGTAGTCATAAATATCAGCTGAAGCCACGGGACCAGTTGCAGAAACGTGGATTATAATAGATATTAACCTTCGTCCTATTTGGTTAAGAATGTGCTTGTTTATATATGTATATATATATATGTATATATGTATGTATATTAAGTGGATACTTGTGTTCCCCTTTGAATGTGCAACTGAGATATGTGTTAAGTGTTGTCATATTTAGGTTATTAGATACTGAAGGACTAAGTTCTTCTCAAGGACATTACCACCTACTCTAAGATATAATGCTTTGCTATTGCACATGAGATACTTATAACATGTTAGGTGGAATTATGACCCTGCCATCGTTTGCAATTGACATTTAAGCAGAGGCTATTTATTGGGTGTCAAGTTGACAAGGGGTGGACTTGTCATGGTTAATCCTGGGTGTCAACTTGACTGGACTAAGGAACAAATAAGAGAAAAGGGTCTTCTGATTGGACCACCTCAACCCGGATGGCCCACCCCAAATGTGGGTGTTACCTTCTGCCGGCAGGCAGTATTTAAGGCCACGGCAGCGGGAGCTGGTCCCTTTTCCTTCTTCCTGCGGCTTGCCTCTCTCTCATCTGGTGAGTTTGCCTTGCTGCTGTGATCAACCTTTCGGATCCCAGCGTGTACCGAGACTGGCAGATCTCCTGGAATCCATTCGGGCCTTCAGCACTAGACTGGGACTCCTGAGACATACAGCCTTGCGGACTGAGCGGTTCCCTGGATTCCCAGCCTCTCCAGTTCGGCGCTACTGTTGAGCTCCGTCACGTGAGCAAATCAATAAATTATATATAGTTATATAAACTCATCCTGTTGCTTCTGTTTCTTTAGAGAACCCTGACTAATACACTCAGTTAGTAGAGTGCTTGCCTACAGGCACAAGCTCTCGGTAAGATCCCAGCATCATACAAATCAAGCATGGTGGTACACACCTGTAATCCCATCACAAGAGAGGTGGAGGCAGGAAGATTAACCATCCTCAGCTACGTGGTAAGTTCAAGGTCATTTTAGGTCTCGTGAGACCTGGTCTTCAAAGAAAAAGAAGGAAGGAGACTGGAGAGTGGCTCAGTGATTAAAAGCCCTTGATGTTCTTGCAGAGGACCAGAGTTCAGTTCCCAGCACCCGCACCAAGCATCTCACGACACCAAGATATCTGAGATCTGACGCCCTCTTCTGGCCTTTGTGGGCACCTGTACACATTTGCCATACATTCACACAAACACACACCCATGCATATAAATGCAAAGTGGAGGATATAGCAGGGTGTGATGGCATAGGCAGTGGCAGGCCGAGCTCTGTGAGTTCAAGGCCAGCCTGGTCTACAAGGTGAGTTCCAGGACAGCTGTGGCTACAGGGAGACCCTGTCTCAAAAAAGACCCCCCCAAAAAGTGGATATAGGGCTGGATAAATGGCTCAGCAGTTAAGAGCACTGCCTGTTCTTACAGAAGACCCAGGTTCGAATCCCAGCACCCATATGGTGGCTAACAACTGTCAGTAACTCCAATTCCAGGGCATCCAATGCCCTCTTCCATCCTCTGTGGTGCACTTATACACACACACAAGCATAACATTCATACAAATAAAATAAAAATAAAATTAAAAAAATAAAAGTGGATATCAAAAGTAAATGTAAATAGTAGGTCGTGTGAACTAGTACACATAATCTCAATAAAGCTGTTGATTACATCAAGATGAAGAGAGGGGGCGCTGTGGCTCCACCAGCCAGAGAGGAGAGCCACCAACACCCTGTGAGGTAGAGAAGCTCCTGGCCTCAGTCTCGTTCACAGTTTCGGCTCCTAAGCACAGCATCCTCCAGGTAACCTGCTCCAGGGTCTCAGCCGAGAGACCATCTCCCGAGGTGATGCTACCAAGGCTTTGCTCCCATTCATCAGCACCACCACCTGATGCTGCTGCTGAGCAAGGCTGACATCTATTTGTTTACTCTGCTCTGATTTGTCATCCAGTTTACTCATCCTCGGGTTCCCCCAATAGGCAGGTCAACCCTCTTCATCCAGTCCACACTTTTAAGAGGCTTCCCTGAAACCTTCTCTGGAGCCTTCCCTGGAAACCTTCTCTGGGGCTGCCAAGAGCCTGGTTAAGGCCCCACAGAGTGGGCACCCCTATCAGATTTGTCCCAAAGACATCCGCCATGCTTGGAGGCAGAGGATGAGTTCAGATGAGCTTAAGAAAAGCGGGTAGGTGTCTGTGAGGCCCCTGGGCATTTGCTGCCTTGTTACTGTGCATGGAAAAACAAGGCCGGGTGGGGGATGGCAGGCCTGTTTGCACACTGCACTGTTCAAACAGACTCCCCTGCCTCAGACACCTGTGCGGTGGAGGACAGCAGACGGGACCCGGGGCTCTCAGCTCTTCCCACGTCTCCCCACAGCCACCTTGACAGGCCCTGTGGGGTTGTGGCTGCACCATGCCCCGTGCTGGGTTCTGCAGCTGCTGGGGTGGCCGGGTACTGCCCCTACTGCTGGCCTATGTCTGCTATCTGATGCTCGGGGCCACTGTCTTCCGGCTGCTGGAGAAGCAGGCAGAGGCTCAGTCCAGGGACCAGTTTCAGCTGGAAAAGCTGCGCTTCTTAGAGAACTACACCTGCCTGGACCAGCAGGCCTTGGAACAGTTCGTACAGGTGAGGGAGTGGGGTGGGGTAGGGTGGGATAGGAGGAATGGGGAGGTGGGTGAAGGGGGCTCATGGCAGGTGCAGAGCCACTACCCAAGGCTGATCCCTGTTTGGAAGCAGTGTGCAATGGCTGGGAACTAGAGCCTGGTGCGACCAGTCCAGATGTCCTGACTCTCAGATCTACAGCTAGGTCGCTATGTAACTTGGATCAAATCACTTAGCCTGAAATTCCTCATCAGTAAGGTAAAGAGAAAAGGTATATCTGGGGGTAAGGAGACAGCTAGTCAGTAAAGTGCTTGCTGCACAAGTATGAGGCTGAGTTCCGTTCCCAGAACCCACATAAAAAAGCCAGCCATGGTAGTGTATGCTTATATTCCCAGCACTGGGGAGGCGAAGATGGGTGGCTCCCTGGAGCTCTCTGGCTAGCCTGCCTTGTGAACTGGACAAGCCTCTGGCTGATAACAGATCTCGTTCAGTAAACAAGGTGAGAGGCTGAAGAGATGGCTCAGCGAGTAACAGTTCTTACTCTGGAAGCGTGCGACCTGAGTTTGAATTCCTGGCACCCATTAAAAAGCTGGGCATGGCTGCAGGGGGATGGCTATGCAGCCTGGTTGGGTATGCCTGTGATCCAAGTAGTGGGGACAGGTGGATCCAGAGAGCTCACTGACCAGGCCAGACCAGCCTAATCAACACAGAAAGCTTCCTGTTCGCTGGGCTTGGTGGCGCATGCCTTTAATCCTAGCACTTGGGAGGCAGAGACAGGCAGATCTTTGTGAGTTCAAGGCCAGCCTGGTCTACAGAGTGAGTTCCAGGACAGCTAGGGCTACAGGGAGACCCTGTCTCAGAAAGACCAAAAAAAAAAAAAGAGCTTCCTGTTCAGTGAGAGACCCTGTCTCAAGATAGTGAGTGAATAGCAATAGAGAGATGCCAGTTTGCCTCTGCATGTTCCAACATGGATGTGATGTGTGTGTGTGTGTGTGTATGTGCCAGACACACACATACACACACAAATAAATAATTTTTTTATTTTATGTGTATAAGTGTTTTTCTTGCATTTGTGTAAGTACACCCCTCCATGCAATGTCTGCAGAGGCCAGAAGATAGCATCGGATCCCCTAGAACTGGAGTTAAGGAGAGTTGTTAGCCATCACGTGGGTGCTCCAGTCCTCTGCACAAACAGCCAGTGCTTTTAACCACAGAGCCATCTCTCCAGCCCCAAATAAATAAGTTTTCTAAAAACAACCAAGGTGGGTGGTTCCCGAGTAATGACTTGAAGCTGACCCCTGGCCTTCACATGTGAACACACACACACACACACACACACACACACACGCATACCTGCATACACACAGAGAAAGAAAACATGTATCCATGCTCTAGATGTTTCACAGCAGGTTCGAAGCCCTCTTTGAGCTGCGTGATGAAGGTGAACTGTCAGTTATCAACACTCTAGAAATTTCCTCTTCCTCCACTCACCACTCCCCAGGGCTGCTGTTCCATCTGCTGGCTCCCAGCGTGTGTCCCTGGGTGGAGACACAGATAAAGGGCCACACCAGCTGTCATGCTGCTCTCGCTCCCTTGGAGCCTGACCAGCGGGGAACCGGCAGGTGGATGAAGTCTGCCAACATGGCGCCTGGGGCTGCTCTCACTGACACCCCCTCCCCCCGCCCCTCCTGCCTCCCTCTCTCTCAGGAACAAAGCAAAAGCAGGTGTCACAGGGAAAGGAGAATACACTGGAAACACTAAGTAGAGCAGGTGACATCGGTTGCTGCAAAGGAGCAGATCAAGCGTAGAATCCACATAGTGACAACTGGCCTTTATTGAGTATTTCCAATGTGTATTAAGGGGCGGGGACCAGAACTCTGGTTCATAACCTAGGGGTGAGCCCTTTATAGATGTTTTCTCCCAATTGCTTATTACGATCAGTATCTCCAGCTTGCAGATGGAAGCTGAGCCCAGAGTGGTGCAGGGGTTACCCAAGGCCATAGTTGTTGGCTAAGGCAGAACTTACACACACACACACACACACACACACACACACACACACGTGTGCATGATCTGGCTGGCAAGCTCTTGTTCTTCAACACACAAATTAGCATACATCCTGGGGGCAGGGTACTACTCCAAATCTCAAAGTGAGAGTTTTCCAAGGACCTGAGGACCAGCAGCAGCAGCGCCTGAGAGCTTGTTAGGAAGGCAGGTTTGGGACGGGCTGACTCTGATGCTGAGGGTGAGGCCTCCAGGTGATGCTGGGGTTCTGAGACTGAGAGCAAAGCTGGTTTATAGGATAAGATGTTGGCTATGTGGGCAGATAGGCCTGTCCAGGCTCTTCCAGAACACACTCCCTGGCATACCGGCATATAGAGTTACTGGGGAATGGTACCCACATCCAGGCTGAAACAAGTTCAGGAGGCACTTAACATCCTAGGAAAAAGGCAGAGCCGTGGATCCCCAAGACCCTCTCCTGCTCAGCCCTGGTCTGACTACAGGGCTGGACCCTCAAGACCCCCTCCAGCCAGTCCTATAGTCAAGAACAAGGGTGACCAGAGGCCTAACTGCAGCCCGAAGGGCCCAGTGCTTATCCTCAGGGATTCAATAGTGAAGATGGACATCCATAACCCTGAGAGTCTTCAGTCTCAGGACAGACCCTTATTAGCCAGGGGAAGTGGCTCTGAGAGGCAGATGAATCCTGGAATAGGAGTCTAGGGGATCCCTGTCCAATAAACAGATGCTAAACTCGGTGACAGAGCAGGCTTATATACCTGTCTCTCTCTCTCCTTCATCGGTGGATTCTCAGCTATGAAGATGTCACAAGCAATAGAAGCCACTCAGCCACACTCAGAGCCCCAGAGAGCTCAGATCCTCTTCTCCACAAGATGGGGGGCTACCCAGAGATACAGTGGGGACAGCCAGAGACTAAGGCAGATGTTGTCTCCAAGAGTGAGGGTCTCCAGGGAGCAGACGTGTTCAGGAATGTCCGGCCCAGCTGTCTGGCTGTTTAGGGAAGAGGAGGCCAAAGTCCACATCTTGAGTGGCCAGTTCCTTCCCAAACAAAGGCTGAGAGGCCACCATCCAGCCGGAGGGTTCCCACAGGAAAGGGAAGCAGGGGCAGTGGCACCCCCCAGTAGTTCTCCACCTTTGGGGTGCTGCCAGGTGACAAGGATACACTGCCTTGGAACAAGCCCCCAGCTAATGAGGAAGGGAATGGAGTTGGTGAGACAGAGCCCTGCCCACTCCCCACTTGAAGCTGAGGACTCGGGCTTGAGCCTGGCAAGGCTCCAGTTCTAGGAACGCAAGCACAAGCACAGATTGATACACAGAGCATATGGAGCCATGCAATAGCACGTGTGTACAGTACCCAGAGACAACACACCACATGTGCACAGTACTGCTGTATACACATGTGCACACACGCGCACCCTGGTGTCAGCCTCTGATAGACTTTCTCCTGCAGGCATGGCCTGGGCTTTCTAGAGGGTGCCAGAATACCTTCCTAGAGCAAGGCCACTAGCTGCCCAAGGGAAGGTAACCTCAGACCCCATGATTCTCAGTAGATCCTTCCAGAAGAATCCAGCATGAACAAGCACCACCATTCCTAACTACTGTGCATATGCTCATGCACGTATGTGTATGAGAGAGGGAGACACAGAGAGACATAGAGACAGAGAGACAGAGAGACAAGAGACAGAGACAGAAACAGAGATATCGATCTTCCTGGTCTCACCAAGTGCAATCTCCCTACCACCTCCCTAGGCCTCTGGCACTCCACCAGGCCCATTAACAACGACAACTCAGTCAGACCTGGCTACTTGAGGTCCAGTGACCTTAGACAATTCTCTTAGCCATTCAAAGTTCTTTCCTATGAAATGGGAATGATACTAAGAGACGTTTTTACTGAGCACACAAAAGCGTCATCCTGAGGGCTTGGTGACAACTGTCACTCAGTGACTGCTCCTCCTTCCCACTCCACCCTGCAGGTTATTCTGGAAGCCTGGGTAAAAGGCGTGAACCCCAAAGGCAACTCCACCAACCCCAGCAACTGGGACTTCGGCAGCAGTTTCTTCTTTGCAGGCACGGTGGTTACCACCATAGGTAAAGGGCCTGGATGTTGGGTGCCATGGAGGGGCCCCCCAAGGCCATGTCTCAGTTTGGGAGCAGGATGTGGTTCACCCAGGAGGTGACACAGGCATCAGAAATGGGAAAGTGAGTAGAGAAGACTGGTGAAAGAAGAAGGCAATAGGCGGCACTTGGGAGCCAGCTGCCACTGTGGGTGGCTGGGCTCAGCTCCCTGGGGCCCTCAGACACGCCAGGCAGAGCCCTGAGGAGAGCCTGGCCCTCTATCAACTTCAGTCCTGGCAGGCAGGCCAGGATACTGTGATACTGTGCACCTGACGGTAGACCAAGCTCACACCTGGGAGCAGGAAGTCCTCTCAAGGTGGGCAGAGGGGGAGAAGGGGGGCACAGAGAGAGAGAGAGAGAGAGAGAGAGAGAGAGAGAGAGAGAGAGAGAGAGAACTTGAGGAGGAGAGTTAGTTATTTGTATACAGGGACAGTCCATCAAGCTGCAAATGATGTCCCAATGTCCCCAGGAGATGGACCACCTACAGGCCTCTCTTCCATTCAGTTCTGGGCTGAACTGAATGGGGGTGTGGTGGGCCCAGTTCCAATTCCATGCATCTTCTCTGAAACTCCAGGCTGAGTGATGGGGTGAAGGTATGGGGGGGTACAATCTTGGATCTGATCCAGGCTTGGCCCTCAAAGAGCTTCCAGTCCACTAAAGAGATCTTATTACTACAATTGTATAAAACAAAGTGGGTAGGTAATTAGATAGAAATGACAGGAAGCATTGCAGGTAATGAGACCTGGCAGGGAGGCAGACGGCGCAGTCAGGAGGGCTTCATGGAGGCAATGTCATTGGAGATGAGCCTTCTATAGAGATCATTCTAGCAGAGATTGGGATGAATATTCGTGAGAACAGGGAGGTTCTCCTCCTCCTGCAGAGGTGATGGACACAAGGCCCTGACAGAGCTCGGGGCTGGCAGGAGGCAGCTCTGTGAGCTTGCTTCCCCTGACCTGCAAACTTCCTCCTGCAGGGTATGGAAACCTGGCCCCCAGCACGGAGGCCGGGCAGGTTTTCTGCGTGTTCTACGCTCTCGTGGGCATCCCACTCAATGTGGTCTTCCTCAACCATCTGGGCACAGGGCTGCGTGCCCACCTGACCACCCTGGACAGGTGGGAGGATCATTCCAGGCGTTCCCAGGTAGGGCCCTTCCTTCCCTCCAGCCTCAGAGACAGATCGGCTGCAGATGTGGAGATAAGTTTCGGAGGGTTGGGGAGTATCAGACAATGGGCAGACACAGTGTGGTTGGCTGCAGGGCTCAGAGGAGAGATGGGGAAGGATGATACAAGCTGGGCAGGGTGTGGCCCCAAAGCTCTCTGCAGCATGTCTGAGAACAGAGTCTACCTGCAGAAGGCTCAAGGTCAGGGCTAGGTGTGACACTAGACTTATCCCAGACCTGAGTCCCTGAAGGAGCCTGCTCAAATGTGATCCTCAAGTTCAAAGGGGTCTTCAGATTGCCCTAGATCCACTAACACATCCTCATGCCCCAAAATTCCCTGGCATAGGCATATTACATGCCTATGGGCACAGCCCCACCCAAGGTCTGCAGGGCAGGAGGGGGACTTGGTTCTTGACCAGCCCTACCCAACTTTTCCCCAGACATCCCCCCATATATTCCCTACGGGACTCAGATCTGGGATAGGACTTCTGTCACCAAACTGTCCCAGGTCCCTTCATGGTGGTAGGCATGCTGGTGGCCTGGAGATTGTTCTGAACTACATGAAAGGAAGCTGGAAGTCTGTGATGACCACAGAGATGCTGTCCAGATTCTCCATCAAAGATGGATGCTGGCCAGGGGACATGAGGCTTCTAAGTGGTCTCAAGGACAGACCTCCCTCCCAGCTCCTGCAGGTCCTGGGCCTGGCTCTGTTCCTGACACTGGGAACCCTGGTCATTCTCATCTTCCCGCCCATGCTCTTCAGTCACGTGGAAGGCTGGAGCTTCGGCGAGGGTTTCTACTTTGCCTTCATCACCCTCAGCACCATTGGCTTCGGGGACTACGTTGTCGGTGAGGATGAGATAGTCAGGTATCTCGGGGGGGCATCCAATAGAATTTGGGGACTGAGGTCACGATGCACTCTTGGTAGCGTCCTCAAAAATCTCTAGCCTGGGCCGACTGTTGCCTCCTCCATCGCTGATTCTTCCTGTGAGGACCAGGGAGAGGGCGTCCCTAAGAAGCCGAGGGGCGGCTGTGCTCTCACACCTGTCGTCTGCTTTTCCGGCAGGCACGGACCCCAGCAAGCATTACATTGCTGTCTACCGGAGCCTGGCAGCTGTCTGGATCCTCATAGGACTGGCGTGGCTGGCGGTGGTCCTCAACCTGGGGCCCCTGCTTCTCCACAGGTGTTCCCGGCTCTGGCTGCTCAGCAGGGGCGTGGACATCAAGGATGGGACAGCCCTTGACACTGACCCCAGACTTCAGAAGACTCCCATCTCTGCATGAGGTCCCAAGGGCTCCAGCCACCCACCTCCTGCCCCCCTCAAACCCATACCATCCTACCCCCACCTCTTCCTTCCCAGCCCACATGTTCCCAGCCGGGGCTGGTCAGCAACTCCCCAGCCAGCAAAAGGAAACAGGTGCACCTACAAAGTAACTGAGGGGAGACAAGGAGACGGAATCAAAGCTGTGTGTGGATGCAGCTGTGTACGTTGGTCCCAGAGCCCCTTTCCCTATCTAGAAAAGAGAGGGGCCTAGAACAGTCAAAGGCAACATAGATCACGGTGGCTAAATTGCCATTGCTACCCTCACATCCTCCCAAGAAGCCCTTGGACAGCAAGCAAAGGCTGACTCAAGATTTGTGTCATTTGCTACGTACACAACATGCACTCAACAAGCCTCCACTTTATGCCAGGCACTGTGGCAGATTCTGGGGATATGACAGAGACCATCCCTGCCTTCTACTGTGTCTTTAGTCTTGGAAGGATTGGACATGTGGAGAGGCGGCCCCAATGCAGTGCCTGAGGAGGCCTGATGGGTGCAAACCCGGGGAGAATGAGAGTCCAGGGCAGCCTCTGGGGGAGGGGGTGGCACCCTGGGGCCTGCTCAGGGCAGACAGGAGCTGTTCTCAGGAGGGCAGCTGAGGAGCAGGCGGGCTGCCTGTCGGAACTCTTGCTCCCTTGCCTGCAGCGCTTTGGACCTCCTTTGGGTGTCCCACTGTTCACCTGAACATGATCTCTCCTGACCCCTGGAACCGTCCTGGACTTTATCACTCACTCTGAGAAGCTAGAGAGGCCGTAGATTCCAGGAGCCTCGCAAGAAGTGAGCTCCCTGGAGGCCTGGAATGCACGGGAACCGGCTCTCCAGGCCCGGTCCAGCTGACACATTACAACCTTAAGGCCTGAAGAGAGGCAGGATTTGGCCCAGTCTGTCTCAATCCCCAGTCTCACAAGGAACAGGAACTCCAGCTTTATCCTCTCCCGCCACCCCAGGGTCAAGACCTGGACTGTGAGTCCAAAAGGTTGGGGGGAGGGGACAAGGAAGGACCACAGCAAAGGAATCCCACCTCCACCCCAGGATTTGCTGCCACCCAAGGAAGATCTGAAATCTTAAGCCATCCATCAATTCTACACATCCCAGACCCTGATTGTGCTCTGGGGAGGTGGCACTCAGAGACCTCCTCCACAGCAGTAGGGGACAAGCCCCTGGTCCAAGCCCTCTTACCTCCTAAATACATTGACAAACATACACAGCTGGGCCCCTTTCCCCTGAGTGCACTGGTTATAGGGAGACTTAGGGTGAACCTGACCATAGCAAGCACTTGGAGGAAGTCCCAGGTCCAACAATTTAGGCAGGAGCCCTGACAATAAACTTGGCTGCTAAAAGTTCTGCTCTGAGCTCTGATTGTAGACATCTCTCCCACAGGAAATGCTAAAGAGCTCTGGTCCTTCCTGTCCCTTGTCTGGGGCTACCAGGAGCCCTCTCCTTCCCCTGACTTAGATGTGGGTGTGGGCACTCCATCCCCACCTGGAGCTGTTTTTGTCCTGTGGATTGGACCTCTGAAAGTGGGCAGGGCTGTCCCATCCTCCAGGACTCCTCCAAGGGAAACCAGTGACAGGAATTTGCTGGGAGGTGGACCGCCTCCTCCAGCCCCTTCCTGCCCACTTGGGTTCCTGTCCACAGATCTCTCTCCTCCACCCCTGCTTCTCGATCATGTGCAGACAGGCAGCCAGAACAACGCCCTGTTGGGCTTGGGGCTGCAGGATACCAGGCACCGGACTCCTGCTGCTTGCCTACCTGGCTTACCTGACACTGGGCAGCTGTGTGTTCTGGACGCTGGAGGGTCGCACGGCCCAAAACTACAGCCGCAGTTTCCAGCGTGAGAAGTGGGAGGTGCTGCAGAACTTCACATGTCTGGACGGCCGGGAGCTGGACCAGCTGATCCGGGTTAGGGGATGGGTGGGGCCCGCCTGGGGACCAAGGGATGGAGGAGGGGGCATAGGACTCAGTGCTGGAATGGATGCTCTGGGCATTGGGATGGATGGATGGACAGTTCTCTGTGTGTGCCTGGGGGCGGGGGGATAAACAGGTTCAGAGTGGCGAAGCACAGGGTTGAGTTGGACTTACTCTAGCTAGGCATGGGGGTGCTCCAGGGAAGTCCTCTTTAAGGAAATTGAAGGGCTGGCACTGCAAGGAGACTCATGTGGAACACAGATATCTTAATTGGGAAATGAAGAACACAGAGGAAGTGCTTCCCTGGGTCATAAGTTATAGGGCTGTGGAGATAGATGGGGTCGTCATGGGGCATTTGGTCTGTTGGCCTTCCTGTACGGGACTTACTCAGACCCTGGGTGAAGGATGAAAGGCCACACCCAGCCCGTTCCAAAGAGGGGGAGCAAATATGAGCCTTGGGGTGTGGCCAGACTCTAAGGTGGTGCCACACCCAGAGCAGGCAGGTGTGAATTGAGGGGAAGGGGCTTAGCTGTCCAGGTGTATGAGACAGAGGGTTGTGTGCTTACCTGAGTAGGGACAAAGGAGAGAGGGGGTTGGGCGCAGGGCTGGGACTACTTTACTTGGGGTGTTTGGACACTAAGAGAGAGAGCTCTCTCCACCTGCAGGGCCTGCAATACAGATCTGGCAGCTGCTCAAATCAGTGGCTGTGTTAATATCCTGATCCACATCCCGTCCTCTGGTGCTCAGGGCTGGAGTTCAGACCCATGTGCGCTCATCCAGAATCCTCCCTCTTTTCTAATGATTCCTTTACAGAGAGAGGCAGGTGCTGTGCACCAAGACCCCGAGCCAAAGCCAGAGGTGGAACAGGAGCGCCACGCGGAGATGGAGCTCCACGCCCACCAGACAAGCGGAGCGGGCAGCACCTGGAGCTAGGCAGGGCCTGTTCTGCTGATAACTCAGAGTTACACCTCCCTCCCACCACCACCACCCAAGCCCTCCATTGCAGCCCTTCCCCTGACCAGCCCCATGTCCTCACCTTCCTCACTGGAGGAAGGTGATCCTTCCTCATTTGGAGATGAACTGGGCTTGGAGACATTTAGTGCTAATTCAAGTCTGCGCAGCCAAGAGCTGTTGACCACCTGGAACGGGATGGGGGGGTATGCTTCCATGTGGACATATGCATGTGGACGTTTCACAGAGTTCCCAGCCAGGCTCTGTGCAGACCCTCTCACCTCTGGCTCCACCCCAGCTCACTCCTGTCCCCAGCCTTCTTGTGGCCCCAGGCATCCCCAAGAATAATGATTGGTGTCCAGACCCTCCTTCTACCCACCATGGATGCATGAAGAGAAACCCATTTACCCCAGAGAGGGCACTAGTGACAAACCAAAGAAACAATTCCACCCAGGCCTAGTTAGATGAACTGGTGGGTTTATTGGAGTTACTTACTGGAATACATGAGAGGCTCAAAAGTACCTACATTACTGAAGAGCCCGCTCCAGCAGGGGTGGCAACTCCCAAAAGCTATAACCACGGAGCACACTACCCAAGCTGCAGACAGCTCCACATAAGAGTTCCTTCCCCAACTGGTGGTGACTGCATGTAACCTTGAGCAGGACTTCGGGAATCTCATAATTCTCTGAGTTTCTTAAGCCTTGTAACTCGAATGAGCTTCTTTCCTTGGGGGGTGGGTGCTCCTGTACAGCATGAGAACTCTGCAAGAGTGTGGTTGTAGGTGTGTGTGTGCATGTGTGTGTGTGTGTGTGTGTGTGTGTGCGTGTGTGTGTGTGTGTGTTGGGGTACAGGGGCACAGGCTCCCAGATTCTGTTGGTCACTACAGCTTCTTCCCCAGGACATCATCTGAGCCTACAAAAATGGAGCCCACCTTCTGGGTGGTACCACCAGCATGGGGCGCTGGGAGTTCATGGGCTCCTTCTTCTTTTCTGTGTCCACCATCACCACCATTGGTAAGGGCGGTATGGGGCAGGCTGCTGGGGCTGGGGAGGTGGCCTCTCGCTGAGGGGACAGTAGAGCTGGTGGAGCATTCAGGAGGGCTACCGAGGATGTCACACCTGCAAAGCAGTCACTTCTTCCTCCCGGCCTCCACCTGCCTATCTATCAGCAGCGTCTCAGGCCTCGGGCCTCATGGACATGTTCAAGTTTGGAGACCTCTGCCCTGGGGGACTGTGATCTTTCGACCCAGTCTCTCCTATGGTCCCTCTCAGCCCATCAGTTCCCCTGGTCCCCCATCACTATCCTCCAAGCCCCTTTCCCCTCCAGAGCCTGACCTTTGGCACATCTGAGGTAGAACTTGTTCCCAAAAGGCATCTGAGGGCTCTTGTGTGGACAAGTGTGGACAGAGAAGCACTAGGTCCCTACCGCTCTGAATCCCAGGGAATAATCCAAGTGGGCTGCTCAGGTACTTGTTTTCCACATCTCCTGCACAGCCGCAGACTGAACCACCAGGTGGCAGGCACACCCCACCAGTGACTCAGGCTCTTGCCTCCGTCTCTGAAACCTGTGTCCTTCCCGCTTTGTTCAGATATTTTTCCTCAGGAACTATCCATACTATTTTTTGAGAGAGGCACTCTTGCTGGAACCTGGGACTTGCCAGATTGGCTGGACTAGCGGTCCAGAGAGCCCCAAGGACCCTCTCCTGTCTGTCTCCCCAGCACTGGGATCAAAGACAAACACTACCACACCCAGCTTTCTATGTGGGTGCTAGGGGTCCAAACTCAGGTTTTCTCGCTCGTGAGGCAAGCAGTTTACTGACTGACTGAGCCATCTCCCCAGCCTGTTTCTTTTACATCTTTCCATTCGCAGGACCCAGCCAAAGAGAGGCCTGGCATACGCTGGGCACTCAGCAGGCCTGCTTTGCTGGGGAATTCCCCCAGCATGCATTTACCAGTGAGGACTGAGTTCCAGAGCTGAAGGAGACCACACAGAGCATGGTCACCATGGGCCATGGCTTCCAGGTGGGGGTGGGAGGGTTAGCCTCTGAACCCCACATTCATCTGTCAGTTTGCCAACCCTTGTACACATTTGAGCCCCAGGGATACATGTTCCCATCTGTGGTCTCATTACATCCATAGCCTGTGGGTGTCTGGGTCCCCTTTTAAAGTGAAGAAACAGCCCAAGTTCCCACAACCTTGCAGGGGGCGGGACCCAGGATGTGCAACCAGGGGGGATACTGGGAGTTGATGCATCGACCTAGTTCTGGCTCTAACTGTCCACATCCAGAGCGGGTGTGGAAGAAGGGATTGGGGCGCCTTGGCCCTGCGCAGAGCCCGCCCCTCAACTATCTCTCGCTCCTGCCTCAGGCTATGGCAATCTGAGCCCTCAGACCATGGCCGCCCGCCTCTTCTGCGTCTTCTTTGCCCTTGTGGGGATCCCTCTCAACCTCGTGGTGCTCAACCGCCTAAGCCACCTCATGCAACGTGGGGTGCGCCACCTCGCCCACAAGCTGGGCAGCCGCTGGCAGGTGAGGGAGTGGAGGAGGGTACAGGGATGGCTCACTTCTGGGAAGAAAGCGTGTAGTGGGAATGGGGTGTAGAACAAAAAGGGGTGGGATGGGGAACACTGGGGGTGGGGGTGGTAGGGTTGAGCTTCGAGGTCGGGATTCGGATCTTTGATCATAACAGAGTCCATGGTCAGGATGCGGTTGAGGGCGATGGGTGTCAAAGCCACCAGGGGCTTTTAGCAGAGAATGTGGGGGGACACAAAGCTGGAGAGGTGGGTCTGGAGCGGTCCTCCCTCTCCCGGCGGTAGACCTCCAGGCCTGCACCATGCCCTGCAGGACCCAGCGCCGGGACAGTGGCTGGCAGGCTCAGCTGCGCTGCTGTCTGGCCTTCTGCTGTTCCTCTTGCTGCCGCCTCTGCTCTTCTCCCACATGGAAGGCTGGAGCTACCTGGAGAGCTTCTACTTCGCGTTCATCACTCTCAGCACCGTGGGCTTCAGCGACTATGTGATCGGTGAGAGGCCCAAGGTTGGCAAGGCAGGGGCTTGGGCACCCACCCAGGTGTCTGCTGTGTGTGGGTCACTCGGATGCCTCCGTGGCCTGGCCTAAGCAGGTCCTGCCCTTTTCACGGTGTGTTGGGCAGGGGTCCCACATGTGGGGCTTGCCGGCTTGGAGCTGTCCTCCCAGGTTGTGGGCTCGGAGCCCTAGAGGGACAGGGAGTCTGGTCTTCCTCCTGCCCATCCATTTCTCATCGCCAGTGCCAAGTGGAGTTTCAGGCAGGAGAGTGAGGGGATGCCTGAGACCCAGTCTTCCCTATCCCCCAGAGAAAATCAACAAACCAAGTAGTCTGCAAAGATCCCATCCCACCAGGGCCCAGGAAACTTCCCAGGGGCCACCGGCCTTTCCGGAGACAATGAAGCTCAATGTCCAGCAGGTGGCAGTGGAGGGAAGTTCCAGTGTGTGTGGCTCAAATGCAGCCTCTCCTAAGAGTGGGTTCCCCCACCAGCTGGCTGGCCTTGGGGACCCCACACCTCTCACACACCCATGGCCCCAAAGTTAGGAAGGGTCTGCCCCATGTTCGTCCAGTGGACTGTTGAGGCGAGGCTCTTCCAGGGTGAAAAACTGCACTCAACCAACAAACCAGAGTGTCAACCCCATTTTACCAAGGAGGAAGCTAAAACTCAGAGAGGCCAAGCCATCTGCCTGAGGTGCCACAGAAAGATACGACTTCTGCTCTATTTGATCCCAAAACTCATGCTCTTTCTAGAAAGCCTCCCACAACATTCTCTGGGCCCGAGTGTCCCTGAGTGTTGCTAAAAGGCCTACCACTGTTTTCTGATCTCTGGTTCAAGATTCTCTCCCCTTGGCCTCTCCTCCTCAGACAGAAGGGTCTCATACGCAGAACCCCAGCTGTCCAAACATGATCTCCCCCATCCTGTGGCTCAGGAAGAAGCGACTTGGTGAGGTTTCTTCAACATGGTCATGTTCTAGTCTCTGTCCTCACAGTAGAAAGATATGTCTAAGGACATCTGTAGCCAGCAGCATGGAGGGCCTTGACTGCCCCTCACAGCTCAGGGGACAATTCTAGAATCTGTCTTCTATTCAAACTGCTGATGTTCTTTGTCTAGGCAGGATTGATGGTAAAGCCACACGGAGGGGGCCCTGCGCAGCCCTCGTGGATTCCCACTCGCAGTATAATTAAGGCCCAGCATACATGGATTCGTGAAGCCCCTATCCTTGCTCCCTGGGTTCTGAGGATCATATCCCCTACCTAGCTCCATTAAAAACCTTCGAGGTTTTCCCATCACCCTAGGATGGATTTCAAACTCCACAGTGAGGCCTGAGTATAGTGACCCATGCCTGCTATCCAGGCATTTAAGGAAGCAGAGACAAGAGGATCATGAGTTCAAAACCAGCTTGTCTACATCACAATATCCTGTCTCAAAAACAAAAGGAAAATTTCCAACTAGGCAGCATCGTCTAGACAAGGCCAGTCCTGAAAGAGAAGGAGAAGCATCAGCTAGCCTCCAGGGGGCGGTAGAGACATGGCACAGCTGGAAGAGCAAGGAGACCACCTTGCTGCCCACGGAGCCTCCTGCTCAGCCTAGAAACCTGCTCAGCATGTTGTGATAAAGAAAGCTCCCTGTCCCAGGGTCTGCTGCAAAGTTCTTGGGGACAGAGGAGCTATAAGCAGAGCGGCGCCACCCAGTGTGACCCCTCATCAGCTCTGCATACCTTTACAGAGACCCATTCCCTGAGCCCCTGGCCACTTCAGCTACAAGGATCTTATGTATATATATATAGAGAGAGAGTGAGGCTACAACAAAGACAGGGAGTTATTTAACACCAGAGCAGGTGACTCAGGGCAAATCTAAGGAGGACTCCCAAACCACACATGTTCTAGAACCTTCTTCCTCCTCAAATTTCAGCTCCTTTAGCGATGGGCCAAAGACTTTCTTGAGTGGGACTACTGAGACTCTACACATAACACACACGCACACGCACACACACACACACACACACACACACACACACACACACACAAACAACCTGGATGTCATGTTCCTGCCTGAAGCTGGTGGCCAAAGCCACCAGCACCCCCCCCACACACACACACACAGCTCTCATCCACAATCGTGTTAGCAGCTCAGTAAAGCGCCTCGCCAGCTGCTGGTTCTCCTGCCAAAAAAAACTAAATCAAGGGGAGAATTTGCCTCCTCCCTTCTGTGGCCAGGAGCGGGAGCCACTCCAGGGCCAGGCGCTGGCTCCACTGATCTCATTTAGAGCCGCAGTGGAATCAGCCTCATCACCCAACCAGCTTAATCCAGTTTCGGGTCCTACTGCAGCCAGAGCCAGGGAAGATGGCCAGGCCTGATGTGAGGCCAGCAGCACTCAGTGGATGATGGGCCAAGACAAGAAAGGCAGCAGGGATCCACCCAGAGCATCGTTCCAGTGTGATGAGGGATGCAGGTCAGAGGGAGCAGAGCAAGCCACTGAGTGGCCCATAACGAGAGTCAGCTAAGGCCCCCCTGTCCACTGCCTCACCATCGCGGACCCAGCATGTCTGGATGGTGAGCACCTGGTGAGCAGCTCTAGGTGTTTGGAGAGTTCTGTATCCAGTACCAGCCTGTGCCACTTTAGCCTATATAACTGTGGAGACAGTCATCACAGCCGAGGAAGCGGCTCCCCCAGTGAAGACCCTCAGGTCGTAAGAGCAAGACAGAGAAGCCAGGCTGGTCCCTGAGGGGGGCCTCTAAGCAGGGCTGTGAGGATGAGGGGACGGTCGCAGGCCAGGAGCAGTCGGAAATGAAGAGTGAAGAGCTAAGAGGACAACAGGAAGAATGATAGCTGGAGAAACAGATAAAGACAGGAGGGAGCGAGGGAGGGAGGGAGGGAGGGAGGGAGAGAGAGAGAGAGAGAGAGAGAGAGAGAGAGAGAGAGAGAGAGGAAGCCTCACAGGGGGCCTAAAAATCAGGGCCCAAGTCATTTCCTAAAGCCAAGTGGGGGAGAGAGCAGAGTGTTCTTCTGTGTCACAGGTGCAAGGTGCCCACAGGGTGATCGCAGGTACTGAGGACTGAAGTAGACACTTAATCCAGCAGAGTTCTAGTCTTCTTCCTAAAGCCCCAGCTTCCCACAAGCTGCCCTATTTCGAAACTGAACACATGTCCCCACAGTGGGTAGAGCCTAGCATGCTTGAGGCCTTGAGTTCGATTCCTACCACCATATAACTGAGCACTGCGATACACAGCTGTAATCTCAGAACTGGGGAGGTGAAGGCAGGAAAATCAGAAGTTCAAGGTCATCCTCAGCTACATAGAGAGTTCAAGAACAGATTTGGCTAGGTGAGATCCTGTCTAAAAACAACAGACAAGATCTCACCTTTAATCCAAACATGAGGGTTTGAGGGAATAGAGAGAGGTGGATCTTGGTGAGTTTCTACATAGTGAGAGTTCTGTTTGAGATATATATATATATATATATATATATATATATATATATATATATGCTGAACAGAGAGACAGGCTAGCAGTGGATCGTGGATCAAGCTTTTCCTGGCGGCTGGTTAACGTCAGCCTATGAGTCACCTCAGAGGTTCCAGTTCACCAGGCACTGTGAGCTCTGCCCCCTGTCTCTAGAGGGAGTGGTCCAATGGTGGCCACGTTGCTGATCTGGGTACAGCACTTTGAGAACTTTCTGGGGGAGATTTTGTAAAGTGCCAATCCCACGGCCTTCCTGGAGCCTGACCTCTCTTGGCTGGCAGCCACAGACAGAGAATGTCAGGATGAGGCTTCCTGAACTCTACCCCACCTCAAGTACTGACTCCTCAGGGCTCTGGGCTTCAGGTGGACCCCGCATGTCACCCTCCTCTGACCTCAAATTCTCTCTAGGAATGGACCCCTCTCAGAAGTACCCTCTGTGGTACAAGAACATCGTGTCCCTCTGGATCCTCTTTGGGATGTCCTGGCTGGCCCTGACCATCAAAGTGACCCTGCCTCTGCTGGAGACACTGGAGGATATGGGCCCCTGCTCCCAGAACTGCTCCAAGGGGTGCTGCAAGGCTCGAAGCTGGCGGCATGCCCCAGGAGGGGGACACAAAGTCCAATCCCCACAACCCATCTGCTGCTTTGGGGTCCTGAGGGACTCACACAGCATCTGGAACCCTCTGCTCAGGTCACACAGGGTGATGAGAACAGCTAACCATTTCCCGGGACTTTCAGCTGGATCTTCTGCCTCAGAAATGAGGTTTCTGAGTTTAAGCGTGGCACATGACTGCATGTGCTACAGTTTCCTTTCTGGCTAGGCCCAGCTAGATGATTACATTCTTACCCAATAGGAACACACAGAGAAGAAGCTCATGCAACTCATGGAATGTGACTTTTGGGATGAAACATATCCCCTTTCCGCACTTCGTTTTTCTAGACTTCTGCGATGCTGATGAAGTGACTGGAGCTCTAGCTGCCATATTGCACCGTGAGGTAGAGACAGACCATGATTGACACTGAGAAACCAGGACATGTGGTTGTCACAGAGCCATTGTAACAAACCTGGGCTGGATGCTGCTCAGCTTGATTTATGTGAGAGAAATAAATGTTGCTTTTACGGAGCTGGAGAGATGGCCTAATGGTGAAGAGCACTGGCTGCCCTTGCAGAGGACCTGGATGGAGTCTGTTCCCAGCACTCACACGGCAGCTACAGCTGTCTATAACTCCAGTTCCGGGGGATCCAGTGACTTCTTCTGGCCTCCACAGGCATTGCACAGCACGGACACACTTATATGCATTCAGACAAAATGCTCATACACATAAATTTTAAAAATAAAAAACTATGAGTGTTTTTCACAGAATGAAACAAAATTCTAGATACACACACACACAGACACACACACACACACACAGAGACACACACACACACACACACACACACACACATTTAGAAACAAAAGCAGCAACTGAGGCTAGAGCCTACAAAGAGAAAGCAGGCCCTCCCGGGTGAGCTTGCCAAGGACTGGTGGAGGAATGGACAGAAGGGAGGGGACACTCCCTACCATCCGCTCTCAGATGATCCAAAGCAACTCACAAGGGTTTTCTGGTGAGTTCCAGGATTTGCTAGTGAGTCCTAGGACTCACCCAGTTGGCGGGAGACCGACAGAGTCCTGACTGAACCCTGCCCTGCTTTTCGGGGTCCCTCAGGCCACACAAAAGCAGAGGCAGCCAATGAGCTGTTCCCGCCTCCACTGGGTCCTCTGTTGCCTGGAATCCCAGCCTCTGTTGCAAAGTCTCCTCTCCCATCCCCACATCCATCCTTGGCCGGCGGCATTCCTGCCCCTCCCTTCCTGGTGGTTCAGAAACAGTACATGGCTTCACAGTACCCTGACAACACAACCCTGCACACCCAAAGCCAGCACCCCGAGGTTCCCCAGTGCATCCTATGACTCTGCCCTCCCCATCCTTCTGATAGAGATCTCTGCATTTTGCGTACTAACCCCTTGCTCCCAGGGCCTCCAGGAACTGGGTCAAGAACAGTCTTTTGACCAAGAAAGCCTGAAGGGCTGTGACACTGTACACTGTACTGTTTGTGCCATCTGGTCTACCTCTAGGTGAGCCAAAGCCAGGCAGGCCCTGGGCAACACCAGAGTAAAGGCCAAACCTGATACCCACTTCCAGAGACCCTGAGGCAGGACAGAGAAAGCTAGGGTGAGAGATGGGTGTACGCTCCACAAACCAGACCTGCCAATTCAGCACTCAGAGGAAGAGAGGGCCAAGCCGGTGTGCCATGGTCCCCGTCTCAACCCAGTTTCTAGTCTTCGTCATCCTGCCTGGCCTCACTGGACCCACACTTCACGCCAAGCCCTTCTCAGGCCTACCCTGAGCCTCTTGTTCCCAGAAGGACACAACCTGGCAAGGGGATTCAAGGGAAGGTTGCCAATTGGCCAGCTCCATGTTGTTGTCCACCAATGAGACAAGTCTCTGAAATGCTGCCTTCCAAATCCATCCAGATATCAGCAGGCTGGTGTTACATGCCTGGAATCCAGAGCTCAGAGGGGTGAAGGTCAGAGAATCGGGAGTTCAAAGTTAACCTCAGTAACATAATGAGTTTGAAGTCATTTTGAGCTATATGAAGCCATGTTGTAAAAACCAAACAGGAGCCTGGCATGGTAGCCATACCTTTAATCACATCACTTGGGAGGCAGAGGCAGGTGGATCTCTGTGAGTTCAAGGCCAGCCTGGTCTACAGAGTGAGCTCCAGGCCAGCTGGGGCTACAGGGAAACCCTGTCTCAAAAACACACACAAAAACGGAAAAAATGTCCCCAGTAGAAAGGGTAAATTGGGGGGGGGGTCAGGAGGTGGCAGGAAAGAATGGTTTAGGGCTAACTTCATTTTGTGTGAGGCCAGCATCCTGTGTTCAGGGCAGACTTGTGGGATGGACGCCCTGAAACAGAGGAAGAGCACCAAGGAGACAGGTCTTGAAGAGGCTGCTTCACAGCCCACCTACCGGGTGTTGCAGTAAGCGCTCTGAATGGAAAACGGCATCGCAAGCTTGTAGGAATCGGTTTATTTGTTCCATTAGAGTCCATGAGAGTTAATTCTCTAATCCAGGACCTTGAACAAAGAAAAACTCTGCTTTTTCTACCTTTTGCTTCATCTCCTATAGATAACAGTATTTATTTAGATTGGCAGTCAGAAACATTTTAAGGGGATACAAAGCTAGCTGGCCACCGAGGGGCAGGGAAGACAGTGAGTGCTTAAACAGGAGATGTGCAGAAGCTTGTGTACACTGGACTCATTCATACTTATGATGTCCCATTCCCCGCTTTGATACTTGAATCCACTCAATGCACAAAGAGCATTGTCTTAGCCCAGGGGTCTGTATCTTCTTAGCATCCTCATGGGGGCTGCCATTTTCCTCTCAGTAAGGCTAGAGACTTATACCCGGAAACAATCAGGCATCCTCCACAAAAAAAAAAAAAAAAGAGTTCATACTTATGAGGGTTCTGCGTCCCATGAGAGTTGGAAAACATCGTCCAAAGAACTGTCTGGGGTTCCAGCTCTTCGGGAATGGGGCCTGAGCGACTTTTCCCATTCAGGCTGTGATTTCAGCTGTGGCCTCTTGTTATTTATTTATTTGTTTATTTATTTATTTATTTATTTATTTCGGTCTTTTCAAGACAGTGTCTCCCTGCAGCCCCAGCTGTTCTGGAACTCACTCTGTAGACCAGGCTGGCCTTGAATTCACAGAGATCTGCCTGTCTCTGCCTCCCAAGTGCTAGGATTAAAGGCGTGCGCCACCACGCCTGGCTCATCATTTATTTCTAAGCAGCAGCTGCTCAGATGAAACTTCCCACAAACTCTTCCATCAGAGACCAGCTAGCAGTCGAAAGCCAGTGGTCCTGAAAGATGGTGTGCATTTTGAGATGTTGTCTGGCAAGTAGGTTAAGGGCCCTTGTTACCACAGGTTATAGCTTGAACAACCAACTGAAATCTAATGATACAGTTCGACATACAGATGGGAGTACAGTATCTTCCAGATCAATTCTCTGCCCAACTGGGTGTGCCATAATGTGAATTATACATTCATGGGCCCATTCATCATCTTTCCAATCACCTCTTTTAAGGCCTGCCATTTTCCCTGGGTCTTCGAGTAGGAGCGTGAAGAAGTATGGACATGCAGTCCCCAACTCTCATGATCCTGACCAGTTATGGAGAAGCACAGTCTAAGTAAGCAGTCTTCTTGCATACCCAATATAACCCACCTGGGGCCCAACATCTATATGGACATAATTCTGTGTCTTTTGGAGATGAGAGCAGTTGAAACAGGAGTTGGGGATTTGGTTCAGGTTGGCTTTAGGAATCCCCAGCCTTGGGTTCCTGTGTAGGTGCATTATAAAATCTTTTAGCCCCAGCCTGTCAGGGTTCCTACAAAAATGTGAAATCTTCTTCTTCATCAGGCAATGCAGTCCTTCCCAATAATTAAGGTCTTAAGAAGCCAAACCCCAGTATCAGGAGAGGGGAAGAGTGTTTCATTGCAAGGTTCCAACAGGTCTAGTTCCCTGGCCTCTGAGGGCCACTGATCACCTAGATACACAATAAGAAGAGCTCTTTAAAGACTGTTCTCTAGGAGTTGGAGAGAAGGCACAGGCACTAACAGCACTGGTTGTGCTTGCAGAGAACCCAGGCTTTGTTCCCAGCACCTAGAAGGTGACTAACAACTATCTGTAAGTCTAATTCTGGGGAATCTGATGCTTGCTTCTGGCCTTCCTGTGTATTACATGACACAGGTGCCCTTACATCACTGTAGATAAAACATTTATGCACATTTAAAAATTAATGAATCAGGTGCTGGAGAGATGGCCTAGCAGTTAAGAACACCGACTGCTCTTGCAAAGGATCCGGGTTCGATCCCCAGCACCCACATGGTGGCTAAGAACCGTCTGTAACTCCAATTCCAGGAGAACTTCAGTTCCAGGGGAATCCGAGACCCTCTTCTGACCTCCGTGGCATTGCACAACATGGGTGCACAGACCTACATGCAGACAGTACGCTCATACACATACAAAAATAAATAAAAATTAAAAAAAAATTAATGAATCAAAGTAAAAAGGAAGACTTTTTTAAAAAAGCATATGCTATAATCTTGGCCAGATTTCAAAACAGACTTTTTGGTGATAGTGCAAACTGGGACCTCACTGTCCATTTACTCATAAAAGGAGAACCTGGTGTGATGACGGATTATGGTTAACCGTGACCCTTTTGATGTACAGTAGAGTACCAGGGTCAACACCACATCCATCAATGAGCAAACTCACCTCCAGTCCCTTTTGCCACAAATAATCACTAGGTTTAAAAATAGTGAAATTAACAGGGTTGCAGGTTCCTATTTGGCAGTCTGGGGTAGACACAGCGCTTTCAAGACGTGCTGTTCTGTCTCCATCCTGCCAAGTGGCCCAGTAGACACAAGTCCAGAACGGACAGAAATAGTATTCTTCAGAAGCACATGCTGAGTTTCCAGGATTATGTTTTAAGCACATATATTTGCCTGTAAACATATATTCCTGCTGCCATGATAAGCTTCCACAAGTAAGCCGATTCTGCAGATTTTTGGCTATTGCTGCACATGCATCAAAGACTAGGGATGCGGGTCGTTCAGGGTTGGTGATTCAGGCTCTGTTAATCAAACTGCCTTCACTATGGTAACTTCGCACCTCTAGCCATTCCTCAGTGGGGGGAAATCGAGGGTCAAAACAGATATGTTGCTTGCCATGTTGACATACAGAATAGGTAGTTTTGTTATGTTTACAAGTTCTGATGACCCTGCCCAGGCAAGAGAAATGAGTGTGGTAAATTAAGGTCTTAACTACACCATGATCCAGTTGAGTGCTGTGAACACAGAGGTCACAGGGGCATGACTCTGGAACTACCAAAGAGAACCAGATGACGAGAAACAGATAACAAAAGTTATACATTCTCCCTAGAAGAGGTAAAGATGCCTCAGCCTGCAAGTCTAATCAGCCCACGGCAAATGCAATGGTTAAACAGAACCAGACAGAGGCAAGTGGTAATAATGCACTATGGGCACATTAGAAAAGACAGAAACAGCTCATTTGTCATGTAGCTGACCAGCTTGCTAAGTGCTCAGGTTTCCAGCATGTGTTGATTAGTCAGCTTCCAAAGTGATCAAAGTGGGAGTATAGTCTTCTGATCCTGGGTCCTCTAGCCTTGTTGGGTCCTCTAAGGTTACAGCCTGACTCCTTCCTCTGGATGTTGAGCTCACACAGTTCAAGGGTCAGGAATCCAGCTTTGCTCTGCTATGGTGAATCCAGGGAATCACCTCAGCTACCTTTCTGCAGTAGAAATAGTTAAAACCCCAGTGAATGGACTTATCCATAGAGACTGTGAGTCTGTACATTCCATTCCTTTACTCAAACCATATCCTTCAGCTTAAAGGGATGGCTATCAGTAGTCAGGCTCAAAAGTAATCATTCTTTTACACAACGATGTATGGTGCTCAGGCTCTGCATCTGTTGCATGAGAATGACATTACCCAGTTCCTTTAGGTCTCCCAGCATGTCCCTAATTATGGGTGGAGGCCACCCATAAAGAATTTTATAAGGGGGGGCTGGAAAGATGGCCTAGCAGTTAAGAGCGCTGACTGCTCTTACAGAGGACCCAGGTTTGATCCCCAGCACCCACATGGCGGCTGAGAACCATCTTTAACTCTAGTTCCAGAGGAATCCGACGCCCTTTTCTGACCTCCGCGGCATTGCACAACACGGGTGCACAAACCTACATGCAGACAGTACATTCATACACATATGAAAATAAATTAGAAAAAGAATTTTATAAGGAAGAACCATGTTTGTCTAGATGGAATAGATCAACAAAAGCAACTGGCAACAACTGATCCCAGTGTAACTGAGTCTCCTCACAGTTTGTTCAGTTGCTTTTGTGAAGTTTTAAGGTTTGTTCCATGTGCTTGACTTTTCCAGAATTCCAGGGGCAATAAACTATGTACCACTTCCATAAAAGTTTTAGCCCCTTAGCTACCAACTATACCACTTCAGCCACATATGCCAGCCAGTTATGCCATGCTATAGTGAGAAGAATTCCAAATCAAATAATAATTGCTTTTAGGAAGAGCCTAGCCACGCACTTAGGGAAAGCCTCAGCCCATCCTGGGAAGGTCCATAGAAAAATGAACAGGTATTTTTAGCCCAGTGGAGTTCTGCTGAGTCAATGAGCAAATTGTGAAACAAGGCTCCTCCAACACTATGGACCCCTGAGGAAGCTTTAGTGTCCTGACATGAGTTGTTTGCCTACACGTTTCGAATTGTTGATACATAGATTAAGCTATACTGGAGAGCTAGGGACATAACATATTGATTTAAAGCATTTTCCCATGCTATTTAGCCACTGTGAGTTTCTTTGTGGAATTGTATGACAAAAGCAGGGACAGTGGCCTCAGGCTAGACCATTCCCAAAGCTCCATCATCCTCCTGGGAGAAAATTTCCATTCTCGATCTTAAGCTAAGCAGCCACATGCTGGCTGGGAGTAATTAGGGTCCCATCAGCTAAGGAGCTAGGGAACAGGACTGCAGCTTAAGTCACTGATTCTATCAGCCCTCGAAAAGACTCCAAGCTTTGGCCTTTGATCAGCCTTTCAGTTCCCATGAACCACTGCTGCACTCCCCTTTTGATGTCCCCGACCATGCATGGGGGGGCTACCCTTGTGGGGACCCATGCAGCATCTAGAAGTTTGAGAATTTCTATGACTGTACTTCATGTCCTTTCTCCCTGAGTAATCAGTCCTTTCTCTTTGTACAAAGCTCCGTGTAAACGGAGGGTGGTGAAAGCGTATTTTGAGTCTGGGTATGTATTAACCCATATCTCTGCCACCAACTCCAGGGTTTGAACTAATGTGTTGAGTTCTGTCTTTTGTGCTGAGGTTCCCTTTGGCTTTGCATCGATGACATAGTTAAAAGTTACACAAGGAGGGGCTGGAGAGATAGCCTAGCGGTTAAGAGCGCCGACTGCTCTTGCAGAGGACCCGGGTTCAATCCCCAGCACCCACATGGCGGCTGAGAACCGTCTGTAACTCCAGTTCCAGGAGAACTCCAGTTCCAGGGGAGTCTGACACCCTCTTCTGACCTCTGTGGCATTGCACGACACGGGTGCACAGACCTACATGCAGACAGTACATTCATACACATACAAAAGTAATAAAAAAAAAAAAAGTTACACGAGGAATATCCAGGCAGGCTCTCTCCTTCCCTCACAAAGCTAAAGCCATGTGTGAAATTCTCAATATCAGAGTCCTTAAGGGGCAGGTCTGTCACATTAGGCTGACTGGAAAACACTTCATCAATGATTCTGATGCAATCAGTAGCCCCCTGACCCAGCCCCACAGGCAGCAGGATCACTGGGTTCAGGGTCCACATCACCTCTACACAAATGTGAAGGTTACCAGGTAGTGTCCCTTGGTATATGATCATTCTAGCATTAGTTATTCAGTGTTAATCTTTATACTCCATTAAAGTTAATCATGCACTCATACTATAAGCTCTTGCCCCATATTTAGTTTATTGGCCTCTGACATTCTGTGGCTGCAAGTGCTTATAAACAGGATGTCTTCTCCTAGGCAACAGAGTTCAGTTCTTTGACAGATAAGCTACTGGTCCAGGGCATGACTCCAACATCTGATTTAGAACTTCCAGCCACTGCAGGGCCAGCATGCTCATGTACATATAAGTAAAAAAGGCTTTGTTATGCCTGGGATCGCCAATCTTTCGAAAGCTTTTGGTTGGGTCATTTCCCATAGTAATGGCTCCTTCTCATCCCTCTTTGCAGCCTCATAAAGGGCCTTGGCCATAACAGAAAAGTTGGGTATCCACATTCTACAAAAATCAGCCTCCCCAAAGATTCCTTAACTTAGCATCAGGTAGTGGAGTTTAGGAGACGATATATGGCCCATGCCTCTCTGGGCTGAGTCGATGCTGCCCTAGAGACAAATGAAAACAGAGGTATCTAATTTTTCTTGGCAAATTTGGACCTTTCCCTTGAAACATTGTAACAACGTGCTTTCCACAGGATGAGGAATAACTGCATCCCCTCCATGCAGTCCTCCTTTGTTGCTCCAGCCAATAGGAAATCATCAACTGCAGTGTATTATGTCAACATTATAGTTATAACTGAATAAAAATCCTGACTCTGAACTTTAGTTTTAAGAGTGTATCCAAACTTGGAGGCTTTCATTTCACAACTATCTCCTGGAACTGTGCTCCCAAGCCAGCCTCGTTCATTATATTCAAAACCATTTCTGAAGCCTTAGTTCTATAACTACAAGTTTGGATCAACCCTTATCTTATCAGACAGCTCTACCATTTTATATCTAGGCCTAAAACATCTCATACACACAATGTGAAGCACCGTTCTCCATTTCCAATGTTTTCAATGAGGTTACAAATAAATATAAATGTAATGTGTTCAGTGCTTTGATTTGCTAATTCAGCAAAGCCCACATTCATTCATTCTCCGGGGATCAGAGATCACAGTGGGGATGTCCAAGGGATCGAGGTCAGGTATCTGGGTCACAGCAGCACATGGCTCAGTGAGCTTATTTGTGTTATAAATGGTAGCTTTTTGATTGCAAGGCTAAGTAAAAATCATTGGTCCAGATTCTATCCATTTCGTGAAGTCATTCCTACACTTCCCCTTTCTTTGTTCTGTAAATGAAGAAGCATGCCTATATTTATAAAAGAAGGCAATCTTTAAAAAGTCATTTTAACAGTTCCCTTGCTTATTAGACCAAAGAAGCATGTCCTTGGCAGTGGGCTGGATAGGGTACAGTGAATCAGTATTCTTTTTTATTTTATTTATTTATTTTGTATGTGTATGAAAGTACTGTCTGCATGTAGGTTTGTGCACCCGTGTCGTGCAATGCCGCGGAGGTCAGAGAGGATGTCAGATTCCCCTGGAACTGGAGTTCTCCTGGAATTGGAGTTACAGATGGTTCTCAGCTGCCACGTGGGTGCTAGAGATCAAACCCAGGTCCTCTGCAAGAGCAGTCAGCACTCTTAACTGCTAGGCCATCTCTCCAGCCCCTGAATCAGTATTCTTACACCCTTCTAAAATGTTCTCTTACTTACTGATTATGTTTATACAATGAGACATAAATAGAATTAATAAATAAATTTATCATCTGTTGTGAGCAGTTTTTCAATGGGGTATTAAACAATGTCTATCCTCTCATAAGTTTTTGATAATAATGTATGGTTTCATAAAAGTTAACAATAAAACAATTGCAATAATTAAGTTAAAGGTGGAATTTCCCAGAGTAGCTAAAACCATAATAATTTGATGAGTATAATCTGAATCAATAACATTTGGGCATACAAAACATTTTTATAGTTCAATTTGAATTACCTAATATTAAACCAAAACATTTTTAAGATGTTCCTATATGTATGGGTGAATGATAAGCCAACTGAACCAATGACGTTAAAGCCATAATTTCTTGGAGTATCTGGAAACAAACCATAATAAGAATTTGACTACCACCATCTGAATCAACAACATTTGGACAAACAAACACTTTTAATAGTCTGATTTGAATTACCTAAGATTAAAGCAAAATATTTTAAAGGGGTTCTCATAAGTTTGTACAGATTTTTATATTTTAGTACATCTAAAGTGATAGTACATTTCTCTATTATCTTAGGGCTAAATACAGAGCTGGCTTACCTCTTAACATTTTTAGGGAGTAGAAGGCTTAAGGGTGGTTCCTCTTCTCCTATAGTCTGAGGTAACAGCACAAGCAGGTAATTAGTGGAAAAAGTAGATATCTTTTAAACTGATTTTATCAAAAAATATTCATATCACAAGTAATAATAAATTCTTTTGGAAATATTATATTCCTTAGCTGTTCTCAGGGGCATAATTTTTTTTTATTATAGAATTGTTTTTGCCTTCCTCTTGATCTCTGAGTCAGGACTCAGCATGTCTCATGAGCATTTGGAAGACCTTTTGAGATAAACAAGCTTGGGTCCAAAGTGGGAGGACCGACTTCCAAAGTCAGCGTCTCAGCTGAATCCAAATTTATTAATGTTCAAGAAAGGCATTTGCTTCTTTTTAAAATTGTTTGCATTATAAATATTTTGGTTTCAAGGTAAAGTAAGAATCATTATTCCAGATTCTGTTCAGTTTGTAGTGGTCATTTCTACAATCTTCATATTAGAATTGTATATAGCCATGCTTCAGCCCACACCCCAAGCACCTTGAAATGAAGTTCTTTCCCAGATATGGTTTCTCTATCACCGAAGAAGTCCCTCCTCTTGAAAGACAAAAAGAGACATGATTGTTTCCTCAGATTTTTCTAGGTCAGGATGGCTTGACCCTGTGAATTGAAAGTTATTTGGGCTCATAGCTTTCTCAGCAAGTATCTCAATAAAAACAAAAGGTATTGAGGGTGATATAGTAATTCATGAATCACTTTGTGGTGTCCTAGGTTGCACAATATGAACAGCCAAAAGGAGTGACTGGCTCTGTTACCTGTGGCCTCCACAATAGTATTATACCTTTGAGACAGAAGACACACAGGCTGATTCACCATCAAATATGTAGCCCCAGTGTCTACCACAAAGTTCATCTTGTCATTAGCACCATGGGGTCTGGTCTTTCTTGTCTTCTCATTATTCTCTATGGCAGCTCTTGAATCCCACCTTGCCCCTGTCCAGGTTGGTATCATCTTTGGGTCACTCAGCCTAGTTGCCCCCCCCATCTTTGACAGATGATATGCTCATTTTCAGGTTGCTACATATATTCTTTATTCCTGTCCCCCCTACCAGGCAACAGGAGACAAACTGATCACATGCTACTTTGGCCTCTGACGGGGGTGCTTCCTACTGCCTGATTCCATGTCTGCTCTACTGTTGGTTTCAGCTTTGACAAGGGTGAGTCTCCCATTGGCGTCATCCTGAATGTCTCCCTGGACTGATCAATAGAGGTCATGTTTACCATCTGCTCATTCCCAGGGGCCCATGGGTCAAAGAGCTATATAAAGGTGTAATGCCGGGGCTGGAGAGACGGCCTAGCGGTTAAGAGTGCCGACTACTCTTACAGAGGACCCGGGTTCCATCCCCAGCACCCACATGGTGGCCGAGAACTGTCTGAAAGTCCAACTCCAGGAGAACTCCAGTTCCAGGGGAATCCGATGCCCTCTTCTGATCTCCGCGGCGTTGCACGACTCGGGTGCACAGACCTGCACGCAGACAGTACATTGATACACAAACAGAAATAAATAAAATTTAAAAAAAAATTTAAAGGTGTAATGCCTTATTCTGCCTCTCATACAATTTACTTGGACTCTCTTCAGGTCTCTAAACCATCACTGAGATTTTCCCCATGCTATTTATATGGGTTGCTCTGTAACATTTAAATCTCAGTAGCCCTGTCTCATAATTAGAGATCCAGTAAAGGTCCTCTTCAGTGAACTTGGCTTGGGGGAAGCCAAGGCATTGTCAATATCAGCTGAGGCATGTTAACCCAGTTACTTTAAAGCTGTATTTTATCACTATTAACTAATATCAGAAGAAGCTTATGACAATCAGCCCACATAGGTTTGAATGATGAATTGCTTTAAATCAGTCAGTGCCTAACTTTTTTTCTGAAAGAGAGCATATAGCTTTTCCAATTTAAAAGTCAGTAGTGGAGAAGGGCTGATAAACATAGGTGATCTGGACTGGCTGGTCATAAAAGGAGGGGGGTCCTTGGGCTTTCCTCAGGGTCTTTGTAAGGTACTTTGGAAGTTCCTATAGTAGGAAGAACTCTAAACAAAATCACCACTGGTAAGTAGGGAGCCTCAGAAGTGGCTTCTAGTGAGGAGTTTCAGGTGACCTTGAGAGGGAACGAACCCCAGGGAGTGAGCATCTTCTGCCAAAGCCCTGGCTATAGCAGAGGCAGAAGATGTCAGTTCTGGTGAGACTGAAGCTCTAGCAGAAGCTGGTGTGTGTGGTGGGGGTAAGAGGTGAGTACACAGGAACCTAAAATGGAGGATCTCTTCTCACTCCTAAGACAAAACGGGCTCTTCATAGTCTAGTTACATTTAGATGTTGACAAGTCTATAACCATTGTGGGCAAGAACAGACTATATCCTGCTATAGCAACTAATAAGAAAAACTTTCTGCAGTGCCCTGGGTCCCTGTTGAGCAGTTTTCAGTTATCTCCTTGTCCAGTTTAACAACCTGATTTCCTGAATATCCTTTCTTAAAATTCTTCATTATACATCAAGGGGAGTACATTTTACTGTGTGTCACACCCATCTCCTTCCTCTAGCAGATGGTAAGCACAGAGAAGGGAAAGGGAAGGAGTGAACTTTCACTTCATCCATCTGCAGTCACTCTCCTCTCAGAGATATTCCAGGAGCCTCTTAACATTGAAGAGACTGCACGATGCCCAGTCAGGATCTCTCAGAGGAGAATTTCCCTATGTCGTATGAGATTTGCTATGAACCTGTACATTGGGACTCAACATTTGCTTCATCCCTTGGAAGAAATGGAACTCGCCCACTGTCCTCATTTATACACACATACACAAAACGTCTCTAGATCACTATCCATTGATCAATCTCCAGAAGCCTATGTAGAACTGCATCTCGGGGGCTGGAGAGATAGCCTAGCGGTTAAGAGCGCCGACTGCTCTTGCAGAGGACCCGGGTTCGATCCCCAGCACCCACATGGTGGCTAAGAACCGTCTGTAACTCCAATTCCAGGAGAACTCCAGTTCCAGGGGAATCCGAGACCATCTTCTGACCTCCGCAGCATTGCACGACACGGGTGCACAAACCTGCATGCAGACAACACATTCATACACATACAAAAATAAATAAAATAAAAAAAAAAAAAGAACTGCATCTCTATCTCTTCCCCAGTGAGAGTACTTAGGAAGTTCCAGGACTTTGTTGATCAGGGCTTCCTTCCACTCTTCAGAGTAAGCAAAACCAAATTATGAAATTGAAGTACCAAACTGTACCTCGGTTCTTAACCAGTCTTGATGGCTGTTCCTTGAACTACTTCTTGTGCCAAATGAGTCTGTTGGGTTCATGAAGTCTGTGCCCCTAGCACTCTGAGAGGTTGAGTCTTGTATGTATCAAGCAGTCCAGAGGTATCCATATGAGTTACCACAGGGAGTGGTAACTCATATGGATACCTCTGGACAGATCAAAAACTGATAGCAAAGGAGATGCCATTCACATATCCAGTCTCTAGACAGAGCCCCCAGTGAAATGCAAGAGGCCATAAAAATGGCTGGAATGTGAGGGAGGGACATAGTGAGGGGGAAATAGTGAGGGCTATAACAGGAGATGTGCGGGAATGCACATACACACAGACATCATTCATACCTTATTCTATCACAGTGGGAGCCTTGGTTCTGCTCTGTCCAATGCTCGTACCCAGGCAAGTTCAGGAGCTGTAATACAGAAATACAATCTCCCAGGACTGATGACTAAGAGCTCACACAACAGTGATTGAGAGCTGCTTGCTTCAGCCCCAGGACATAAGCATGCTTCCCCAGCCAGGTCCACCGACCAGGATGGGAGAAGCCAGTGTTCCGCAAGCCCCTGCTACCTCCGGTGACCTCTCCTCAGCCACCAGGGCAATCAGAACCAGGATGAAGATCTGGGTTCTGCCCCTGGGGGCTTCCATGCTGACACCATCACACTCTGGCAAGAAAGAGGGATCTGGATAAGTATGATTCACGGGGAGCCACTAAGCAGAGGCCAAGAAGTGGGGGCCAAGTGTGCATACATGACTCAGGGACCAGCCACAGTTGTTCCAGATGCACTTTGCCACCAGACCTCTGCTCCTCTAGTGCTTGCTGTTAGTGCACACAGCTTCCACAAGGCCCAGTCACACATCATGTACAGTAGTGCTGTGTGTTCCCATTTAAAACAAATCTTTCTCATTATGCATATCTTGTTTTGGTTTGGTTTGGCTTGGATTCTTTTTAGCTGGTCTCATGGAGCCCAGGCTGGCCTTGACCTCATTATGTAGCCAAGGATGAATCCGAACCCTTGAATTTCCTTCCTCTATCTCCCATGTGCTGGGATTACATGATTCTGAGTTCTGGTTTGGCATTCGGTAAGGGATGAGAGTTCCCAGCATAAAGCTCTTGGGGAGGCTCAGCAAGTAAAAGAGCTCACTGCCAAGCCTGGTGACCTGAGGACAATCCTGAGGACCTGCATGGTGTAGATGAATCAGCTCTACAAGTTGTCCTCTGACCTCCACATGCACATGGATTACACACACACACACACACACACACACACACACACACACCCATATATGTGTGTGTGTGTGTGTGTGTGTATAATTAAGTAATAAAGTAATAATAAAATAAAAGAATTCCTAGCCAGTTCTGAATGGTAATAAAGGTCTGTAATCCCAGCTACTTAAGATGCAGAGGCAGAAGGATTGTCATTTCAAAGCCAGCCCAGGCTACAAAGTGAATTCAAGGCCATCCTAGGCAATATGTAGACACACACACCCCCACCCCCCACCCCCGTCTCCAATGAAAAGTGAAAAGAAGGAGGGCATGTAGCTGAGGAGTAGAGTGCACTGAGCATGTGCAGGGACCTGGTCTCTATCTCCAGAACCACAGCAACACATATCAAATAGTCCCTGGCCGGGGAGGGAGGGGAGACTTCCTTCAAACCATGTGTGGTGTCCTGACCAGCTTCTTTTACCCACCCATGGAAAAGGAGGTGGTCCCAGAATCTTTGCCTCTTTCTACCTTTCCCAGAGTTTTGCCTCAGTCTATACCACTGTCTCCAACCACATGCCAGGGGGCAGTTCCCCACTCTATCATGCCAGTCCTGAGACTTGATGCGGCCTTTGGATCCAAGGACCAATTCCACCCCTCCCTTATCTCTGAAAGGAGAAGTATACAAAGTCCACCAGGCTTCAGGCCCCTTGACCACCCTCCCCCTTTATCAAGGACCCCAGATTAGAGAAGTGCTTTGATCTATGCTAAGAGCCATCCCAAGAGGTACTTGACCCTGTGGAAGCCAGACCATTCCCAAGGCAACTGCACACTGAGAAGGACACGCACAGTGCCCCTGATGCCTTCTCTCACCAGGTTCCCACCCTGTGCACCAGACAAGGAGCTTTCTGTGCTCGCGTAGGCCCAGGTGACCTCCACCCTCCCGAGGCCACACGCAGGGCTGTTCTCCACTCACCAATGTTACTATTCCAATCTCTCTTCCAACCACAGCATAGGGCCGAGTCCTGTCTTCTGCCTTTGTTTAGACAGGCCAAACTTCTGTCTGAGTAAAATTTCCCCAACACTTTATCCTGAGGCTTGGTGAAGGTGTCCAGTCAGAGACAGACACATTTCTTGCATATGCAACACTCTGGTGCATGAAGACAAAGGCATCCTGACCTGTTCTCCACATTTCTGCTTTGACCCACCTGACGGAGGAATCCTGTCTTTCCCAGGCATACTGTCTCCATAACTACTACAGCTCTGAAAGACACCTAATGGCTGTCTTGGTTATTGAATGAGCCATGGAGGGTGCCACTAGGGTCTAGGAAGCTATCCCTCACAGATAAGAGGAGATGAATATATCCATCCATCCTCCTCCTTGAAGACTCTTGTTTGAACAGGGCCTGCATGCCTGGCTTAAATGCCCCTCTCACAGGGAAGTGTAATGGGAATTGGGTCTTTCTTCACCCATCTAGCTCCTGTTCAGAGACCATCACTGTTTCTAGTCACTGGGAGCTGCACTGCCCACAAGGCACCCTACCTGCTGGACGTGGCCTTTGGGTCATACTCCCTTAATGCTCCCTGGGAAAGGGCCAGCTGCTTCCTTCAAGAACTTGATGGATCTATGGCCCAGGTTATCAGTTCCCTTCAGCCTCAGAGACAGAGGATCAAGAGGAAACTAACACCATGGTGGGTAGTACACACCCACCCTGGTCGGCCCAAGACCCACTCCAGCCATTAATGGGGCAGTGTCAGGGCATCAGAGGTCCTAGTCATACCAGATGCATGTGTCTGTCCTGCTGAGGACAGTGACAAGAGGAAAGGGAGGACCCAAGCAGACACCTGTGACTCCGCCCCCTCCTTCCTGCTACTGAAGATCTCTGACATTTGTGCACTCGCCCCTCTGATCCAGGAGCCCCTGGAACTAGATCAAGGACAAGCTTTTGGCCAAGACAACCTGCAGGACTATTACATCATACTTTTTGGGCCATCTGGTCTACTCCTAGAAGACACAAGCCAAGCTGCTCCAGGGCCACACAAGAGTAAAGGTTATGATTCAGGCTCCTTCCAGAGGCCCTGGGGATGAATAGAGAAAGCTATACTGAGGGGTGGATGTGCCTTCCACAAACAGGACCTTTGAATTCAGTACTTGTGCTGGACAGCTTTAGTGTCAACATGATGAACTGTGACCCAGAAGATATGAGCCGAATAAACCCTTTCTTCCCCAAGTTGGTTTTAGTCAGAATGTTTTGTCATAGCAACTGAAGAGAAACTAGAACAGTACTCAAAGAAGATTTGGCAAACCTGTGCACCATGCCCCCCATCTTTTTTTTTATTTTATTTATTTCTGTATGTGTATGAATGTACTGTCTGCATGCAAGTCTGTGCACTCGTATAGTGCAATGCCGCAGAGGTCAGAAGAGGGTCTCGGATTCCCCTGGAACTGGAGTTCTCCTGGAATTGGAGTTTCAGACGGTTCTCGGGCGCCATGTGGGTGCTGGGGATCGAACCCGGGTCCTCTGCAAGCGTGGTCGGCGCTCTTAACCGCTAGGCCATCTCTCCAGCCCCATGCCCCCCATCTTTAATTAGCAGATGGTCTCTGTCTTGCTGCCTGGCCCCACTGAACTAACGCTTCCCACCGAGCCCTTCTCACGCCTGTCCTGATCCTTTTACTCAGAAGTTCTTGCTCCCAGCAGGACACAACTTGCAAGGTGGTCCAAGGGAAGACTGCTGATTGGCCAGCTCTTGGCTGTTGCCCACCAATGAAAAGAGTCTTTGGAGCCCTGACCTCCAAAACTAGCCAGATACCAACTGGCCGGTGGCCCATGCCTGGAACCTCTGCACTTGAGAAGTAGAACAGGAAGATCACGAATTCTGAGTTATCCTCACTGACATAATGAGTTTAAGGTGAGCCTGGGCAACCTGTTATCCTGTCTCAAAAAACAAATGGTAAAAAACAGTCAGCAGTGTGAAGGGCAAACAAGAGGAAAGGCCGGAAGCAGGAGGGGGCGGGTCAGAGTGGCTTAAGGAGGGGGCGGGTCAGAGTGGCTTAAGTATGGGTGGGTCAGAGTGGCTTAAGGCCGACTTGATTCTGTGTGGGACCAGCATCTTGTCTCCAGAGCAGACTCATGTGTTCTAGGACTGCTTGCAGAGACGAAGGCTGCCCTAGGAACAGGACTCTAAAAGGCCAGGTTACATCCTGCACGCCTGGGTGGCAGAGTAGGTACTCTGGATAGAAAATGTCAATGTCCACCCAAGTCTTAGAAAAAGCTGTCTATTTGTACCAGTATATCCCTGAGAGATAATTCTCTAAACCCAGGCTTTGAACAAAGAAACTTTAATACTTTTTGCTCGATGTCTTATAGATAACAGAATATATTTTGATTAGTATTTAGAAACATTGTGAAAGGATACAAAAATATCTGGCATGAGAGGGGAAGAGAAGATGATGAGGGTTTGAAGAGGAAACGGGCAGAAACTCAGGTAGACAGACATCATTCACACACATGCTATCTCATTCCTCCCCCAACTCCTTTGATGCCCACATCCCTTCAATGGTCAAAGAGCACTGTCTTAGCTTGGGGGCCTGTATCATCAGAGGAACTACCATTTTCCTCTCAACCATGGCTAGTAAGGTCCCTGCAGTGTCATTGGTTATAATTTCAACAACCACCTGAAATATGATCATAGCTTCAGCATACAGATGAGAGTAAAATATCCCCAAGATCCATTCTCTGCTAAAGTGTCTTAGCCGTACGTGGTACTATGCATCAGAGAGGCCTTCATCACTCTAATCACCTATTTTAAGGCCCACCATTTTCTCTGGGTCTCCCAGTCCTCATAGACCTCAATTCCCATATGTTATCCTCTAGCAAGTGGAAGCATAAAGAATGATGGATATATACCCCCAACTCACATGATCCTGACCAGTTAGGGGGAGGCAAAGAACAGTCTAAGCAGTGCTCTTGCAAACCCACTATTAACCCATCTGGGGCCTGACATTAGATGTTTATATGGACATTGTTTTACATCTTTTGGAGATAAGAGAAGCTAAACACATGGTTAGGGGGTTGGTTCAGAATGGTTTGGAGATCCTCACCTTTGGGTTTTCTGAGTAGGTGCATTATAATATCTTTGGTTCAGATATGTTAGGCTTCCTACATAAGTGTTAAATCATTGTCTTCATAAGGCAATGCAATTCTTCCCAATACTTAAGGTCTGAGGAAGCCAAACTCTGAGATCAGAACAGTTTCATTAAGGGGCTCTCCGTGGTCTGGTTCCCTGGCCCCCAGAGGCCATCGACTGTCCAGATTAGTTCTTTCACCAACATAACAAAAGAAAATATTTAGAGTATGCTATAGGGCAGGAGAAATGGTTCAGTAGTTAAGAGCACTGGCTAGTTTTTCAGTGGACCCAGGTTTGGTTCCCAGCACCTACCTGTCCATTAACAACCATCTGTAACTCAGTTTCAGAGGATTTTATGACCTCTTCTGGCTGTCATGGGCATTGCATGCATGGGTGCACTGACATGCAGACAAAAACTCATACACATAAAAGAAAAACCAATAAAAAAAAATACATTAGGACCTTTCTGAAAAGGAGTATGCTATGTCTCAGCCAAAGTTCAAGTGCTCTCCCTGTCCTCATAAGAGGAATATAAAATCTCACGTGGCAAGGCTTTATGGGTAACAATGACTCTTCTGATGTAGAGTATAGTCCCAGGGTCACGGCCTCGCCCATCAATAAACAAACTCACATGATATCCCTTTCGCCATTTATCTTCTGTCGGTGTAAAAATAGTGAAATTAACAGGGTTACAAGTTCCTATTTGACAGTGTGAGTTGCCCACACCCTTCTGGAGGCGTGCTATTTTATCATTATCCTGCCACGTGGCCCAGACCACACAAGACCAGTAGGGGCAGAAATAGTGCTCTCGGGAAGAGCACATTGAGTTTTTATGATTATATCTGGGGCACATGTACTTCTCATTGAACATATATTCCTGCTCCTATGATAAGCCTCCACAGTTAAGTTCAGGGGGATAATTATTGTTTATAGCTGCACACGCATCAAAAATTAGAGATGCAGGTCGTTGGGGGTTAGTGAGTGCAGTTTTGCCAAGCAAGCTGCCTTTACTATGGGTACTTCGCACCTCCAGCCATTCCTCAGTGGAGGGAATTCGAGGGTCAAAACAGCTGATAAGATTGCCCTGTTGACATACAGAATAGGTTGTTTTGTTATGTTCACAAGTCCCAATGACCCTGCCTGGGCAGGAGAAATGGATGTAGTAAATTAAGGTCTTAACTACACCATGATCAAGTTGAGTGCTGGGAACACAGAGGTCACAAGGGAGCAGCTCTGGAACTACAAAAGAGGAGAAAATAAAGAGAAACGGATAACAAAATCTATGCACTCTACCCAGAAAAGCCAAAGACGTGCTATCGGATTCCCCTGGAACTGGAGTTAAAGACAGTTCTTAGCCGCCATGTGGGTGCTGGGGATGGAACCTGGATCCTCTGCAAGAGCAGTCGGAGCTCTTAACCACTAGGCCATCTCTCCAGCCCCCCGGGAAGGCTTTCAAATCAGTCACTGGGGCAATACCAAAAATGGAGAGTTTCTAAACCCTTGAGGCAATCTACTTCACATTGATTGGCCCTTCTCATAGTTTTCATGATTTTCCCATTAGAAAGCAAAGACTGGCTGACTCACAGGGTGATGGGGAGGTGGCAAGTAGGTACAGAAGACATCTTTAAGGTCTAAAAAATGTAAAGAAGGCAGCCCCAGCAAGGATAAGGCCCAAGGAGGTCTAAGGGTTGGGAATAACTGGGTGTCTAATGATGGAGGCCTGATTTACTGCGTGCAAATCCTGGACTGCCAATAAACACCTGTCCCCAGCTTTTGCACTAGCAAGAGAGGTGTGTTCTAAGGTGACTGGCAAGGCTGGAGGATTTCGTACTTTAAGTCTTTCCATATGCTTTTGGATCCCAATCTGTGTGTTATGAGGGATGAAATTCTGTCTCTGTCGGACATCTCGGCCCCTGGCTTTGATTCCACTGTGACTTCGGGAGTGTTTCAGGGCAGCCCTGGGAGTGTGTCAAGGCAGCCCTGGGGAACTGTCTTCAGCCCCCACACAAGGCACCTTGATGGAAGTTCTGACCCCAGCTGTGATTTCTGTATAAGGCTGAAGAGGGGTCATTCCTCTTCTTGAAAGATCCTAAGAGTCATAATTTCTGCCCCAGATTTTCCTGGGCTCAGAATGGCTTGACCCTGGGATTCAAAAGTTATTTGTGGGGGCTGGAGAGATGGCTCATTGGTTAAGAGCACCAACTGCTCTTGCAGAGGACCCGGCATCCACATGGTGGCTAAGAACTGTCTTTAAGCCAGGATCATGCCTTTAATCCTAGCACTAGGGAAGCAGAGGCAGGTGGATCTCTGTGAGTTCAAGGCCAGCCTAGTCTACAGAGTGAGTTCCAGGCCATCTGGGGCTATAGAGAGACCCCGTCTCAAAAAGACCAAAAAAAAGTTATTTGTGCCTGCTGCTTTGCCCTCAAATCACTCAAGGTGATACAGGAATTTGTGAGTCATCTCATGACATCTTTGGTTTCACTGTCTAGGCCACAAAAAGGGACACAGGCTCGACTATTTATTGGTCCCATAATAGTACAATGCCCTTGAGATAGAGGGGCCAAGAGTCGACTCACCACGGAATACATAGCCCAGTGTCTACCATGAAGTCCAGGCTCCCTACTATCATTTGGACTATAGATTCCTGGGGGCCCAACAAAATAGAGCCTGGTCTATCCTAATCTTCCTCCAAGTTCTCCATGAAGGCTAAGCCCAAGACTTCATGCTCCAGGACCCTACATTGCCAGGGTCCAGGCTGGCATGGTCCTTGGCTCACCTGGCCTCTCCCTCCATTCTTGATAGACTTTGTGAGCATTCTTGGATCGGTGAGGACATTCATCTTTCCAATGGCCCACCTGGTGACAGTAATACATCAGTTCTGTCTCAATATTGCCTCTGAATAGGGAGCTTCTGCCTGTTTGTTTCCCTGTGAGTTTCAGCCTCGACACTACTGAGCGTCCCACTGGGGCAGGCCACAACTGCTCCATAAATGCAGTGTCTAGCAGATTGGCAAACAGACCTTTGTGTCTACTTCCAATAACTGGCCAGTACCCATGCTGGCGAAGCCCTCTAACTTGTCATTTGAACCACATGTCTCCTGGGCCTGAACAAGGAGAGGGCCTATTTATCATCCTTTGGTTCTCAGCTGCCTCTGTATCAAAGGGGAAAGGGAGGAAGTAAAGCAGAATGCCTCACATCGCCTTTCTTAGAATTGACCTAGGCTCTCCTCAGGTCCCTGAAGCACCTCTCAGATTTTTCCTATCCTCATGGTCTTCCCTCCTCTCCATACCCCCCCCTTCTTTCCTGACATTTATGAAGAATTTCTCAGAGAGATTTAAGTCTCTGTAACCATATCTCACTGTTAAGGTCCAAGTTGGGGTCCTCTTCAGAGATCCAGGTTTGGACATAAGACAAGACATGCTCTATGTGGTTGGGCATGCTGCTTTTCCTCAGTGTTAAAAAATATCAGGACTTGCTGACAACAATCAGCCCATATGAGGTTATGTGTCTGAATGATGTATTACATTAAGTTAATCAGGGCCTGAGTTTTCTCTGTGAAAAAGTATGTATAACTTCTCACATTTTAGAGGTTCAGTGGTGGAGAAGAATGGATAAGCAAAGGTTTTGCTGATCTTCCGGCACCTGCCCAGTAATGCACAGCAGCGAGGGCCTCGGACTTCCCTCATAGACAGCTCTCAGGCACTGTGGAAGTGTCTCTTTGTTGGAAGAACTGTTGGCCAGACTCTCTTCTTTTCCTTACCAGAGTATATGGAGTTAATACCAGAGGCCCAGGAGTGGCTTCTAGCTTGGGAATGCTGGGTGGTCTCGAGAAGGAAGAAGCCATCGGGAAGTGGGCAGTCTCTGGTGAGGCTTCGACTGCACCAGGAGCAGATGGTGATGCTCGCCCTGTTGGTGCCAAGGCTCTAGCTGCTGCTGCGGCGGCTGCTGCTGCGGCTGCTGCTGCTGCGGCTGCGGCTGCTGCTGCGGCTGCGGCTGCTGCTGCAGGTTGTGGGGTTACAGTGGCACATGATGCTGGGGACACTCTTCTGCGCTCTCAGACAAAACGAGTTTCTCGGGTTCCAGCATACATTGTGAGGTCATTGCCACCCTAGCCAGCATGGTTGTATAACTTTCCTCTACACAAGTCTGCAACCATTTGGGCAAGAATGAACTAGATCCTATCAGAAACTAGTTTGGAGAAACCGGTAAAGGTGGCCTGGGTCCCCCACAAGAATCTTGAGCCCTTTTTCAATGATCTCTTTAGCCACGGTCCCTCAGCAGGCCCCCCTATCCTCAGCCATGGCCAGTCTACCTCGCAGGATGTCTGGAGTCTTCTGGAAAACAACATCATAATTTCCTGAATATCCTGCCTTAAAATTCACCATACTTCCTAGAGGCATACGTTTCACTCTGTGTGCCACCAGTTTCCTCCCCTATAAGCAAACACGAGGAGGTAAAGGGGTGAACTTTGCTTCACTCATCTCTGACCACTCTCATCTCAGAGATGTTGAGTCTTTGAGCATTGGTGAGACTATACACTGCCCCTCAGCTTCATCTCTTGCTAGAGTTGGAACTGTCCTGCCATCACACACACACACACACACACACACACACACACACACACAGACAGCATCTCCAGCCATCTACCCAGTACCCCTTCTCCAGAAGTCACTGTGGAACTGCATTCCTGTCTCTTTTCTGTGAGAATACTTAGACTGTTCTGAGACTTTAAAAGGTGATCAAGCCTTCCTTCCACTGACTGGAGTACTAAACTGAGCCCAGGTTTTTACCAATCCTGATGGGTACTTCCCTGAACTGGTTCCTGTGTCCAACAGGGCCATTGTACTCCTAAAGTCTGTACCCCTAGAACTCTGGGTCTTTGAGTCTCCCACAGAGAAGCAGCTCACAGTGGCCCACCTGAGTTAACACTCCCTGTGCTTCAGGGAAATTGAGATTGAGAACAAAGCAGGTAGGCTTCACCATCTCTGACCTCTCAACAGAGCCCCCAAAAACATAGTAGGCACTCCAAAAAGGAAATTGGCTCCCAAGGCTTATAGGAAGCAGTTTATTGTACTGGTACTGAGAGATAATCTCTGAAGCAGAGATCCTCTGGAACAAAGGAAATCTCAGCTCTTTATGCTTTTTTGCTTTAGCTCCTACAGATGACAGTATAATTTTTACTGATATTAAGAAACACTGCAAAAGGATGAAAAAAATGGCTGGACTGCAAGGGGAAGGGGAGATAGTAAGTGCTTAATTAGGGGATGTACAGAAATGCACATACACACAGACATCATTCATACCTTATTCTATCACAGTGGGAGTCCTGGTTCTGCTCTGTCCAATACTGGTACCCAGATAAGTTTAAGGGCATGAGTTTCCCTCTGGAACACAGAGATATGATCTCCCAGGACTGAAGACTCAAAGGTTACAAAGAACTGTGATCCGGGATCTGTTTGCATCAGCCCCAGAACAGGAACATGTCCCCTGCCAGTGCCATTGACCAGGGTGGGAGGAGTCAGTGCTCTGTAGGCTCCCTTCAGCTGACTGTTCCCTGTCAATGATGCAAATCAGGGCTATGCTCCTGAGGGGCTCCTAGACTGACACCATCACATGCTCACCAGGATGAGAGGTCTGGACATGTATGACTCATGGGGAAGTCTCCAGGCAGAGATCAAGAAGTGTGAGCCAAGTGTGCAGACGTGGCTGGGGACCTGACACAGCTGCTCTAGATGCACTCTGCAGCCAGACCTTGGAGTCCTGCGCTCTAGTATCTGCCATCAAAGCACACAGCTTTTGCAAGGCCCAATCACACATCAGATGCAACAGTACCGTTGCATTTTAAAAGATTTAAAAACATTTAAAAGATTTAAAAGATTAAAGTTTCCCTTTAAAATAAATCTTTGGTGTCATATGTCTCTAATCCCAGCACTTCGAAGGCAGAAACGGGCAGATCTCTGTGAGTTCCAGTCTAGCCTGGTATACATAGTTTCAGGACAGCTAGGGCTACAGGGAGACCCTATCTCAAAAAGAATAGATAAATAAATAAATTTTTATTTATTTATTTATTCTTTTTATTACTATCCATATCCTGTTTTGATTTCATTTGGTTTTGAATTCATTTTTGTTTTGTTTTTTGAGACAAGGTTTCCCTGTAGCCCCAGCTGTCCTGGAACTCACTATGTAGACCAGGCTGGCCTTGAGTTCCTAGACATCCACCTGCCTCTGCCTCCAAAGTGCTGGGATTAAAGGCATGTGCCACCATACATGATCCTGAGCACTGGTCTGTGCCTTATCAGGGGCTAAGAGTTCATAAGCTAAAGCCCTCAAGGTGGCTCAGCAGGTAAAGGAACTTGGCGCCAATCCTGGGGACCTGAGTTCCATCCTCCAAACCCATAGGGTGTAAGGAGAGAATCAACTTTACCAACTGACCTCTAAGTTCCACCCTGAAGTATGTATACCAAGTGTATACACACACACAGACACACACACACACACACACACACACACACTTAAATAAATAAATGTGATCATAAAATAAAAGAGTTCCTTGCTGAGTTGGGCACAGTAGTCCAGGTCCGTCATCCCAGTATTGCAGGTTCAAATCCAGCCTTGGATTTCCATCTGCCTTCTTGGCTCCAGCCCATGTTCTTAAGACTCCTTGGCCTGGCCCCCTCCACATTAACTCTCAGGCTTCCTCTGGTGCCAGGGATCTCTTCCTACCCTGGATCTCCATGCTCTCCAAGACTGGTTGAATTCCCTCTACCATTTCAGCTCGGGTCACTGGGTCACTGGGTCACTGGGATCCATCCCTACTTCAGATGTGCAGCCCTGTGCTCACATTCCTCATACTTCCCCTGGACCCTGCCATCTCAGCTCTGTGCACTCTAGACCTTTGAGCTCCCCCAGCCTAAGCTGTCAGCCAACCTGTTCACCTACCAGCCCCCAGCCCACCCCGCTGATTCAGGATCATGTAGAGTCAATCCTGGAATCTCAGTTCAGAAGTTACACCTATCTCTAGTAGAATTGAGAGCACTTCTTCCACCCCATTTGCACATCAACATAAAGTGGCTCCCAAACTGAACACTAAGCACTGTTCATCTAGACCATAACCTGTTGAGTTGTGGCAATAACAAACACGTACGCATGTACCCATACCAAGAAACATGGCACTACAAGTCCAGCTGCCTAGTTCTCATTGAAAAATTTAAATGGCATGAATAACCAAAATAATAAGTCTACAGAAATTTAGCAACACCATTGTCATGTTTTCTGAGAATAACAACCATGTGGATGCACAAGACAATGATTTCAAAATGACAATTATAAATATATTAGGAGGCTAGAGAGCTAGCTCAGAGGTTAAGAGCACTGGCTGCTCTTGCAGAGGACCAGGGTTTGAATCTCAGCACCCACATGGCAGCTAACAACTATCTATAACTCCAGTTCTGGGGGAATCCAGCAACCTCTTCTCACCTCCACAGGCATTTCATGACATGGGGGCACCTACCTACATGTAAGAACTATACTTACAGGTGTTTGTGAGTTCAAGGCCAGCCTGGTCTACAGAGTGAGTTCCAGGACAGCTGGGGCTACAGGGAGACCCTGTCTTGAAAAGACAAAAAATAAATAAAATAAAATAAAAATAATAAATAAAATAATAAATATGTGCAGAGAACTCAAAGAGAATATGAATACCAAACTGAATGAAGAAGGCAAAAACACAGTTGAATGAAATAAGTAAATTCAAAACATGAAATTAGAATTCAATAAAGATATTTAATCTCTGAAGAAAAGCCAAACTTAAATAAAACTTGAAATAAAAAGCCCAGAAACTCAAACAAAAGCCTAAAAAAAAAGAAGCTCAAAGGAAGTAAAGGAAATAGAACAAAGTCTATCAAATCTTGAAGATAAACTTGGGAAATGGATCACTCAATCAAATAAAATGTCAAATCTAAAATAACCCATGAATGGAATATGCAAGACCTCTGAGACACTGTAAAAAAGAACAAATTTATAAATCATAGGCATTGAAGAAGGAAAAGAGCATAATCAAAGGCACCGAAAATATTTTTAATAAAAACCATAGAAGAAAATTTCCCAAACCTAGGGAAAGAGATTGCTATTGTGATGGTTAATCCTGGGTGTCAACTTGACTGGACTAAGGAACAAATAAGAGAAAAGGATCTTCAGATTGGACTACCTCAACCCAGATGGCCCACCCCAAATGTGGGTGTTACCTTCTGCCGGCAGGCAGTATAAAGGGCCACGGCAGAGGGAGCTGGTCCCTTTTTTTCCTGCAGCTTGCCTCTCTCTCACTGGTGAGTTTGTCTTGCTGCTGTGATCAACCCTTCGGATCCCAGCATGTACTGAGACCGGCAGATCTCCTGGAACCCACCAGGCCTTCACACCAGATTGGGACTGCCGAGACATCCAGCCTTGCGGACTGAGCAGTTCCCTGGATTCTCAGCCTCTCCAGTTCGTCGCAGCTACTGTTGGACTCCTTGAGCTCTGTCACATGAGCAAATCGATAAATTGTATATAGTTACATATTCGTCCTGTTGCTTCTGTTTCTTTAGAGAATCCTGACTAATACAGATTTTGGTACCAGAAGTGGTTCTAGAGAAACAGAATTGAAAGGATGAATTTCTTTAGTGGGCTTGGTAGTCTCTGGAGCCAGCTCTCCAACCCAATAAAGCCTAGAGTTACTGAAGGCTTTCCTGGTGGCATGAAGAGGAATGATAATCCTTGGTGTAGACTATTTGATGTAATTATGAAGATATATCCATTTGACTCACCTAACTCACCTCTTGTGAGAAGCAAGGAATTTAGTGACTCTATATATAAAACGTTCGAGAAATTGTGGAAAAATAAGGAAAATAATGATGTTGCCTTGTTGCTCCTAGCATGTCTGGATAAAGTGATAGAGGAAAATAAGGAGCTCAGTGATAAAATTGGCCAGCTCCGGATTCGAAACAATAGTTTAAAGGTTTCCAAGTGTGCTCTGGAAGAGAATCTTCTCTCCAGCAGCCAAAGAGCTAAAGC